>CM041295.1:81880547-82435547 GCA_023052935.1 Piezodorus guildinii
TATATATATATATATATCAGTGAAAGTTATATATATATATATATATATATATATATATATATATATATATATATATATATATATTTTATAGACAGATTTGGATGTATGTCAGGCTAGCAATCAACTGTTTGTTTTGAGGTATATTAATGGTTTCAATCATTCCTTACCGGCCGTTTCCAGTATGTTGTAGCTCCCAATAAACCCCGCTCCGACTCACTGCCATTAACAAAAGGTGTATCCCAAGGTTCCTCGTTATCTCCTACCCTTTTCTCCATATTCATAAATGATCTTCCGCTCTCCATCAAGCACTCCCAATACCACCTCTATGCCGACGATATTCAGATTTATATTTCCTTTACCCCAAATGAATTTTCTGATGCTATCTCTAAACTTCAGGAGGGCATAAATAATATAAGTGCTTGTTCAAACAGCAACAAACTCCTGCTAAGCGCTGAAAAAACAAAAGCCATCCTGATAGCATCACCTGCTCTCCTTAAATCCTTTCCCAGTTCCCCCAACCTTTTCCTAAACAATACTCCTATCTCTTTCCATTCATCTGTCAAGAACTTAGGTATTACTCTTGATCAAACTCTCTCTTGGAAACCGCACATCTCCCAAATATCTCGCCGAACCATAACAACCCTAAAGCAATTCCGTCGCCTCCATCACCTCCTACCATTCAATATTCGTAAACTCCTTGTTTCTTCCCTTGTCTTTCCCCACTTTGACTACGGATGCGGGATGTACAGCGGACTTTCAGGTGAGCTCGAAGCAAAACTTAAGCGTATTATGAACTGTGCAATACGGTTTGTATTCGGAATCACCAGAGACACGCATATAACTCAGTATTACACCGAGTTAAGGTGGCTTTATCCTCGTTACAGATGCCAGTATTTCCTAGCCTCCTTCCTCTACCAGGTTATCAGAACTCATCGTCCCAGCTACATCTTCCAATCCCTTCAATTTAAATCATCAATTCAGTCCCGTTCTACTAGATCCCGTCTTTCTGACCTCTACCCTCCTCCTCACCGTACTGCTGCCTTTGACAAGTCCTTTCTAGCCAAAGCAACCACTCTTTGGAATTCTATTCCTCCTGAGATCCGTCATGTAAGTACTGCTTCCTCCTTCAAATCGCTACTTTTCAACCACCTTCTCCTTACCCAGTCAAACAGACAATAACTTCAAACTGCAGATGCTATAAATACCAATTATTATTATTATTTTTGTGTGTTTATAGTACTCAAATTATCATTGATGAACCAGCTATTTCTGTTTTTTTTTTTTGTTTTTCTTATTCCGAAAGTCTGACTTGTAAAGATGTACATATATTACTACCTTAATTATTTTTTAGTTTAGTATTTTGTTATTCTAAGCCATGACCACACTGTTCCGGTCATCAATTATGTATTTTATTTTATTCTTAAGGGACTTTAGTCCCAGGATAATAAAGAAGTTTTTTCATTTCATTTCATTAATACAAACATGTACCGTTAACTTTAATTTTAAAATCTGCCTTCAGCCGCCATTAGAATTCATACCAAGATTACTATTACTCACTTATTACTTTATAGATATAAACACTTTTTTTTTAAATATTATAATCTTCCCTAATTAGGACAAAAATAATAGTTATGAACTACAGCAAGGTAAAAACACTAAAACACATTGATAGTCAACTAAATAAGAGGGAAAAATTTTAATTCAGGTCAACTGTTTGTTTTTTAAGAAATAAGATTAGGAATTTAAAAAAACCTGTTATCAACTAGACAAAGTGGTGAAAGGTAATGGCGAATGTTAAAAAACGCGTATATTTAAGCAAAAGTAATAGCGAATGATAAAAAAGCGTTGTTCGATAACACATTTTAATTTTATATTAATTGATCTAATATATATGTTTGAGGGATCAACTGTCCTTGGAGTCGCAGATTCAAAGCTGGCAGATGGTCCTAAGCTTTTTTAATGGGAGTTAAAAACCTTAGTTATGCCATCCTCAACAGCGGACATAAAAAGGTGGTCCCGAGTCTGTGCAATGTCAGTTATTCTTCAAAGCTCCCTATTTCAATTAAAGCTGAATAGGCAAAATGTAAGACTCCTACTATAGAATCGTCCGATTAGCCACAGGGGCATAAATTAGGTTAAATAAATATAGAGAAAAAAAATGTTTCCATAAAAAATCAGTGTGATTTTTCGTTTTTTTTGTACTTTAATTTTATTTAAAACTTATAAAAATGACATCAGCAAAGGAGGTAAGTGAAAGTTGTGTGTTGAGCGCATTAAATTTTTAAAAAGGCCACATTTTTCTTCCTTCTTTTTAACTAAGATTTTACTTTATTTGTTTATTTATTTTTGTTTGTGTGTGTGTGTGTGAATGAATCTTAAATCACACATTACCTTTGCCTCTCACTGAGACATACTGTAATATTATAAAATAAATAAATTGTAAAAGAAAAAAATAAGAACATCTCACAATAATTTAAAGAAATTTATTAGTATGCCCAGCACTTATGCCATGTTTTCTTTGATATTTGATATTTTAGTCTGAATACTAAAAACAGATGGATTGGACTTACCGAAATAGCACAACGATAAACAGCCATTACTAAATTGGCCCGATCACCGAAAAATTGCGATAAATGAAGTCACAGCTTTCCTGTGTCGTAACTTGTGAGGGTTCACCTGCTTTCGGTGGGGCTTCTGCTTCCACGATGGAGCTGTCTGTCCCGGTTATCTCTTACAACTATTGAAATTCGAAGGATGCGGACTGTTGTACGAGTATGTTGTTATTAGTATTGTATATATGCCTAAGATGTATTCAGCAGTCTATAAAAATAAATTTTGGAGATTTTTATAATTCTACCCAACGATCCAGATCATTATCAAAAGAATTAATTACTATTAGTTCTTACCTGCTTAGCGATCTCAAAGTTTTGTTCTCAGAAAATCCTATTATACAGGAGATCCACGAATCAATCAAACAGATGGAAGACTCTTCTAGAAAAAATACATTTATTTTGGGTTCCAAGTCAATCCGGGGTATCTGGAAATGAGTAAGTTGTCAAACTTAGCAGCAGAGGTCTATTCGTCAGAAAAAAACGTCCTCCAGAAATAAAAAATCTATATTGGAATGAAAATTTCTCCGCTACGAAAATTTCTAATCTCGTACTATAACTGAAAGTTAACATCCGATTCAAAATTTCGTTTTTTATTAGCAGCTATACTAAAAAACATTATGTATCAAATACTACTTTACATGATTTGAAGAAAATATCTAGTTGTAGGATCTTATCTCCATGTTATAGGAGATATTGATTCTATGCTAATGAACTTGGGTTTCGCCCTGGAGATTATAATTTCGAATTAATGATTGGCAGCGAGGTTAATTGGAGTTGGTAGTTATGGATGTGGAAGAATGGAATATAAAGCCAAATTAATTTTCTATTACAAATTACAAAACGAAATTATAGTCAAACAATGTATTTTGAAATGAAATCATTCAAAAACTAAGACTCAGATTTTAAAAATGTACTAGGGAATTTGATGTGAAACTTTATTTTGAGATGTTCCTATTCTAATCGTTTAGTTTTATTAAAATATGTTGTTTGATTTCATATAAAAAAGACACCATGTTCAAGTTCATTTAAAGAACGTTTAAAAATGTTAGTAATCCAAAAAGATACTCAGTACGTAAATGGTATTATATATATTTTTTAATGAAGTGACTTCAGATTTATTAAACGTTTTGACCTAGGCCATTTTAAAGGAATCTTTCTTCTCCCTATAAATATATAATATAATAATATATATATATATATATATATATATATATATATATAATATACATGAATTGAACAGATTAATGGATTTGATAGATTGGAAAAATGTTGGGTGAAGAAAAATATGGATCAAAATTATTAATAAACCTATGAAACTCTGTACGTTTTTAAAATACATTAGTTTTCTTTCATAACTTTAGCTTTCTAACGGTATATTATACATCTATATTAGTCTGATACTTATTTGCAGAAAAAAAATACATAAAACAAATATTTCTTCTATTATCTACTTTAATTTTTTTGTCGTTGGCTCTTTCATATTATATTAATGCTAACACTGAAAAATGGTTAATTATTAGAAAGCCCTGTCGAAGAATTTGAATCAGAACATAACCTGTATGAAATGAAAGTCCATTTGATTTCGAATCAATGCAGTGAGTTTAAGCAAAATCTTTGGAGCCGTTTTTGAGAAAGTCTGTAAAAAGGTGCAAATGCATAGTATAAACTGGCGCTTTTGTTCCGTCACTTTTGGTAAAAATGTTATTGTTATATCCGAAGAATATACTATAAACTTGAACTAAAAAAACTTTGATCATAAATAAAAAGAGAATTAAACAATAGAACAATAGAAATTATTATCTACCAAATATATGTATGTAGCCAAATAAATAATTATATATCATTGTCGCTATCTAACCTTACCGGTTAAACTTTAAATACATTCTCCACTCCTCTAGAAAATTCACTTTTTTGGAAGGGGAAGAGAGGGCTGCGAATTGTTATAATAACACTCACATCTTAAAAAAAAAAAAAAAAAAAAAAAAAGTCGTGAAATTTATAGTAATATTGAAAATGGTAATATACAAAAAAAAAATCTTGTGCGCACAACACCCAACTTTCCCTTACTTCCGTTATTCAAATCAATTTAATAATTTTTAAATACATTTTGTGATACAAATAAATTGTTAAAGAATTGATTAAATTGAACTTCAATAGAAACATGTATTTTCATAAATAATCTATTATATTTTCATCTACCACAATCTGTTAGTTTCATCGGCTATTCATCACTCTCCACTAACATTTACAATGCCGTGTATTAGATAATATTTAATTAATTAGTATGTTCGAATATACAAAATGAAAGGTACTTGTGAGAAAAAACAAAAAAAACAAAAAAAAACTACAACCCATGAAGAGTTTTTGGCTCAGTTACATGTAGAGTTTTGTACTGTTTCTAGGCCAATGACGTGATTCGGCCAGGGTTTTTTCCCATTTTTGGGTACCCACTTTATAGACGCTGGGTGTGCCCCAGGAGGGTCTCCATACCCCAGGATCGCCCCCGGCCGAAATAACAGAATAAATAATATTCAGCCACATTCGAACCCAAGACCTGGAGTACAGAAGACTAGCGCTCTATCCACTATACCACGCCGCTCCACACTTATGAGAAAGAAAATTTAAAATATCAGCATTCAAGCCCAGTCAGCCTATTTCAATTATTATAAAACCTACATAAAGTCTATTAAATTTTATATCGATTTAGGGAGTTTAATCGAAATTTTTAGAACCGGTTTTTTAGAAAATCAAAAGTTGTAAAATTCAATGTATGAAGTAGCACTTCCGGTCCGCCGAATTTAAAGAATTTCCGAGCCAGACGTACCACACATACACACAAAATTTCTTCCTGTTATGTACAATAGTTTTGTTTTATTTACAAACATGCTTACAGGTATGAAAAAGAATTTTTCTTCACTACTGTTTATAAAACATTTTTAACAAATGATCTTATGACCTATTTTGGTCCTTGTGGAACGGTTCGTTTTCAGATATATATTTTATGACCACAAACATTCGTAAAAACTTTCCTAAGATATTTGTGAAAAAAAAACTTAAAACTTTAATGCAACCCTTCTGCTTTGGAAAGATCTTCATAGGAAAGTAAAAGATCAAGCTTCAAGTTTACAAAAAAGAAAAAGAACCTTTAGAGCTTTCGAAAAGTTCTACAAATAACATCCCACTAAAGAAGTTAGACAAACTCATTAAAAAATTCCGGGAGTTGTGAGAGCTGTCATAAAAAGTAAGAGAGGACATTTTAATGAAACAAATATAATTCATCATTTTTTTTTTTTTTTTTACATTCATTTGCCTATATTACATTAACTATTTGAAATATATAGTAAGGGAAAGTATTGGGATCCTGAAAATATTTTCATTCAGGTTTTCAACGGTAATCCACTTTCTAGCATGCCTAAGTTCAAATGACCAAGTCTTCTAAAAAGATGTGTGTGTGTATGTGGTAAGTCTAGCTCAAAAATTAAAAAATGTACGAAACTAAAATTTCATATTTAAAACAAGTATACACCTGGGATGTTACATCAAGTCTTTTATTAAAATCGGCTTTAATAATTTTGATGAAACTCCTAAATAGACGTCAAATTGTAGTATATTAATATAATTTAGGTTTTATCCTCCCATTGAGATAGTCTAACAAGGCTCAAACACTTGTTCGAGACAAAAAGATTCGTTAATTTGGTGCTATGCCGTTCAATGTGAAGATGGTAATTTTCAAGATGATGTTAAGAATGGTTTTGTCATATCTTTTTTTTAATATTTGGCTCAACTATATGCATAGACAAATTATGGATGTAAATTTCTAATTGAGTTCATTCTATAAGTGTATAATAAAAACTCGGATGTTTCAATTAAAATATTAAGATAAAAATATTCGGACATAAGATTCCATCTTCAGAGTAATTTTTACTTTCACTTACTATATATAGTAAGGAAAGTATTGCGATCGTGAAAATTTTCGAATTCCAGTTTTCAACGGAAATACACGTTTTAGGGTCCCCTGAGTCCAAATAACCAAGTCCCGCAAAAAGGTCTGTGTGTGTGTGTGTGTGTCTGTGTGTGTGTGTGTGTGGTAACTCCCGGGCGGAAACGGTAAGTCCTATGAAACTGAAATTTCATATTTAAGACAACTATACGCCCGAGACGTGACAAAACTTTTTTCATCAAAATGAGCTTACCAGAAGAGGCACTTTATACCATGCATTTTGCACCTTTTTTCGATTTTCTCAAAAACGGTTTCGACGATTTTGATTAAACTCGCTATATCGATGTAAAATTAAATGGGCTTTAATATCATGTAGGTTTTATTTGGATAAAAATGGTCTGACAGGGCTTAAATGCCGATATTGTAAATTTTCTTCCTCTAAAGTACCTTTAATTTTTTAGATTCAATAATAATAACTAGATTATCTTGTTAGCGCTGATGAAAAACAGGTAAATATATAAACTGAATAAATTCGATACCCAACTAAAGGAGAAAACAGAAAAAATATATTTTTAATGAAATTTTTCGTTTTTGAACATAAGAGCAGTAATATACATGTATGATATACCGTTGGAAAGCTAAAGATTTTAGAAAAAATATCATCTCATACACAAGCTTTTAGAAGTTAATAGAGAGTGATGAGAAGAAGATAAAACTAACTGATTATTTTAGATAATAATATAATAGATTTTTTAATAAAACACATGTTTATATATAAATTCAATTTGATTAATTCCTTAATAGTTTCACGTATTTTTATCTCTAACTGTATTTGAAAATTCTTTCATTGATTTTAAAAATCGAGGTAAGTGAAAGTCGTGTGTTGCCCGCACCAGATTTTTACATTTATACTGTTGTGTGGCAGAAACGGAGTTTCCTTTTTACACACACGATGTGAAGCACAAGTTACATGCGTTCGATTTACCCTTATCAGAAACGTATATAAATCAAAACGAAAATTCGAAAATGAAATATTAGCCCGTAAAATCCCGAATAAAAGCTAAAATTCTCAACTTGAAATTTGTAAAATTAACACAATTCTTGAATTCATTTTCCTGTATGATATAAAAAAATTGAAAACACTGCAAATTATAACAAAATGTTTTATTATTGGCAAATAACTAGACTAGGTTATAACTGTTTGCAGGTAATTAACAAATATGAGGTTTCAGTTCAACAGATCGGGTATCTAGGACTCCACCTTGACAAACGCCTTACTTGGAACCCTCATTCAAGACTGAACCGACAAAGAAACTGTTCGACGTTTTCAGCTATTCCAACACATACTAGACAAACTTTCTAATCTTCCACTTAACTACAAAAGTATTATCTATATGACCATCATACGGCCTGTATGGACTTACGGAGTAGAGCTTTTGGGCTCTACTAAACCATCAAATTCTTCCCGAATTTAATCCCTTATCCGTCCCATCCTAAAACTTTCCTTTCTACCTATGCTGATGACACTGGGGTGTTATCAGTCAATACTGATCCAACTATTACCTCTAAAACTCTCCAATCCCACATCAGAGATCTTGAGATATGGTGTCAGAATAGGAGAATTAAAATAAATTCCACCATATCCCACCAAATTACTTTTACCCTTCGTCGTAAACCTATGACATCCTGCCTTGAAGTATCCTTCAAAAACATTCCGCTAGCTCCTGTTGAACAGATCCGATATCTAGGACTCCACCTTGACAAACCTTTAACTTAGAACCCTCATACAAGACTGAAGCGACAAGAAACCGCTCGACGTTTTTGGCTACTCCAACACTTAGTACACAAACATTCCAACCTTCCACTTAACTATAAAATGTTCTTCTACATGGCTATCTTACGGCCTAAATGGACTTACGGATTAGCGCTTTGGGGCTAATTAACCAAAATCCTTCGTAAAATCATTAATACTCCTTACTTTGTAACGAATAAACTGATCCATAAAGAATTTAATGCCCCAGATATCATTCCTTTCATGACAAACTCAATTCCCACTCTAATCCTCTAGTTCAATCCTTTCTTTCTTTTCAATTCCTGATAATCTTCCGGGGTGCCTGAAGATGTCCGGGAAGATGGCCCTGAGACCTTAAAGTTTAGAATATTTTTAGAGTGCTTCCAATGGGAATCTTCTCTACATGTTTTTCAAGCCTTTTTATATTTTACTTACATTTAATGGTTGTATTCTATTATACAGTTGTGTATTCCAATTAATTAATTTTAAAATAAACAATTATGAAAATCAATGAATTAGTCGAAGAAAATGGATTATCACCACTGCTGATTTCAAAACGCAATAGCTATTTCTTAACTGATTCCAATGATTTTTTTTTTTTTTTTTGTATCAAATTTTATTTCAATTTTTTTTTTGTCCATTACAAGTGTTCATTACTGAAAATAATAAACTAAGAGTATTCAAACTAGACTTCGTTACTTTGATATTGAAAATAATAAACCTAAAGTGACATTATTAGGCATCATTGTCTCACATACCTCCTCAACGCGTTAATTGGGCTATAAAGTGGGAACTAATGCCTTAAATTGAAACAATAAATCACATAATTAAGTCTAATCTTAATTAATTTACGACTGAGGCCTTTAAGAAGCTTGAGCTGTTGAGGTTAGGCCGGGTGACGGCGCTAGGAGAGATATATTGGCCTTAGCCGTTTCTTCCAGCAGCAGAGCGGATAATTGGGGCGACGATTGGCTAGCCAAGCTTCACCTGGACTTCTCCAGCAGCTCTTATCTAAACCGTTCCCCCTCGACCTCTGGAGGAACGCCTCACTGGATCGATCCTTGCTCAGAAGCGTTTATATCGACGGCCGTGGTTTAATCTTATTTACATTTCAATGAGAAGAGCACTGGACAGGATTGGAATTAGTCAAGGAAGAGATTTATGAACTAAAATACTAGAAGCGTTCAAGTTTTAAATTCTTTTAGGTCACATAATTATGAGATGGCATCTATAATAATTATTACCTTTATAATTATTTAAGAAATATAAAAAGAACAATGTTATGAATTCAGTAATAAAGAGCGAAACTTCAAATATATATGTTCGGAGGTTTTTCGGAATAATATGTTGTCTTTAATTGAAAATTGTTTTGTTGTGTAGATGAGCATTTAATACGTATTTATAATTACTTTTTTATTCATTTAAAAACACTTTATGCTATTGTTTGCGAATCTGACGATAGGAGTCTTAAATTGTACCTGTTCATGTTTAATTAGGATAGAGATCTTTAGGGAGTTTATACCTTTAAAAAACCTAGAGCCATTTTCTGGTTTTGAACCTAAAACTTTGGGTTTAAGGTTGTTATACAGCGTATATTTATCCACTACACTATAGATGACCTCCTGCACTTATGTTATTATGTCTTTGTTTCCTTAGTACTATAGATACTATGCAAGCTTTCACTGATGACGTAGACATTGTTATAAGAAAAACACATTTACAGTTTTAGAAAACGCGAGGGGTGACAGTGACTAGAGTGAGCTTAGAAGTTAATGCATGCATGCAGGCTCACAGCTGTATGCGCATAAAACGTCGAATTAGATGGCTTTCCAACCTTTTCATTTAAAAGGGTAAAAGACCTTATGTATCTTGGTAAACAAGTAATGACATACATGCATAAATTCATTTATTTTATTTTTTCGTAAATAAATGATATTTCGATTACTAAAGCATTTCAGGAAAAGAGCTTTTTCTCAAAATACGAAGGTGCAGTTGTACAAGACCCCGGTAAGACCAGTTCTCTCTCGTGGCTCTGAATGCTCGACATTATCCAGCTCACAAAAATCCCTTCTCCTAAAGTTCAAGAAGAGACTTTATGGCCCAGTTTTCCCCAATGGAATCTGGAGGAAAAGGACGAATACTGAGCTAACAAGACGCTTAGACATCGTAAGAGTAATTACATTAAACAGTATTTGGTGGACAAGTCCTTAAGTTAGAATTAATCAGGGTCAGATTCCCAGGACGCTCCTAGATGAAAGAATTTATGAGATAAAAAGAGTTTGTTTGTTTATTCGTTTAACGTCACTTTATGCTACTGCTACGGCCAAGACAATGACAGGTATACCACGCCTAGAATGGCCCAGATGGGGCTAGAGACTTCTGGGCCTGGACAGTCCTCGATGTGCTAACTAAAGGCTCGGGACCACCTTTTAACGTCCCCTCCGAAGGACGGCATAACTAAGGATTTTTTACTCCCATTAAAAAATCCTAGGGCCACCCGCAGGTTTGAACCCGCGACCTTTGGCATAGAAAGCTGTTATGCTAGCAACTACGCTGTGGGTGACTCCGGATAAAAAGAGTGGTATAGATGATAACAGTACATAGAATAGAAAATATTTTTTTTTTATTTGAGACTGAGTCCCTTAAAAATAACATGTTTATACAGTTGAAATATACAACATGTCTGGCCAACAGACAAAAGGAATATAATTAACTAATACTTACAATCATGGATAAATATTACTGTTATATTCATATTATAGTTGAGATAATCGATTATAAAACATCTGTTAAATTATCAATATGTTCTGTGTGATCTTTGTACGATGGTGACCATTTCGTGTTAGCAATTTTCAATATAGGTGTTTACAGTTTTAAAATCTCTTTCAATCTTACTAATAAGATACAAAAATTATATTTTAAAAAAATCAATAAATGAAAACAATATTTTGGAAATAATCTTGTTAGACAAAATGAAAAAAAAAATTAAAACACAGTTTAATATAAAATAAGAAGAATAAAAAAAAACAGAACTTTATTCTAGTACTTAGTCTTCTATGAGTAACGTTAGCTATGACAAAATAAAGGATCAATATCTGACTAAGAATTAATAAACAATAGACTGATTCAACATAAATAAAAAGAACAAACTGAAAAGAAATGAATTCTTCTAGTGACAATATAAAAAAAAAAATACTGTAACGATTGAACCAAAAGAAGTTCTCTAGATAGGAAAGTTTAAGTATAATAAATAAATACATATTGGGACTCCGGAATCGGAGAGCAGAGGAAACTAGTAGAGAGGACCAAGCCCTACTAAGGAGGTCTTGTAGTGCCAAGGAAGATGATGATGATAACAGTGATAGTAAAAACAGACACCACTTGATATTTTGCTTTACAAGCTCGCAGAAGAAGGTGCTACTCCAGAGCATTCGGAAAATCGAATTTCCTATTTAGAGCTAGGGAAGAATTTTAAGAGGGTAAATCATGCTCTACCAGTGGATTAGCTGACGGTCAACACCAAACTTCTTATCTAGGAAGAACGGGTACTGTTGAATGTGCCGACAAAAGATGCAGTTGCACAGTTATCAATGATTACCGGATCTGAAAGGTGGAGTCTCTACTTTGATTGCCTTTAATGTGATGCGAAGTGTGAAATGAATGCATCGCATTTAGGAATATGCTACAAACTTGAAGTTACAGGCATTAAGAGAAGTAACTCCAACAAGATTGGAGTGGTACTGAAGAGCCAGATCCCTTATGGCAGAAACTGAAATGGGGAGCCATGATAAAAAAATAACGGAGAAAACACTTTATTATTCTAATCATAGTAACCAGTATGTATGCATTTCTTCAAGATTTTATATATGATTTTAATGGCTTCGGATATCTAAGTATACGATCCTGCGAAAGATCTATGGCCCCCTAACAGTAGGTGAAGCATGGAGAAGACGTAAGAACCTCCTCAATAGCCTAGAAGTTGTCAAGGTTGGGAAACTCAGATGGGCAGGACATGTAGCAAGAATGGATAATCTGCCGATCCCCAAGAAAATCCTCTCCGAAGAAATTCATGGCAGAAGAGTGGAGAGGCCTAACCTGAAGTGGGTGTCGGCTGTCACAGAAGATGCAAAGACCTTACTCGGCGTTAGAGATTGGAAATATACTGCGCAAGATAAAGATAACTGGCAGAGGCTCCTGGAGACTCGGTGACGAGTTGTTGATGATGAAGTACCATTTAACTCTTTGAATTTGTTCCTGCTAATGCCCTCACTTCATTATCCCGGGTTCTTCTTTTGTTTATCTCATTTTAAATGTTTAAAACATATTATTCATAAAGACCTGTTGAGAAGAAGGACCTTATAATACTTGATTTATAGAATAGAAATAGTAAGAAAAGTTCTTGAGCTGTTTACTAGGAACGTAGGATTTAGTTGTTGAATAAGCTCTCAGCACTAGCCACTAAGCTGGTGGAGTGGGTACTTATAAATTTTCCCCCATATTTAACAAAGCCTTTCTTTATTCAAGTATTAAATACCTTTAAAACGTAGAATAATTCAGCCAAAAAACAAGAAAAGTATATATATATTTTTATGTGGGCGTTTTCTCTTTGCTTTCAGAGTACTTTATTTTAGACTGAACTATTTCCCTAGTGTCTAAAGTGGAGAGATAAGTCAGAGTAATTCACGCGCCAGGTCAAGTAGCTTTCGTGCCTCAAGTTCTAATTAATTTTCCCATAAGAGAAATCCTGATTTTACAGAGTTAAAATAATATTAATCAATGAGGATATTATCAGACCAGTTACATTAATTTTTCTATATTGTTATAAATATTTAGGTTTTATTTTGAGAAATGAAAATCTTTTGCGGGCAACACACGAACTTCACTTACCTTGGCTGTTAAAATCAATTTAAGAACTATTAAATAAATTTAAATAAAAAAATTATTTAGTTTCATTGGAAACATGATATCGAGGAATAAGGATCGAGTTAAAGAATATAACCTGTATTGGAGAGGTGCTAGAATGTTTAGGAACCTACCAATATCTAGGAACCTTAATAAATCGGGATGGTAATCTAGACCCTAGAATCAGAAGTCGAATAACCAAAGCGAACAGCGTCTACTTCCAAATTAACAATACCATAGTAGGTAAAAAAAAAAATTCCCGAGACATAAAATCAGTCATTTTTAAGGCTATGTTCCTTCCGGTCCTGTTGTACGGAACAGAACACTGGACTGTCTTAGATAAATTCATTAAAAGACTCACTACAGCTGAAATGATATTTCTTAGGAGAGTAGTGGGAAAAACAAGGAGGAACTGAGTCAGTAACGAAAACATTAGGGAGGATCTAAAACTTTCAATTACGAAAAGCAGGATCGAGGAGCGACAATTGAAGGGGTTCGGGCACATATGTAGAATGCCGGAAAATTGGAAAGTAAAATGGTACCTGGAAGTAAGGCCAGAAGGGAGGAGACCAGTCGGTAGGGCGCAAACCACCTTCAAAGATTACCGGAAAAAGGTAGGGAAAATCGGGGGAGTCGAAGGCTCAGATGAAGCGTATGGCTATGGATCGAGAGGAATTGAAGAAGTGGGCCGATGCCAAGCAAGCTCTACGCTGAAAGTCACTGAAGAGCTAGTGAGAGAAAGAAGGAAACATGATATTAACCATTTAGCCGCATTGTATCTTCCCTAATAAGATGATATGGGTAATTCTTCTGAACCTATCAAATTAAAAGTACTTTAGAAGCAGAGAATTTAAAATATCGGATTTTAAGCACTGTTAGACTATTTCGATTAGAATGAAACCTACATGATATTAATGTCCATTAAATTTTACATCGAAATAACTTGTTTAATCAAAATCGTTTGAGCCGTTTTTGAGAAAATCGTAAAAAGATGCAAAATGCATGGGATAAAGTTGCTGTAAAATTTCGGAAATATAGTTGGAATGATTAGATATATGAAATTTCAGTTCATCTTTTCGTTTTTGCGCAAGGCTTAACACGCACGAAAACATGGGAATACTAGTCTAATTTCTGGGAAAAAAAAATCAAACCTGGAAAATATCTTTGTTCATTTCTTCTTGGGTATTTTATTAAATCCGCCCACCTTTCATATTTTTCAATGGTAACAACTGGAAATTTGACAGTTATACATTTCAATTAATAAATATCAGTTTTGAGATAACAATAATACTCTTGATCTATATTGTTTATTAATTGTATATATATGTGAATTGTATAATTATCAGAATAATGCTTATTATTCTTTCTACAAATTATACATCAATTTGATTTCGAAAGATCTTTAAATAAACTCACATCAGTTTAGCGATATTTAAAAAAAAAAATTATCTAAGTTTTATATTCGAATCAGATTTTTATATTATTGATACTAAACAAACATAGGATTCGTTTATGTGTTACGTAAGAATGGTTTTATGTTTAATGAATGCATTAATGAAGTTATAGCTTCAAAATCTTAGTATTGAAACTGAGTGTCATTTATTTTTACATTCGTATCATGACACGTGGATTTCAAGAGCAAGAAGTTTGCGATAACGGCAATAAAATGTTCTGAAAAATACTATTTAAGATTATGCAAGCTTCGAGGTTGTTTTCCAGTAAAAAAGCAATGATTATTAATCAAAGTTAATCGAGTTTAGATGAAATTGTGGGGAAAAAACCCTAAATTATTCATAATATTTCCCCCCCTCTTTTTAGCGAACGACCCGCATCGGTCAAAGCATAGCGAAGATTTTCGCATATCTATCACTGTCGAATGATTCTTGACATCCCCGCAAATACTATATTGTATACAATATGCCTAAACACCACCTGCTTGACATTTGTCTGATCATGAAAAATGCGTTTTTTCCTCATGACGTCTCATGACCTATTATTACTAAAAAAAAAATATATCCACAGTAAAATAGGCATGGAAAGGAAGTTCGCATACACTTAATTAAGCTTGTGTAAATTGAATAAGCGTCATAGAAGCCTAATGAAAGCAATTACGGAGGTGATTTCGATAAAACAAAGTATATTACACTCACTCAAAAAAGTTTCCATACAGCATGCTTTTATTTTGCATAGCTTTTTATTTTCAACTTAACAATTTCTTATTGTACAAATAAGTAATATATTTATTTATTCTATTTCATCATTAATATAAAACGAGACAGAATGGCATTTGTTAATGGTAGGTCAAAAAAGTTTCCGTACACTTTCAGTATTAATCCTATTTGCTGTACTATGACCATCTTTACAGTGTTACATGTATAAATCTTATCACGATAATCAAATCTTAGTTCAGTATTAACTGTTCTTGAGCCTGGGAAACTGATTTCTTTTCAATATGCGCGTTTCTCGTGATTTGAGAGACCTCATGGTTCGCAGGGCTTATCTATAAGAAAAATTG
This sequence comes from Piezodorus guildinii, assembly GCA_023052935.1. Classification (NCBI taxonomy): domain Eukaryota; kingdom Metazoa; phylum Arthropoda; class Insecta; order Hemiptera; family Pentatomidae; genus Piezodorus; species Piezodorus guildinii. The sequence continues at coordinate 81,896,309 of CM041295.1, forward strand.
CATAACTGTTGAATAAGTCACATTTTACTGTACAGTATGGACTATAAATATATAGAGAGTTAAAATCTTTGGAGGATAGAACCTGCTGGAAGACAGATGACTGGAGAATAGCCAGGGGCGAGCCATCCTTGCTGAAGAGACCATGCACATCCTCAAACTGCCGACACATTAAGGCCATCAATATCAATAGTTACTGTGGGATTCAAGTCTACTCAGAAACAGCTACAAATATTCCAAGAAGGGAAGGATACAATGGTCGAGTCGCAAGAAGAAAGCCCTTCTTCAGTAAGTTAAACCAGAATAAGCGGCTGTAATTTGCTAGGGCGTTTGTAAATCAACCCAAACATTATTAGGAACTGGTCATATTCTCTTAGGAACCAAATTTAATATTTTTGGGCCAGATGGAAGGTCAAAAGTGTGTAGGAAATGAACCTCAGTTTTCAAAACTAAGAATTTATTTATGGGTGTATGGAAACTTTTTTGAGTAAGTGTAAATTTTTTTTTTTTTTTTTTTTTTTTTTTTATTCATTGAGCAATATTACAATCTGTCCAATTCAGGACATTTTTAATAGTGATAACGTACAACATTCATACTACATTCACACGATATATACAAAACTATAAATTTATATAATAATAATAATAAAATATACATATATACAAAATAAAATCAATAAAAAATATATACAATAGTCACTCATACCTATATACAATTCACAAGCATACAGCACGTGAGTGGAGAATCTAGCCAATGCTAGAACTCCAATATACATGTTATAAGAGGTCACGAGGCCACTGCCGTTTCAACCTTCTAGGTGGGTTGTATGGATGGGTGGGGCTGGATAGGGATTGAGCTAAAGGATTAGGATGATGAATGAGATTCTGGTGGAATTTGGAAAATTTGGATGGAATCAGGTCTGAAATAAAAGGAACATTAAGGTCGTGGTGCAAGGTATAGTTGGAAACATAATAAGGAGCATTTACTATTGTACGGAGGACTTTAGATTGAAAGGATTGAATGCGTTTGATGTTAGTACGTTTAGCTGTCCCCCACAGTTCAAGTCCGTAGGTCCAGATGGGCTTCAGTATTGTCCTGTAGATTAATAATTTGTTGTCAACTGTAAGTTCAGATTTTCTGTTGAGTAGTCGGTATAACTGTCCGAATCGTCGGTTGAGTTCTTGTCTTTTAAGTCTTGTATGTGGGTTCCAAGTCAATCTTTTGTCTAATAGTAAGCCAAGATACCGGACTGTATCTGAAGGAGGAATCGGAATGGAATTGAAGTAAACTGGCGGACAGGAGTTTCGTCGAAGAGTGAAGGTTACGTGTTTGCATTTGGCTTCGTTCACCTTAATGCGCCAAGCATTACACCAGTCTTCGATAAGGGAAAGGTGTCTTTGCAGGTTTAAGGATGCTGTTTCAGGATTGGAACTGGATGATAGGATGGCGGTGTCGTCTGCAAAAGTTGCCAGAAAGGTATCAGGATGTGTAGGAATATCAGCAGTGTAAAGGATGTAGAGGACGGGTCCCAAGACGCTGCCTTGAGGAACACCGGCCTCAACGGGATAAAGGTTAGAAAATTCTACACCACAGCGAACGCGGAAGGAACGGTTTGAGAGATAGGATCGGAGAATGAGGTATAGAGACTGGGGTAAATGGGTTTTCAGCTTGAAGAGTAATCCAGTGTGCCATACCCGGTCAAAAGCTTGCGCAATGTCCAGAAACGCACCAGAACAATACTCTTTGCATTCAAGAGCTGAGGAAATATGGTCTACAACTCGGAGCCCCTGTTGAACTGTGGAATGCTGAGGACGGAATCCAAACTGATGGGAAGGAAGATTTTGAGATTCTAATATGGGTAGGATACGTTTAAGAAGAAGCCTTTCGAAGATTTTTGAGAGGATGGGGAGTAGACTAATAGGCCTGTAGGATGAAGTGTTGTTGGAAGGTTTGCCTGGTTTTAGAAAAAGAATGATAGTGGAATGTTTCCATAACAGAGGAAAATAGGTGGTGCGTAGGATGCAGTTGTAAATATAAGTAAGGAATATGATAGCTTTCTGCGGAAGTTGTCGGAGGATCTGGGGAGTAAGGAGATCGTGTCCAGGAGATTTACGGAGGGTAAGTTTTTGGAGAAGATATTTGACCTCAGAGGGATTAATAGCTTTAGGAGGTAGGGAAAGTGGAATTGGTGACGTAAGAAAGTCTTGCACTGTTGCGGTGTGATTGGCGTGGGATTCCGGGTGAGGAGTGAAAACTTTGGAGAGGTGTGTGGCGAATTCCTCGGCTTTATCTTCATCAGACGCAGCCCAGGAGTCATCACCACGTCGGAGGGGATGGGAAACTTGATGGTATTTTAGGATCTTTTTCGTGACATTCCACAGGGAATTTTCACGAGCTGATAGAGATGAGAGGTAGGAATTAAAGGACTGGGAACGGAAGGTCGCCAACTCCCTCTTCAATTGTCTACAATAGAAGTTATAGGAGCGGCGATCTGTTGGGTGTCGGGTGCGCTGCCATAATGATCTTGCTCGGCGTTTGGTATGGATGAGGTCTATAATATGTTGTGGAAAATGATTTTGGTGAGGATTTATATTGGGGTGTTTAGGAGAGGAGGCAGTCCAGACAGCTTGTTGGATGGCGGTGGTAAAGTAATAGACGGAATTATCTAGGTCATCTGGGGTTTTGAGGGTTACTCTGAGGTCAATAAAGTGTAAATAACCTATTACTATCGTTATTCCAACAGCTTTTATTTGAATTACATTACTATCATTATTGATAATAAATTTATGGGAATAAATGAATTAATTATTTATTTTAAATCGTTGTTATATTAATACCAATCACTACCCATGCTGATATAAAGCTATACGTTAAAGTCGGTGTAATTGAAACATGACATGAAAAATATACAAGCTTACAAACCCAAAGGATGTGAGTTCTAATCCCAGTGCCGGAAATTACAAAATAATGAGAAAGAAAGCAACAAAACTTGATAAAAACTAAGGCGGAGATTTATAATCGCGGTCACAGAACTCTTCAAGAATTTGATTTGGGGTCCGTCAGCTTATTGGAGGTTACTTGCACAGAACGTGCATTGAAATCATTATTTTACTCTGTGTACTTTAAGGTGGTAAGATGTTGGCGTGGTAAGAGTGCTGCATAATTCTCTCCGTTACTTACTAACGGTTAGGGGAGCCCGTGGCTAAGTGGTTAGATCGCTAGTCTCTCATGCTACAGGTTGCGAGTTCGAATCCGTCCCGGCGGGGCTTTTATAAGGATGTAATTAAATGGGGATGGCGAAGGGATGACCCTACACTATAAATTGTATCGTGAAACGCGAGTGTAAACTCCCAGGAGATTACACCGCGAGGCCCAGAGCCTGCACGGCCTGTCGCGCCACTGAAAAAAAACAAAAAAAAAACTTACTAACGGCTGCCGAAATTTGGAACTGACAAAATTGCAAGAATCTAAGTTGACCGTCTGAAAAATTTGTTTAAAGAAGCACGATGAATTATAGAAAGAAAGACGGAATAGGTGTGGGGCATGTCAATATTCAGGTAAGGAAGATTAAATGTAGATAGACGGGACATACTGCCAGAGTTCGAGACAGCAGATGGCCATTGAAGGTGACTGAATGAATCCCATAATATTTAAAAAAAAGACGGGGATAGAATAGGCTCTGGAGTGACTCCTTGGAGTCCGTCGTTGGTAACAATTGGATGAGAATCGTGAGAGACAAAGAGAGATGGAAAGAGCTATGAAAAGACATTGCAGGCTCTACTTCCTAGTAGGTTTTTGTCTCCAGGGAAGTTAGACCACCACCCCTAAGTAGGGAAAACCTGCAGGAGGCAATATATGTTTTATGTATATATTTGTGATCATATTATTTTTTTTACATTTACTATTTTTTTTGTTTTCTCTTACAATAAACGGCTTTATTTATTTATTTAATTTAAGAGGAAGTAAGAGATTTCCAGGAAGTGGATTTTCCATCTGAAGGTTTGGTTCAGAAACGGTCTTCTTCAAAGATAAAACCATAGTGCGTGCTGGCTGACCGTGAACAGTCGTAATTTTTTTACCTAAACCGATTTTTCACCTACCTTGAACTCGATTATACGTTTGTGCAAAAAAAAATTTGAATAGTCCTATAATGTGCTATGGTTCGTAGCAACTTGAGGTTGGATGACCAACCCCCTCCCCCTTTGCTAATTCTCAAATACAGACATTTAAAAAATAAAGATCACATTTCTTGATCAAATATCGCCATGCTCTTTGTTGCCAAGAGGGAAAAGGAAGGTTGATAAATAAATTAGGGAGGTCATTACATCTGATTATATTTATCTCATTTTAGTAAATTAGCCGAAAGGGCTTTTTATTATAATTATTGCAGTTACAAAATTCTGTAAAATGAGAGTTATTGTATGGTTAGTTCATCTCCAAAAATCTTTTAATGTATATTATAATAAGATCGTTACCAACTCCGCTTTTATATGCTTAATCCATTAGAGAAGAGCGAACAATCATTTTAAGAAAAGTGGACATTTGATTTATTAAGAATTAAAGAACGTAAGGCTTCTAACAGGTCTATTTCAGAAATCTTTGTAAGGTTTCCATTCGCACCTTTCAAACAATAGTACATACATTGCAATGATAACATGTTGTATTTACTGTTAATATACATATATATTTGAATCATAGATTAACTGTTCCTTTAAGTTATAAGAATAAATATTTCACAATCCGCTTACGTCATAGGTATATATTTTCATGACAGAAATCTTTATTTTTTTTTTTTTAAGATGGATAAATAGATTAGATACAATAGAGAGAAATGCTTTATTTATTTGGCAATGCTGCCCAAACACATCATATTGCTTAAAACACAGCATACTATATCAATCCACTGGACATATTTCACAAACATTTTCAATTATTTTTTTTTGTTTATTTAAATACAAATTTCTAATATTTGCTAAGCTTTCATCCCTTTTGTCATCTTAATTTATACCCAGGAGTAAATCTCTTCAAGTGGTTCTTAGAGGGACCCTATACAGAAAGAATTCATAATCCCCTATAGGAATAGGATAATAGGGCTGTACACAGGACAATGTCATCTTTACAATCACGTCCGAAATACCCGGGGAGTTCGTTCATCGATCTGCAGATTCTGTAAAAGGAAAAATGAAACTACATAACATGTGATATGCAGTTGTAAAGAAATACGGTTTTACACTATATAAACTTAGGTTATGACCGTAATTCTTATCCTTAGCTCTGAGAAATAATAAAATCTTCTTACTTCCTCAAAACGTAAAATACGATCGGCCAGTACTTGGATGATATTGGACAGCTCACGATAAGAATATGACGAAGATTTAAAAAAATAAATAAATATATTTTTTAGTAATAAAACCAGTAAATATCACATTTACTAAATTAAATGTTGAGTATTGTGAAGATTGAAACTTTAGTAGTCTGGTTAGTACTCATTAGGTAGTAGTGGATCCAAATGAGCTGTAGCACAGAAAAGTTCCTCCAAAATGACCACCCTTGATGAAATCTTGTACACACAATACAAATTTAAACAAAATTTGAAAAATATATTATTTATTATAAAATTTTACACTTCCGATTAACTAATTTTATTATAAATTTATGTATGGAGGATATTTACAACTATATGAAGAATATTAGAAGAAATTGTATTGACAAAGTATCAAAAGATTAAGGTACCATCTAATTATTTATTATCAATTTGTATTCTTGCGACTCACTAATTTTATTATGAGCTTATATATGGAAGATGGTTACAACCATTTTAAGCATATTAGAAGAAATCTTATTTACAAATTATCAAAAATATTAAAATATAATGTGATAGAGATTAAAGTGATAATGATTATGGGGAAGGCCCCTGAAAGATTGACTCGTTTTGATGTTTATGTTTAATAAACATTTATTAGAAGATTAAGGAACCATCTAATTATTTATTTAACAATTTAAAACTTCCAACCGAAGTAGTTTAAATTATATTTCGATTTTTCTCTCTTAGCTGACTATTTGGACTTATAGCAGACAATCTCACAACGTAGTCAACAATACATATATTAATTATGGCATATAATACATTATATTATTAATAATGTAATACAGTTCCTGAAGCACAAAACTTTAAATAAATAAAGGCATTATAAAGCTATGATAACTGCAAAGTCGAATGGATTGAAGATGATTAAATGATGGTCTGACCTGGATACAGAGAGTAAACTGAGTGGCGACCACAAACTGTGTCCACTGAATACACACTCATTCATTAACTAATCCCGTTTGAAGAGCAGAACTTTCTCAGTCCTGTTTATTTTATCAGAGCTAGATGGGATGGATGAGAGGATGGGTGGTTCTTTCTCTGCCTAGCCAATCTAGGATTATGTACATTTTCTTTTTTCTGTTTAAGTTACTAAATTTCTTCGTAATACAGAGTAAACACTTTGTCAGTCTATTCTTTAAATAATGAAACGGACAGTCTGAACTGATTCTAGTAACTATATTCGGATAAATATTCGAACCCCATTTGTTCGGAATTCGGAATAATGCTCTATTCTAAGTGCTAGCTAATTCTATGAGTGAAATATTCTTGATATGATATTGTATCTATGATCAATGACATTAATATGTGTAAATTTAGAAACTGGAATTGTTGAAGCTTCCAGCTGTTAAGTAGGTAATTACTTCATTTAGCTTAATATTTATTATAAAAAATTTAAATAAAAAAATTGTTAACTTTAAAAAACAAAAATTAATGGAATCAAAGTTTTCAATGGTGATAAAATATTATTATTTTTTTTTTTTTTAAGGTATATATTGCTATTCGATATGAACAGTAGTAATAATGATTATTACATATGAGACCACATATACATATGAGATATGCATAATGAGATATACATAATCACATATACATAATGCTCTTGACCACATTCATAAAATATTTACAGAAAAACAAAGGTACAATGACATAAAAATAGAAAATGAATAAATACATATAATAACAAAAAACAAATAAATATAAAATTAAGAAATTATAGAAAATCTTACACACATTCATACCTATGTACAATATTTATAATGTGTTGAAGGAACCCTGGACTTTGCCTTTCCCTCCACCGGAGGGAAAAGCAGAATCCAAGAGATCCCAGCGCCTTTCATTCTGCGGCATCACTGGCGTGAGCCAGCCACAAATATACAACACATAAGGGAACAATATGAATTTTCAGTAATAATAAAAACACATTAAAATCAACCATTAAAGTAATATAATGTATATTAAATTTATAATTATGTAAAATAATAGTTCAAGTAAAATGAGCGTTGATGTAAATATATAAAACACGATTGAAAAACTAAAGATTATAAAAAAAATTTCTTAACTGTAAGTAATATAAAAATATTTGCCCAATATCGTGCAATAAGTATTATGGCTCTGAGATCACGTTCTTAGCATATGTACACAGTGGGAAAAAATAAAAGTATAGTGTAAAATAATTGGAAATAAACTAAGTAGAAAAATATAAAAATAATATAAGTAAAAAATAAAAAAAATAGTAAAATGAATTAAGAAAGATAACTCTAGGTGAACGAACAAAATTAATTAATAAGTAAAATAAAAATACATTAACCTAGCCCATTCATAACTATATAAAATATGATGAGGAAGATGGTTGGGGGTGCGGTCATAAATTAAAAACACACATTTAAAATAAGTGTTATTTTAATTATGTGTCGACGTTTCGGCCTACAATGTGGGCCTTCATCAGGGCTAAAAGAAACAAGATAACAACCAATGTAATTATAGACTTAATAATGCGTTAGGTATATAATAATAATATGACAGTAATTATTTTAAAATTTAAATTATTTTTTATTCATACTGTTTCTTTTTTGTAATGACTATATTCTTTTTTTATATATTACCTATACTCTTAACTATGTTTTTAATATATAACCGTCATATATCAACTCAAAATTGTTAATATTTAAAATTTTAATTGTTCACATATTTTTCCTTTACTTAGTCTCTCTTTATATATTCTCATTACAATATTATCATCTTAATTTTGTTTATTTTCATACTTTATAACTGTCACCTTATTTCCATACTTTATAAGTGTCTTCTTATTATCATTTTACATTTAATATTATTTATGTTCCCATAATTTATTACTGTCATATTATTATTATACACCTAACGCATTATTAAGTCTATAATTACATTGGTTGTTATCTTGTTTCTTTTAGCCCTGATGAAGGCCCACATTGTAGGCCGAAACGTCGGCACATAATTAAAATAACACTTATTTTAAATGTGTGTTTTTAATTTATGACCGCACCCCCAACCATCTTCCTCATCTAATTTCTCAACGGTCAACAAAACTCCATCATTATATAAAATATGTGATAAAAATGATTACTATTATTTAATTAAAGACGTTAGACGGTAATGGAGAATGAAAAAGCCGCATATACTGAAGTGGTTTTTATGGAGTGCAATTCATATTATTATATTATTTAATTATTAGCATTTTCCACGTAGAAGAGAGTTCAGCTGATATAAAGGAAGAAATTGAGGCAAGAGTTATACAAAAAGAGGATTGGTCAAGCAGGAAGAAGAAACAAACCGAAATAATAATAAATAAACAAATATTATGTAATATAAACAGCAAAGATTTCCCATGAAGATTATATGTTATGGTTTGGAATTTATTTTAAATTGTGGATTAGTATAAGTTGTATGATTCTGCAATGAGATGTTTTAAAATATATATTAATCCATTTATTTTTTATTTTATTTTTCTCGCGGCTATTTTAATTGTTAATGATGTCACATTATTTATCAGATACATGTCTAAAACAGAATTCTAAAAGAAGTTCTGTTTTTGGGAGACGCCTGTGAAATACCATTGTAATCTCACAATATCAAGTCCTTTCTTGATTAGATATTACACAGAACTCCTTCATATATCACTAGCTTTTAACTTTCAGAGAAGTATCTAATTATAAAGTGTACACAACTAAGTTAATTGTTAACATTTTTCATTTTCCTATATTAACGTAGTTACGTTTAGGTCATTTATTTTGTATAATTATTTATATTAGAAGCACCATTAAAAAAATTGTCATCGTAAAATTAGAGTTTAAAGAAGGTTGTTTTTATGTAAAGTAGTAATATTTCAAATATAATAGTGAAAATAAGTGTTGAAAGTCACGATGAGCGAGTTCGAATCCAACCTAGTCGCGTTAAAATGTTTTTTGAGATACAATGAGATACCGACAATTGCTCTCGATCTTACCACCTTGATTAGATTAGGTTGTTGTACTATTGGACAATATTGGATAGAATGTAAACTCCCGGAAATAAAGTATTTAAAAATAATTAACAATTTATTACTAATGATATAACGTTCTCCTAATTCTAAAAAATAAAATTGACTAGTACTGAACCTTAAATGGAATCCTGTATATTAACAGAAACGACCAGAAATCGCTCATCGGGTTATATTTCTCTATTATTTATTCGGCAAACGCTCCCAATTATCAATTCATTTATTTAACAATTTACTACACAATTAACAATTGTGGATATCCATGAATAAATTGTCAAATATTATTGATAATATTATAAAAATATGAACTATTAAAATATCAGATAACGTTGGAAGTCATTCCTTCTTTATAAAATAAAACTTTAGTAATGCATCAATAAGCCACGGCTATACTTAACTCAGACAAGTGATTTATTAAAGAAGCTGCTGCGCTTTTTTTAACTCAGGATTCACGGACAAACGCTGTAATCTACCAATTTTCTTCATAAAACATATATTCAAAACAGTAATGAGACCTATTTGGAGATAATGTTGAGAAACGAAGTCAAACCAAAACATCCAATTGCACTCTTATTCAATCTTTTCGATTCAAGTCATTTTTATAATACAGTACGTCGTTGATTAGAGCCACAGATAAATATGTCATTATTGGTCTTAATACAACCTCACCCAGCACATTTTCTCGGTTCTGAAACATCTGCACATAATTTCATACACACTTGAGTTTGGAGTGAGCTAAGTAAGGGAAACAGATTAAGGTTAATTATATAGTTTCGAGGAGTTTGGCCCAAATAGTGGGCCTTCATACAAAAAAACAGAAAAAATAATCGTGTGAAAAGAATAACGGAATTAGGCAAGATTAGAAAAAAATAATAAAAATAATTTTTCAAAATATATGTAGTAAGTAATAATCAATATAATGAATTAGGAGTCCCCTGTGGGGTACTGGCTAGCATAAAACAGTTATGCAGTCCTTCAGAGAGGATGTAAAATGGTGCTACCAAGACTATGGGTTGGCTGATACACAAAGATCCCTAGCCTAATTAAACCCAGATAGGCAAACTTTAGGTCTCCTTAACATCCGATTACCCACAGTACCATAAAAAGACGTAAAATGAATAAACAACCAATAAAAATCCTAAAATAATCTAATTAAATCTGTTATTTTCCCTTAGAATTATGGAATTATTGTTCGGATTCAAAAATTTGAAACAATTACTTTAAGAAATATTATCAAAATGATCCTTTTGTTCGTTGGGAACCAGAATTAACTGGCTAATTAGAGTGATTTTAAATTAATAAAAAAACAAAGTACGGACCTAAACTATTTACTTTACACAAGATTGTATCGGTACAGGTTTTAAATACACATAAATAATTGTCTACACTATTAGCACTTCTCAAAGTAGTACTAGTTTAAACAAAAGTATGTTTTCCTATCATATGGTAACTACGAACTTCTCAATAATCTAATAATATAAAATACAATCCTTATAATCAGTGTTAGTTATGGTATATAGCCTTCCGGTACCACGTCTACATTTCTTTTGGTTTATTATTTTTAATTTTGAACCTTTGTAATTGACCAAAAAAAAAATACCCCCTCTCAAAATTTAAAAGCTTCCGTTCTAAGATACGTAGAACCCGACTATGGAATAAAAAAAAAAAAAACCTGTTTGTACGCCGCACAGTGGGGAAAATCACCAATTTAGGTGGACAAAAGTCAAGTCAAAAGTTTGGAATTTTCCAGTGCTTCACCTTTTTATTATTAGTTGGTAAGACCTTTAATACTAATATCTTACATGCCGTGTATACAAATAAATAGTAAATTAATGAATCATTCCTGTCCACACAAGTACCTAATAACCAGCAGTGGGGAATTAAGCAAATAAATTTGATGTTTGACCACTGTGTGCTCACCAATCTTGTCAAAAAATTAATGAGTTTTTATAACTTATAACATATTTTTCCGTAATATGGGACCCGACGGTTAAATATAAACAAGTTTCGGAATTTTGTCCACCTAAATCGGTCATATTTTCCACTGTGCGCCGTCCGAGGCTTATCTCCGAAACTACTTGACCATTTGGTAAAAAAATACCAAAACATCCAACGATGATCCTAACCCATAGACGTTGATATCAGCCTATTATTTTTAATATGGAAGACGATTAAATGTGATTTAATCAAATAACTCAGTTTTTTTTGAAGGTAGAAAAAAAAATTATTAGAGCTTTAACCAAGAAATCGAATAATTATTAAAAAGAAAAAAAAATTAAATTTCACCCCAGAAAATGTTCTTAACTTAGTTACTTTTGAAGATATAGAAAAATGTGTACAGAGTTTCAGAATCAGTGAACGGCGATAAGCAGAGAAAAAAAGAAAAAAACTTGGGTAAATATACGTCTATACATAATAACTCCGTTATTTTCAAATATACAGAAAAAATTACACACTCTCTTTTGAAAAAAAAATATTGTTTACGTTTCAAATTACGTTGAACCCGAATAACGAATAGAAAAGTTCTGTTTGGCCGAATTAATAAATAAATAAATACCAAATTAAGAAGAAAAAAAAGATATGGAAAAAAACAATAGGGTTTCAAAATCAGTACACCGCTATTAATTATAAAATAGAAAAACAAATTGAAATTTCAACTATGTACGCCCTAAACTCAGTCATTTCTTAAGATAAATACCAATTGATTAATTAGTACAAAAAATAGAAACATTCGATAGAGAATTACATTTCATACAAAACGAAAAAAGAATCGAGGAAATCGACTAGAAATAGCAGATATATACCATTTTGAAATTAGCAGTGGTGATAAACACCATTTTCCTTTGAATTATTTATTTCTTTTCATAATAATTAAAATTCTAAAAATAACTTTATAAACCGTTAAACCCTAATATAGTTATTTGAAAACGGTAAACCATTGAGTAACAATTTGCGTTTTTATTCTGAGTTTGTTATCCGCTTATCCGCAACCAGAGAAACATAACGTTTATGCTAGAACTTTATCGGAACAATTTGAATGAATCAGAGCTGTGGGACAAACAAGGGCTCAATAAGCCCAATAGTGACCGAGTTATTCAATACGGATCAATGAATTAAAGTTACCGATGGGAGGGGGGAAGCCGGCACCAACTCCTTTAAGTAGGGAAAAGGACACTCGGCTACTGAGCAAAATCCAATAGCCCTTCTCAATTAAATGGAATAGGCTAGAAAATTTATCATGATGCTTTAAATTAAATTAAATTAAATTAAATTTGTTTTAAATTTAATTATGGAAATTCTTGATCAAGAATCACACAACTTCTACTTACTATTCAGCAGTTTATAATTTTTTTATTATTTCACACACCAATCTTTATGTTCCATGGATACATCTGTTCTGAGGTTTGATTTTTTACTTCCACTTACCTATATATGAAATACACAGGAAGGAAAGCATTGCGTTTGTGATTTTTTTTCAAAATCCAAGTTACAACGGTGAGCGTTTGTTTGTCTGTGTGCGTGTGTGGTAAGCCTAGCATGAAAACAAAAAGTCGTACGAACCTGAAATTTCATATTTAAGACAACTCTAACTACTAAATACGCCCGAGATTTCACTGCAGCTTTTTCGCCTAAATGCGCTAACCAGAAGTGCTACTTTATAACATGCATTTTGCAGTTTTTTTCGAATTTCTCCAATACTGCTGTAAATATTTTGATCAAACTTGCCGTCTCAATGTAATATTTAATTAGCTTTAATATCATATAGGTTTTATACTAATTTGAATAGTCTGACAGGGCTTAAATGTGGATATTTTAATTTTTCTCCTTTAAAGTACTTTTTATCCTATAAATTCATAAGAATTACACTTATTATCTTATTAGGGTTGGTAAAAAGCGGCTAAATATAATAGTTGGAACAATTTGATAACGAACTAATGGAGAAATTAGTAAAAACATATTTTTTAATGTGTTTTATTTATTTTTTAACATAAGAACAGTAACATTGATGTATATTATACAGTTGGAAAGCTAAATATTTTAGAAAAATTATTTATTCATAAAAAATATTATCTTATTACCAAAGTTCTAAAAGATAATGTAAAGTGATAAATATGGCATACAATTATTACTCATAATTATACGAAACAACGATAGAATAAAAGTTGTATTCAAATTTACTTTAATCTTTTTAATTAAATGTTATTAAATAGTTCTTAAATTGATATTGACAGCCGAGGTAAGTAGAAGTCGTGTGTGTGTCCACAGATTTTTACTTTTACTTACCAATCTATATATATATAATATATATATATATATATATATATATATATATATATATATATATATATATATATATATATATTGTTTGATCAGTTCTCGACTGTTGATAATTTAAGTTTTTGTTGTTCTCAGGTTTCAGTCAATAGCCAATATATATATATATATATATATATATATATATATATATATATATATATATATATATATATATATATTATCTATATATGAAATATATAGAAATGGAAAGTATTGTGAAATTTTTTGAATTCCACTTTTTAACGGAAATACACGTTTTAGGGCCCCCTGAGATGTAATAACCTAGTCGTACAAAAAGATCTGTCGCTGTGTGTGTATGGTGAGTTTAGTACAAAAGCGAAAAGTTGTATGAACTGACATTTCATATTTAAGCCAACTGTACGCCCGAAATGTTACGTTATTATTATTATGTTTTTGTTATTATATTATATATACTAATCATTTAGCACCCTTTTACGATTTTCTTATAAACGACTATAACAATTTTGTAAATCAATAAAAAAATTAATAATATGTAGGTTTTTTTTTTAATTTAAATTTCTTTCTCTAACATACGTTTACTTTAATAATGCGGACAAATTAAACATATCTATATAGGACTGCTACTTGACAAACGTCTAACTAACTATCCGCACACAAGACTGAAACGACAAGAAACTGCCCGTCGCTTTCGCTTCGTTCAACACTTACTGGACAGACGCTCTAACCTTCCACTTAACAACAAAAGGCTCATCTATATCACCATAATTAGGCCTATCTGGACGTACGGAGTTGAACTTCGGTGCTCTACTAATCCATAAAATTCTTCCCGTATGCATTCCTTACAATCTAAAATCCTTCCAAAAATCCTTAATGAATAAGGATCATTGATGATTTTTGAAAGGATTCACCAACCAACTCACCCATAAAGGACATAATCTCCCACATGAGTTGCTACTTTGGCCCATAAGAGATATCAATCCTTCCATAACGAACTCCACAATTTTCAATCCGTGCTTCTTCTTCCATTCCTAACAATGGTCCAAGGCGTCTGAAAATAAGATAGCTCTGAGACCTTCTAGTGTAGATTACCTAGTGTAGTGCTGCCAATGGGCATATTCTCTTCATGTCTTCTCATGTATATTTTACATGTATATATATATAGTTAAAGGTACAGGCTAGTGCAATGTCAGCACTGAGTCATTTCCCGTTTCAGTTTCTATATGAAGGCGTGAGAATAATTCATGGGAGTCATTCCAGCCATTCCATTCAGCCATTCATTCTAGGAGTAAGATAGTATGTAATTAGATTAGTTATTATTTTAGCTGTCTTTTGTCAATAATGTCCTTTTTAAAAAGTGATTCAGTGTTGGAGATTATTTAATTATATATATTATAAACTAATACAGTTGTTAATTTCAATAAATAATCTTTTTTAAATATATCATCATAACTGAAAACTTGGCAACGCACAATCCAGAATTTTTTTTTTTTTTGCCTAACATATACCATCCCTATACGATATAGAGCTAAACAAAGTTATTTTGATGCAATATTTGATCAGCTTAAGTCTTTAACGAAACACTCACTAATTGCATTATCTATGTTTATACCCCTTTTCATGTGTATACCACATCTTAAGATCTAAAGATAGGTCTAGAAGTATCATCATGAATAATTAAAGGGTGGAGGTAAGGAGGTAAGAGAGGCGAGTGGGTGTTGAGGTTTTACTCAAGGGGTTGGGGATCTATTTCAGGATTTTAACATCATTAGGTTATAAACTAAGGGAATAAGTTAATTGTTTGTTACCCTCTTTGGCCAATTAATAATAGTTGAACAATAGCAACATTTTGAGAGGTAAACCGGAACATTTAAGCGTTTCTCAAGTGCTCCTTACTACTTAATCATCTTCAATAACGTCTACTCTTGACATGAGTAAGCTTTCAGAGTTATTTTTGTAATCGAGTTAGTGGTGTTATGTTGAATAATCAAAATTGATTCTGAAATACTTTGTGGATTAACATATAATCGAGTTAGCAGTTACGATTAATCTACTATAGGAAGGTTCAAAGGATCATATAATCAAATAAGCAATATAAGAGGATAAGGTTGTAATTGAATGAGCAAATAGAATGATTGGGAATATATTATTAATTAAAGTCATAAAAAATCTGTTGCGCTTAACAAACGACTTTCAATTATTGGGTTGTTTCGCATGTAATGTCCTTTTTTATAGTTTCTGAAATACATAAAGGATTTCTCAGGTCTCTGTTGATTTCTTCCGAATGTTTACATATTTAAACTAAACGGTTACTAATCCTCTACCTTTTTATTACAAACATTAGCTTCCCAATCAATTGCCCACTTTTTAGTATACCTCCAAATATGAACATGGAAACACGCGATTTTAGAGTGATATTTTTTTACGAGTTTAAATTCGGCCATTCAGCAGCTGAGGCCGCTAGAAATATTTGCAAGGCGTTTAGGGAAGGGAATGTTAATGAACGGACCATTCGCCGTTGGTTTACTAAGTTTTTAGCTGGGGTACCGACTTGGAAAACTTGCCCCAAGGAAGAACTCCGTCCGTAATAGACAACGATGTCCTCAAACATACAGTAGAAGGAAACCCCTACCAAACGGTTAAAAGACTCTCAACACAACTAAATGCAAGTGCATCTACCGTTTCCAGATATTCAAAGTGTATTGGGAAAGTAAAAAAGCTGGATACATGGGTACCTCATGATCTCACTGAGCGGCAGCAAGACCCCATGTTTCAAAACATACTGTGCAAAAATTGAAAAACTGGGCTACGAAGTTCTTCTGCACCCACCATATTCTCTCGAATCGTCTCCAACAGATTACGACCTGTTCAGGAATTTAGACAACTTCAAAGGATAACTTTTTGAAAATGATGATCAAGTGAAAAGTGCGTTTTCAGATTTTGTTTCACTTCAAAGCTCAGAATTTTTCAGTTCGGGGTTAAAAAAAGTTGGTGTCACGTTGGGAAAAATGTGGAGAAAAAGAAGGTAAATATTTCGAATAAAATTATCTTGTTTTCATATCGTATTTTTATTAAAAATCCTTTACCTTGAAAACGGACATTTCATGTGACACAACCCAATACATCCGATGTTAAAATCAATTTAATAGTTTTTAAATATAGTTGGATATGAAAAATTAATTACTTACATCAATTTTAATTTATTTTTTATTTTATTGAGATATATTACAATTTGTTTCTATATGAACATTAGTAATAGTGATATATGATCCCATTCACACAATATATACAATGATAAAGTCAAACAAATAAAATATAATATATATACAAAATAAGAAAACAAACAACAACCTATAACTGAGATAAATACAAATAAATGATATATATAGAATTAAATAATAATAAATATAAAAACAAAACAAAACAAAACATTAACCTATAATTGAGATAAATAAAAGTTTGCAGATAAACAAACATCATTCAAACAAACATAACTATATACAAAATATACAAGTGCTATAGAGGGACCCCAGACTGGGCTTTTCCCCCCACTTGTGGAGGAAAAAGCGGAATCCAAAAGATCCTAGACCCTCGCTCTCAGCCGCGTCACTGGTGTGAATCAGTGGAGGCCGAACTAGGGCGTAATAGCCACAAACTCAATTTTAATAGAAGCATCTTTTTCATCAAATAATCTATTATATTATTGTACACAACAACCAGTTAGTTTTTTCTGCTCTACATCACTCTCCATAACTTTTACAATTCCATGTGTTAGATAATATTTTTCCTTAAATCTCTGGCCTTCCAACGCTATATTATAAGTTTATATTACTGTTCTTACCATCGAAAACCCCCCAAAAAATAAAAAAATATGTTTGCTATTTTACCCTTTATCTGGTTATCAAATCCGTCCAACTTAGGTATTTAGTATGAAATTTCAGTTTCGCACAACTTTCCTTTTTCGTGCTGTACTTACCACAACACACACAGACCTTTTTGCGGGTCTTGGTTATTTTGAATCAGGGACCCTAAAACATGTATATCCTTTGAAAACTGGAATTACCTTAGTGGCACTATGGTTGGAGAAATTCATTCTTTTACCAAATCGCAATAGCGAAAAATCCTTTTCCTAAGGAATCGATTAGGTGACGGTAGAATGTTTATAAAGTGCGTAACGTAGTTCAATCAAGGGTACAGGTTATAAACACTTGCTCCCAAGACAAACAACCTCCGGGCTTCCACAAGTCAACTCTAATAATGACTCCTGCACCAACTCCACGCACACTTAATCAACCTGGCCACCCGGTAGAAATATCCAGGTGGTAAGGGTTGGTGATTGCAATCATACAAGAAGAGGAACCAAAATATATCTTACCGATTTTGTTGATTTTTTTTTTAGATGAAACTTTTTTCTTTTTTACTTTCACCAACTATATATAGTATGGAAAATTATTGCGATCGTGAAAATTTTCGAATTACAGTTTTCAACTGAAATACACGTTTTAGGATCCCCTGAGTCCAAATACCCTAGTCCTGCAAAAAGGTCTGCGTGTGGTAACTCCCGGGCGGAAACGATAAGTCCTATGAAACTGAAATTTCATATTTATGACAACTATACGCCCGAAATGTTACAAAAACTTTTTCATCATAACCTTCTAACCAGAAGAGCTACTTTATACTTTGCATATTGCACCTTTTTATGATTTTCTCAAGAACGGTTCCGACGATTTTGATTAAACTCGCTATATCGATGTAAATTATAATGGGCTTTAATATCATGTAGGTTTTATTCTGATTAAAATAGTCTGACAGGGCTAAAATGCCGACATTTTAAATTTTCTTCATCTAAAGTACCTTTAATTTTGTAGATTCCATCAAAAATAACTATATTATCTTGTTACCACTGATTAAAAACAGGTAAATATATAATTG
Organism: Piezodorus guildinii; assembly: GCA_023052935.1. Taxonomy (NCBI): domain Eukaryota; kingdom Metazoa; phylum Arthropoda; class Insecta; order Hemiptera; family Pentatomidae; genus Piezodorus; species Piezodorus guildinii. The sequence continues at coordinate 81,914,915 of CM041295.1, forward strand.
AATGAATTCGATACCCAACTAAAGGAAAAACTGAAATAATATTTTTTTATGCAATTTTTTGTCTTTGAACATAAGAACAGTAATACACATGGGTCATATACCGTTGGAAATCTAAAGATTTTAGAAAAAATGTTATCTAATACACAAGCTTGTAAAAGTTAATAAAGAGTGATGAAAAACCGATAAAACTAACTGATTATTTTGAGAATAATATGATTGATTTTGTAACAAAACACATGTTTCTAAAGAAACGCAATTTAATTAATTCTTTAATAGTTTAACTAATTTTTATCTCTAACTGTATTTGAAAATTCTTCTTTAATCGATTCTTAAAACGAAGGTTAGTGAAAGTCGTGTGTTGCCCGCACCAGATTTTTTTTAATTTAATTTATTTATTGGAATTTACAACTGTATAATATAATACAACGAGTAAATTTGAATAAAATATAAAAATCCCTAAAACACATGTATAGAAGCTTCCCAATGGAAGAACTCTAAAAATATTCTAAACTAGGTGGACTCAGGGCCATCTTTTCAGACACCTCGGAGGATTGTCAGGAATTGAAGAGGAAGCAAGGATTGAAACTAGAGGATTAGAGTGATAATGGAGTTTGGCATGAAAGGAATAATATCTGGATTGGCCGAATCAGCAACATACGGAACTTAAGGTCTTTGTGGATAAGGTTATTCGTGGCAACGTAAGGAGCATGAAGGATTTATGATTGTAGAGATGGGATATGGGAAGAATTCGATGGTTTAGTAGAGCCCCAATGCTATACTCCGTAAGTGCATATCGGTCTTGTGGAAGAGTCTTTTGTAGTTAAGTGGAAGATTAGAACATTTGTCAAGTAAGTGTTGAAGGAGTCGAAATCGTCTTGCAGTTAGATGCAACTAGATTAAATCATCAGAATGTTAAAAATATTGGGAGCCAACGTCCTCAAGAGTTGCGTAAAACAATCAGTAAATTTGTGCGAAAAAAAAAACACAATTTCTTTAATATCTCTTGTTCGAGTAAAGGTAGAAAGAAAATTTTTTTGTAAAAATTATCCTATTTCAAAGCGGAGTAATTAAAAAATATTTCATTGAAATATTTAAGTTTTATGCTCGGTAATAACTCTAAAAATATAAATAATCTCTTCAAAACAGTACTTTAATAAGGTTTCTTAAAAACTGTGTTCCTCACTCCTCAAAAGGAATATTAATCTGAGTACAGTTAAAATTAAATAAATATAAAATCCATTAAAATATATAAGTTTTTACTGTGGAACAAAGTTTTTAAGAAACCTTATTAAACGTAGTGTTTAACGAGATTATTTATATTTTAGGGGTATTACTAAGCATAAAACTTGAATATTTTAATTTCTTATTTTTTAATTGTTCCGCTATGAAATAAGGTGATTATGACACCAAACTTATTTTTCTACCTTCAATATAATCAGAGATATTTAAGAAAATGTGTTTTTCGCGCGTAAACTGTCCGATTTTTTTACGCGACTCTTCGGGAGTGTTGCCCCCTAATATTTTGCAGAGTCTAAATATTTGATGTCTATTTTTGCTTTTGAAAAAAAATCATCAAAATAGGTGAGACACATTTGAGATCCTCTCCGTGTTAGTGAGAATAAAGAATATCGTTCGTTACCAAACTTTATTATAATGCAAAGACTCATAAGTAGATGGTTAAAGTAGTATGTATTGGGTTGATGCAAAATTAATGCAGGTTTTTAGTAGGTATTGTAAATACGCCATATCTTTACTTTAACCATATATATTTAATCAAAATAATTTCCATCTGAATCAATGCACTTTTGCCAACGTTCAACAAGCTTTCTTATTCCACCAGAAAAAAAAATCCGAATCCCTGGACTCAATGAAATCACAAAAAGAATTTTCAATGTCGTCCTGGTTTTGAAAATTTTTCTCCCTCAAAAAGTTGTCCAGATGCCTGAAAAAGTGGAAGTCTGTAGGAGAGAGGTCAGGTGAATAAGGCGGATGTTGGAGAACTTCGTAGCCCAACTCGTGTAGTCGTCGAAGCGTTGGTTGTGCAACGTGTGGTCTGGCGTTATCGTGGAGCAGGATCGGCCCCTTCCGATTCATCAATGCTGGGCAAAGACGTTGCAATTTTTGAGTTCCGAGTTCCGCCGCCATTTCTCGTGTGGTTTTGGTTGGGTCTTCTTCCACTTTTGACCTCAGCTGGTCGTTGTCCAGAGCAAGATGACGGCCCCGACCTTCCTTGTCTTCGAGGTCGAAATCTCCTCTGCGAAACTTCTGGAACCAACGCTGCACCGTGCACTCATTAATAGCCCCCTGACCCCACACTTCATTAATATTACGAGCCGTTTGCGCAGCGCTTCGCCCTAATTTAAATTCGTAAAAATAAATTTGACGAAAATCGCACTTTGACATTTTCGATTCAAGACCTTTGAACACACTGAACAAAACGATTTTACTAAACAAATTCATGGTGAAAGAGAGGGTATTAGATAAGGTTTGTTTTGGTATAATAATGATCAATGTTAGGATTAGCTTTGTTTACACAATTGGAATTAAGATATTGCAATAGAGGAAACCTGCATTAATTTTGCATCAACCCAATACATATCAGTATAAAACATTTTTGCTTTATTGGGGAAATAAAATTTAAAAAATATATTGTAGTTGAAACAATTGAACTAGAATTTATATTTAAAAGTTTAACAATTTCCATTAAACTAATTATATCAACGTTTTATTGTGGAGTCATTCAAATTACTAGTCCTCAAACTACAAAGTCCTACCCACGTAGATATTAATAGGGCCTATTTGCGTACTTTCCTCTCTTAACAGCCTCTACAGGAAAATACTGTTTAAAAGAGCTTACTTGCTAAATTTTGAAAATGACTTCCTTTTATAAAATTGTCTCATTATTTTTTTTTTCCGCTTGGCGCAACAAGCCGTGAAGACCCTTGGACGTGCTTTGCGGGCTCTTAGAAGTTCACACAACGAATCTGGAAGACAGTACGACCGTTTTTGTGAGTGCCTACCAGTTGGCTAACGGTTCTCAGGTATCTCGAAGTTGTGAGTGAATCTCCATTTAATTACATGTTTGAAAAAGTCCTCCCATGACTGGGATTTGAACTCACGTTTGAAACCTACACATTATTATTTAATTCAAAAGGTTCATTGTATTTTCTTATTAGTCATAATGAAATTAATAAATATAAATACTTATAGAAGTAATATTTTCCAATGATAAAACTGATTTCCGAATATAACAGAAGTAATATAAATACATAATAAACATTAACAAAAAAAACACACGTCTTTTACTCACCTCCGTTGTTAAATTCAATTTAAAAAGTTTTTTTAATACATTCAGAAAGAAAACTAAATTATTAAACAATTAAATAAATTTAATTTCAATAGAAACATGTGTTTTTCTACGACAATCAGTTAGTTTTATCGGTTTTTCATCACTCTCAATTATCTTTTACGATTCCGTGTATTAGATTTATTTTTTCTAAAATCTTTCGCTTTCCAACAGTATATTATACATCTTTATTCCTATTCTTGTGTTCAAAAACACAAAAATTGGATTGAAAATTATTTTTGAACGTTTCTCCTGTTTTAGTTGTTTTAGTTGTTAATCGTATTCACTTAACTGAGATATTTATCAGTTGTTTGTCAATGATAACAAAATAATAGGCCTAATATTTTGAAGGTTGTTGTTTTGTAAGGTTGTTGTTTTGATTTGTTTGCTTTTTTATTTATTATTATTTTATTGTATATATATGAATTTATTTATTTTCTATTTAATGTAATATGACCATTATTATAATTTTTGTATATATTGTATGAATGTGGTCTCTTATCAATATTACTATTGTTCATTTTGTAACAAATTGTAATATATCTCAATAAATAAAAAAAATATTTTGAAGTCTACAAAACTAAAGGTAATTTAGAGGAAGAAAATTAAAATATCGACATTTCAGCCCTGTCAGACTATTTCAATCAAATTAAAGCCCATTAAATTTTACATCCATATAGCGAATTAATTCAAAATCGTTAGAGCTGTTTTTGATAAAATCGTAAAAAAAAAAGTACAATTTGCATTGTATAAAGTAACTCTTGTGGGTAGCTGATTTTGATGAAAAAGTTGCTAACATCTCGGGTGTATCGTTGTCTTAAATATGAAATTTCAGGTTCCTATGACTTTCCGCTTTTGCGTTAGACTTACCACACACATACACACACCATTTTTCAGGCTTGGTCATTTGGGCTCAGGGGATTCTAAAACGTGTATTTCCGTTGAAAACTGGAATTCGAAAATTTTCACGAACGCAATACTTTCCCTTACGATATATTTTATATACAGTTAAGTAAAATTAAAAGGAAAAAATATCTTTACGTTTGTTTCATGAATTTTGTCTTACATCTACACATTATCAATTGTTTTTTTCGGGTTGAACTAAATTATTTTCTTACTAATATTATTTTTGGCCCCAATAAGGACAATTGTTTTTAGTAAAAGAAATAAGTTTGTTATCTACACAAATGTCTTATCATTATAATTTTACATACTAATAATACAGAAATTATTATTTTTTAACGAAAAATAAGGGTTTACCAAAGTGAAAAAAAAATGGTATTGTATACGAAAAATATTGTATTATTTGTAACAGTAGAACACACTTTTAACAAAAAAAAAAAAAAAGGAAAAAAATAATTGTCTTGAAAAATCTACACAATACTCTCTCATCTCCTATGATTAGAATCCTCCATCACTGTTTGGATTTCATCAAGATATGATAACTTGAAATAATAAAGTATATCATTCATAATATTAATGAATCATCTCAACAAGAAAATTCCTTTTTATTTTTCCAGTAATAATTTATTACTGTAATTTTGGAGTAGATAACATATCACGAGATAAGGTGAGTGACATAAATTGATCCTATCTTCTGAAGCATTAACACTTTGATAAGATAGCCGCCCCATCTGTGCCTCCCTGATTGGAGATACCTAAACCGTTCTCTGGGTTCTTAAACAATAGTGTTCTATAATTAATTAATTAATTAATCAATTATATTTTATTTTACCGTTTACTATTGTATTTTACTTAATTATTTACATTACAGCTACTTTTCAAATCTATTACAACTTGAAATCGCCTTAGGATTTATCGCTTACAAGAAGAGAATCCCAAATTTGACTCACCTTATTTATATATATTTCTTTTAGGTGAAACTTGAGGATAAACCATTATATTAGGCTCTGCAAATTTTCAGAGGCCAACTCTTACCTGGAGTCGCGTAAAAAAATTGGGAAAATTGTGCGTGAAAAACACATTTTATATAGTATCTCTGGTTCTATTTAAGGTAGGAAAATAAGTTTGGTGTTTGTCATTAAAACTTAAATAATGAGATGTTTAAATTACGTGGAATACGAATAGAAAATTTAATAATCCATTAGCATAGTTTTCATTAAACGCAAAATTCATTCTGAAAAAATCGTTCAAACATAAAAAAAACAAAACATAATTATTGGTATTGCTTTATAAAACGTATTTTTATGCATTATATAAACTATTAATTTTTTCCTTAAATATCATACGCTATGATGTAAATTAGTGGCATATTCTACGCTTCTAAGCTGTACCCGTGAGGCAGGAGAAATATTTAAAATTGTGATTAAAAAAAAAATTCCTCAAAGCGCCCCCTTAATATTATCTAATAGAAAATATACGTATCAGTAAAATATGAGTAGATTTTTAAAAATGTATTTCCATTACTGGGATAAATAAGTTGTGTTGTTCGTCCAACTGATTTTAAATACATTATTTCATTTATCAATATCGTGTATATCAGATGGAAATATATTTAGCCTTTCATAGTATAAATAGAATGACAAAGCTTAAGATATACATTACTTTTAGTATGTGTAAAAAACAACAAAAAAAAACGCTGCAAATTATTACACAATGGTTTATTATTTCCAAATAATTATTTTTTTTTTACATTATTATAAAGATTCGTTATTGAAAATAAGAAACTAAAACACTACGTGCTTATAACCTCTTATGAATGTTTTAGTTAGACATTCTTTATCCATGTGTGTTATCTATGGCACACGTAAGTGCTTATGACCTCACGTGTAGCATATATATCACACGTGGATATAGAATGTCTAACTAACCAACACTAGAAAACTCTAACATTTATTGTTACAATACCGATCGTATTGATTTAGCAAATACTGACATTACAAGTGTCGGCAGAAAAAAATACGAACGTCAAGCTTGAATATTCAAACATTGTTTTGCGTGCAGATTCTTATGCTTCAGTTAGTTCTGTCTTTTTTTTTTTTTTTTTTTTTTTTTTTCTTTTTTTTTGTATATGCTATGGTATTGTAACGATAAAACTTTATTTGTCCCATTCAAATAGTATTTCTTATATTAATACATTAAGGGGCGGCGCGCCGTGATATTATAAATGGAGCACTGGACTACTATTTTACGTGTCCCGTGTTCGAACCCCGACTGAGACAGAATAATTACTTATTTTGTCATTTCACCCGAGTGCTGACACTGGGGTAAGTCCATCCTCTCAGCGTTTATAAAGTGGATACCCAAAAATTAGAGAAAAAAAGGCGGTTAAGCTTCATCATCACCTAATCACCTCATTACATGACCGGTGGCACAAAAACAGTACGAATCTCTATATGTACTGAACCAAAGACGCTTTAAAGGTTATTAAGGTACAGATTTTTTTTAGTGAGTTTTTAAATCTTGTTTGTTATAGCTAAAATCATGTCTCAAATTCAGATAAAAGTTGATTAATATATCACAGAAACAGGTATCTTTAAAAAAAATAGGCAAGTCTCGCTTGAAAAAGTTGTAAACAAAAAGAATTTAATATTTTAGAATCGAATATTACTTAATGTTTCATCAAAATCAATCCTTTATACTATACATGTTGCTCCTTTTTATTTTTTTTTCTCAGAAATTTCTTTAACAATTATAATTATATTGATTATAGGGTAAAATGGGTATTATTTCATATAGGTTTCATACTCATTAAAATAGTCTGGCAGGGCTTAAATAATCATATCTTAATTTTTTTTTTCCCCCTAACGTACCTGTAATTTTGTTGATTGGAAAAATTTAACATTTCTGCTTGTAAGCATTTTTAAAATGTAAAATGGAAGACTGATAACTAACATATTGATAAAACAGCAGAAATATTTTTTCGCATTAAATTGTAATTTGATTGCTATGGTGATGTAAAATTGAATATTATTATATAGCATATAAGTTTTATTCAAATTGATATAATTTACAAGGACTAAAATGCCGAATAATAAATATTTCTTCTTGTAAAGTACCGTAAATTGTGTTTATTTAAAGCAATAAAACATTCCTTGTTAATAATATAGACTAAAATAAGCGCGCTAGCCTCCTACGCCAAAGGTTGTGAGTTCGAAACCCAGTCTCGGAGTGGACTTCGTTAAGCACTTAATTAATGAGGATTCACTCTCAGCTTCTTCCCCGGGTATGTGCGACCCGTCAGCCAAAAGTTGGCCAATCACAAAAATACGCGTTGGGGGTGATGAAAAATATTTCATGTAGTAGCGCATGTTTTATCTCCCAGCAGATTACACCGGGCGGCCTAAGGCCAGCACGGCCTGTCGCGCCACCGAATAAAAAAATTCTTATATTGATTTTAACAGCCAAGGTAAGTGAAAGTCTTATGTTTCCCGCACCAGATTTTTTTTCTAGTAAACATGAATAATAATATACCGTTTAAAAGAAAAAGGGTTTAGAAATAATGTCACGTACAAATACAAAGCTGTAGATTGTAACAATTGCTGTAGATGGATTGTAATAAAAAGATAAATCTGAGAACAGTATTTCTAGTCAAGTGCTAGGGTATGCTAAAATTGGATTAAATCAAGTTTTATTGTGACTGGCTTAAATGAAAACTGATTAGACGGCCTGTTTCATCATATTTTAATCTAGGTTAAGGTTCTGCCTAGAAGATGGGGTCTGAATAAAAATGTTGTATTAATTCTAGATTAATCAAGTGAAAAAAAAGTTTTGTATTTATCTAGAGATATTTTATTTTTTTTTAATATAAATCATAAGTTAATTATGTTATCATACTCAATGATATAAAGTGATACTATATTTTAATAACTCGAATTTCTGTTGTGTGTTTTTTGTCTTGATTCTGTTATGATCAAAAGACATTTGAGAAATTTGGCCTAATTTCAATATAACAATCGCTATATGTTAGTGAATCATAAAAAAATAATGATTATAGTGATTCAAGTGAAAAAAATAATAATCTAATGCGCGCAACACGCGAATTAAACCTTACTAGTTAAAATAAATTTTAGAATTATTAGGAATTCACTACAAAAAGCTCATTTATATCACTGTCATCAGACCAATCTGGACATATGGAATCGAGCTTTGGGACTCTACTAAGCCATCTAATTCCTCCCGCATCCAATCCTTACAATCCAAAATCCTTCGCAAAATCCTAAATGCTCCTTATTTCGTCACAAATAAAATCATCCATAACGACCTTAATATCCCATTTGTGGCAGACCTTTCTCGAACCAGATATACCACTTTTAATTCCGAAGTCCCAACTCATATAAACCCTCTTGTCCGCAACCTATCAACCTCGCACATTCCTGACAACCCTCCGAGGCGATTGAAAAGAAGATGACCTCGGGATCTACTTACTTAAATAAACATCGAAGTACTACCGCTGGGTAGTTTCTTCACAAGCCTTATACGCCTTTTATTATAATTCATCACTTTTACTTATTGTATTTATGTAATATACAGTTGTAAAATTCAATAAAATATAATTAAAAAAAAAAAAAAAGAATTATTAGGAAAAAAAAAGTTTTAAAAATAATTATGTAGTTTCAATTAAAACATTTATTTTAGATTAAAAATAAATATTATAATATTTATCAATGACTCACATTTATGCGCTTTATGTCACTATTCTTTATACAAATCTGTGTTAGAGAACATTTTGTTCTAAAATAATTAGCTTTTCAACAATAATAACACATATATATTACTATTCTATCGGGCGAAAAAATATCCTTATAAAACATTTCTGTGCTTTCCCCTTGAAATTCGTAATAAAATTCTTTCATATTTCATACCTAAGCATATTTCATCAATGCTAACAACGGGGAATGATTAATTGTTTCATATAAACAAAATTAAAGGTACTTAGAAAAAAACAAATTCTGAAAAGTTGTATTTTAACCTCTGTCAGACTATCTCGATGAGAATAAATCGTACATGATACTAAAACTCATTAAATTTTACATTTACGTAGCGAATTGAATCATACTCGTTAGAACCTCTTTTTTTTTTAATGTTATAAGGTGCAAACGCTTGGTGAAAATTCCAAGCACAGACGTTCCTAAATATAAATTTAGCTTCGCAAGACTTTTCAAACAAACACAGACCATTTTGCGAACCTAGAAATTCAGATTCAACGGACCCTTAAATATTTATTTTTGTCAAAAAACTACAATTCAAAAATTTCCATACCATATCACACTGATTTAAAATTTCTCACTTTATAAAAATGCATATTATGTTATAAAAATATTATATCTATATGAAGAAATCTGAATTCATATATTTATATTAGAAATATACGTATATTTCTAGATTCATATTGGTATATATATTCGAAGTATAATAATCAGAATAAAAAACAAACATAGAACTATAAACAGTCTCTTCTGGTTTAAGATAGCAAATTTGTAGCTAACTTAATTTTTTATTAATCAAATATTAAAAAAATGTTTATATTTGTATGGAATTATTTTAATTGTTTATATAAATCACAAGCTAATTATAACCATTGCTTCTGTTTCCATACGATATGAAATGATACTGTTTTTTTTTTTATAACTCGATTTTTTTTTTTCATTTTTTACTTTCACTTATTTTAAGTCGGTTATAGTCAAAATACATACTTACAATTTTATCCTGATAATAATATAATTATCATTAAATAGTAATATACTTATATATACTTAGTATGATTGTATATATACAGAATATTTATGTATTGTTATTCTACTTTTGTGATCTCGTGCCAGTGAACGCCTAATCTTAGCCGGCGGCAATAGGACTGGAATTTCCCCTGAGCTTAGATATATTCTTCCTCGTGTTATTTAAGTTTGAAATATCTCAAACAATACTATTAGTCTTTTTTTGTTTCTTAGCTTTTTGAGATTGTGGTATCTGACCTTCGAAATTAGTTTGTATAGTTTCGAGAAAAAAAAATCATTAAATTTAGACGAATGTCGCCTTAAAGTCGGAAAAAATCCGATTATATTTTAAAAAAAGGTTGTTATAATTATTTGATCAGATTAGTCTTTTAGACTGGATCTATTTGGAGCCAGGCAGAAATTCATTGAAGAATAACAAAATTATTAACAATATAATGCATATTACTTCTTAATAAATAAAGTTCGAAAAAAAAATTTCCACTTAAATATTGCTTTAGCTTCTAAATTATATTAAATAATTTTAAAATTAGGCTATTCTTGTTTTTTTTATTTTGTGCATTCCAGCTTTTTTTTTTTTAATCATCAATTTTATTTTATTTTTTATAAATTACTTAAAGAACCGATATGACACATATTAAGTTTATTTAATTTATGTGTAAAACCCAGCTGAATATTTATAAATATAACTGAAAAGTGGATTTTCTTGTATATGATTTTAACCTCTTATAAGTTAATCCATAATAAAAAAATTAATAATTGGTAAAAAAAAAACAATTTGTTCTACTAAACTTATTCCAAAAAAAATGTGAGAATAAATCAGACTGATTGTCTATGTCATATTACATTAAAAAACAGATCTTTAACATTACAGCAATTTTGTTTCTATATAGGTAAATTTAATAATTTTAACGAAATTATTTACCGCTAGGATATATAATTAAAAATAACCTATTGATTCATCAAACTGTTTTTTGCCAATATTAAAAAAAAAAAGTAGATATAAACTTAAATAAAATTGGTTTAAAACTATAGCTGTTTGAAGTGTCAATTTTTTTTAATGAATTGTGTTTATTATTATTTTTTAATTTATTTTCAAATAATGTTTCCATTCTAATTTAAAAAAAAAAATAATTAAGGATAAAATACTATTCAATTGTTCTTTTAATTTTAAAACTTTATTTTGATATATATTATTTATTAACACGATGTTTGCCATTTCTAAATGGTTATTTTATGTTAAATTGAGATTGGATATACAATTCACTGAATACATGAATCATATGTCATGCAATACACGCATCACAGTTTAGTGTTGCAGAATGGTAGGTTGCTGCCCCTTATCTCGCTGATTAACTAGAACTATTTTTTTACCATTCTAGTAAATATATATATATTTTTTCTGAAATTCATACAATTTAGCTTCTATTCGAAAAATGTCTAGAATTTAAAATTATCCTCTTTATTCTATTTTTCTTATATATTAAAACCAAATATATTTAAATCTAGATGACTAATGTCGAATTTTAATAACAGATAGTAAATAATAAGGTATCATCTTATTTGATTGTTTTCTTCACTTATATGCAATAGAGCATAATTTATTGTTATAAATTTTAGTTAGGAAATAGTTCTAAGACACATGGAGGTCTAGTAGTGATATCGTTTTTTTTTTTTTTTTTTTTTTTTTTTTGTGTTAATGGAAAGAGCTCTAAATTACTTATGATCTCTTATAAAAAAATCAGATCCTCTTTGCCATTTGTGCATAAAACAAATGACAAAGCTTTTACTGAACAGTAAGTGAATTTAAAGAATTATTTTCTTCACATTCAAAATACTTTTTTTCTATAACGAGGAAGAAAAAAACAAAATAAATTTAAGATTTTTAGTCAGCATGGTACTATGATACAAAAATAAAAAATAATATACCCCACCAACCAGTAAAGGGTCTTCGGTTTAGTAGATAATCGTGATTAATAATGTATCTAAGGAAACCTAAATGAGAAGGTGTAAAGTAGCCCCAGGAATGAAATAGTAGTATACATAATTAACCTGCCAGACCCGAGTTAGAAACCAGAACCCGGAGGTCAGGAGTCTATTGCATTACTAACGTTACCCCGCACCGATATTATAATCGAGAATTGTATAATGAATTATACTTTATGTTTTTTTTTAAATTAATCAATATTTTTCAATTGCCGCTTTTTTTTCCATGTGTCATATTGTGGCTATTTTAAATTTTAAGAAGAATATAAAAAAACACTATTGCAGGCAACACACTACTTTCACTTACGCTTGTTAAAATCAATTTAAGAACTATTAAATACAGTTAGAGTTAAACAAAATAAGAATTTTATTCAGTTTCTTTGGAAACAATTATTTTATATTAAATAATATAACAATATAGCATTATTATGTACAATTATCATTTAGGTCTATGTAATTTTCATTGCCATCCACAAATTTGTTTCAAGATGATATTTTTTTAAAATCTTTTTCTTTCATCTTTTAGCTTTCTAACGGTATATAACGCACCTCTATTACAATTCTTATGTAAGAGAAAAAAATATCCTGAAAAATGTCTGCTCTATTTTGCTTATTATCAAATTCGTCTAAATTGTTTACGCTATTGACGGTTGAGTATTTTGTCAATGCTTACAAAATGATATGGTTATTTTTTTTGCAATATACAAAATTAAAAGTACTTTACAGAAAGGAAAATTAAAAGTTTGGCATTTAAGCCCTTTCAGATTATATCGTTGAAAATGAAACCAACATAATAATAGTGCTCATTAAATTTTGCATCGATATAGCGAATTAAATTAAAACAGATTGAGCCGTTTTTAAGAAAATCGTCATAAATGCAAAATGCATGCTAAGAGGAGAGCCATTATTTCGCCGATCTTAATAAAAAAAAAAAATACTGCTACATCTCAGGCATATACGGTTCTGAAAGATGAAATTTAAGTTTTCGAGCTGGCCTAGGTTATTTGAGCTTAGAGGACCCTAAAACGTATATTTTCCTTAAAAACTGGAATTTAAAAATGTTCACGATCGGGAATAGTTCTTCTTATTATTATTATTCCCTTACTATAAATTTCATATATAAGTAAGTGAAAGTAAAACGTATTCCCTTTATTACGATTACCCTTCCCATAGAATAAGTAAATTAAAAAAGATTTTTTTAAATCCCTCAATGAAATAATATCGAGAATATTCGACTTGACTATATATAAATATATAGAAGGTATTTACTCTGGAGATCTAAAACCTGTATTTCTGATGAAAACTCCAATTCTAAAATGATCATATCGCAATACTTTCCCTTATTATACATTTTATATAAAAGTAAAACATCTCTACACGAAACATTGAAAGAATTTTCTGGTTACCAGTTAAGTATATTGGATTAAAGTGTCAAGTGGAAATTCAATTTATAAAGTGCTGAAAACTGAATTTCTCCAAAAAGGTTTTCTCAGGGCGGTTCTCAGTTGCCGAAGAAAGGATAACAGTTAGAGACTCTGAGGCGCCCGGGACCGCAGTATCACAGATTAACCAAAACTTCTTCCCGTCCTATCTCTTTCTTATCAGATCCAAATGTCAATTTTATTCGATGCTACAGCTGCTTGAGAAATTTCAGCCCATCCCTCCTCGTATATTTATAGAATGACAATCAGTTAACAGTTAAACAGGTCATCGATTACAATTAAGTGTCAATTGGTAATTAATTTATAAACAAATTTATTTATAATGATTAGTAGTGAAAACGTTAACATCCTTGCATATATATATATATATATATATATATATATATATATATATATATATATATATATATATATATATAATGGTACATCGGGATATAAATTTTATTAGGTAGAGAAATTTAAGTTCTATGTTAACTATGACAAAACGAAATCCAGAAGGAAATCAAGTCCCAGTTAAAGGCGAAAGATGTAATTATTAAGTTTCGAAATTATTTAGCTCTCGGCTTCTGTAGCATGTAGAATATAGGATAGAATTTATAAAACTGTTGTGATCAAGACGGTTCAATACGGTTGCAGTTGCTTACTTTGAAGGATGAATAATGACTTAAGGTTTTCTGGCATAAGGTACTATGTAAAATATTTAGTCCGAATAGAGACGAGTCCACTTAGGAATTCAGAAAATTACAAAATGCTGAATTACGGAGATTATATCGTGTCAGTACAATTGAGTTGATAGCTTCGCAGAGATACAAAGGGGTGTCTAAAGTTGTTAAGCTCATTGTAGAACAAATTCAGAAATAATTATTATGCGCTGAACGAACTAGTAGGCTTCCAAGAGCGCATGTTGTTGTGCCTAGCCACTAGATGACCATAAAGAAATAAAATAATTCCAAGTTCGCGTCTCGATGCCAGATGACTTTAACTTGTTATTTCATCCCCCGCCCTCACCCCCTAGCCCGAGAACCCCCGCATAGCTTTCAAATGGATGGCGGAAATGAACAAAATATATATATATATATATATATATATATATATATATATATATATATATATATATATATATGAAATGTTACGATATTAAAACTTTTGGATTAATTTATTTTGTTCCTCATAGATAAAGTTTGAAAAATCTCAATTAAGCATTCTAAAACGTAATTGAATGTAGGTGATCATTAATTTTCATTATAATTTCAATTTTTTGAGTGAATAAATCTATTGCTAGGTTCTTTTAAATAAAATGATTAAAGAACCTTTGAAAATGGCAAAGGCCGAAACGTAGGAAGAAAGGAAAAGGAAATAAAGGAGTTTTCAGATAAAATGGATCATTTTATTTAATAGAACCTAGCAGAAAATTATTATAACACTACGTGGCCATATAAATATTAACTAATTTTTCAAAACGCCATTTTGGATCTAAATTCCGGAAATTGGAACCCACATACAAGACTTAAACGACAAGAACTTAATCGACGATTTGGCCAATTATACAGACTACTGAAAGGAAATTCTAAACTATCCATAGAAAACAAACTGCTAATATACAAGATAGTACTTAAGCCTATCTGAACATACGGACTTGAACTTCAAACGCATTAAATCCTTCCAATCCAAAGTCCTCAGAACCACAGTTAATGCTTCTTATCATGTCACCAACCTTACCTTACACCGTGACCTAAGTATTTCATTTATTTTAGACCTTATACCATCAAAATTCTCTAAATACCATCAGAGCCTTATCCATCACCCTAATCCCCTAGCTCAATCCTTATTCAGCTCCACACATCCTTACCATCCCCCTAGAACGGCAGTGGCCTCGAGACCTCTTGTAACATGTATATTGGATTCTTCACTCACGTGCTGTATGCTTGAAGATTGTATATAGGCATGAGTGACTTTTGTATATATTTTTATTGATTTTGATTTGTATAAATGTATATTGTATTATTATTATATAAATTTATTGTTTTGTATATATCGTGTGAGTGTAGTACTTTATCACTATTAAAAATTTCCTAAATTGGACTGATTGTAATATTACTCAATAAAGAACTGTTTCTAAGTAGAAAAAAAATTCCGAAAAATTAGGTCGTCATCCTCTACTCCGTTTAGAACATATTCTATATGCCCACTTCCCAAATTCTGTTTCCCCATTATTACCTGTACCTGTACTAGAACAATTCAATTTTTTTTTTTTTTTTTACTACTTTATTAAGCTTACTTAATTTTCAAGAATATCCAAGGTTATTATAAATTATTAACGGATATGAACAAAGTTTTCCTCTAAATGAATTGGCTGAGACGGAGAGTATAAAACTGGGCTGTCGCCCATCTAACCTCCCTCAATCTATCTAACTTCTAACCCATCGCCTTTTACCCCCTACTTCTTCTGGTGTCTCAATAACCTCCCATAACTTTCATCCTGCCAACTTCTTAGTTGGCGATGTTTAAAATATAATCAATGTTTAAACGATTTCAGTATAAATAGTTTTCGTAAGAGGAATAACTAAATAAGGAACTGAATCGATCTAAAAAATAAATTAAAAAAAAAAAAAAAGTGGGAACAATACACGACTTTTACTTCCCCGGTTGATAAAATCAATTAAAGAACCGCAAAATAATGTTTTTAGAATGTTTTGAATTAGAAGAGTCGAATGCTGGACGTATCCAGTTGTTTAGTAGAGCACCAAAGCTCAATGTCCATACAGTCCTGATAGTACTGATGTAAATGAGTTTAATGTATTAGATTGGAAGATTAAAAAAAATGTTTATAAAGTTCTAAAAATGGTTTAAATAATTGTAATGCCATAATATTTCACCGGATTTATTTGATTTTCTTCAATTATAAGGAAATGACTAATGGTTTTATTAATTAGAGCAGATTCATTTTTGACGATTTCACTAAGCGAATAACTAAATCTTTAATTATAATCAGTCAATTATTATCCTTCAGTCACTTCCAAATATTCTAACCCCACGTCAGAACCCTTGAAGAATGGTTTGGGAATTGAGGGATTAAGATCAATACCTATAAATCCCATCAAATTGCTTTTCTTCTTAGTCAAAAATATCATGAATCCTCTCGATCATATACCATTCGAGCTGTGGATGGTTTTCTCCGTTTGAATGATATTAAATTTCGTACCTTATGAGAACTCTGCAATATTTATTGTTTGGAAAAAAATATGTCTGCTGTTCCTCTTCAGATTGTTCCTCTTCAGTAGCTTACCGAACTCTTTTAGGTTTAATTTCTTATCAATACTAATGACGGGAAACGGTTCATTATTTAAAATAAAACATCTGGTGCGTGTGACAATTTTCACTTACCCTTATAGTTAAATTCAATTTATAAAGTTTTAAATAATGTTAGAGTTGAAAAAAATTTATAGAATAACATCGAGGTTCGATGTAAAGATAGGTTTTAGGTTTAATTTATCTACTATAATTACTTGGGGGGTCTTTTTTCGTCTTTCTGCATTGCGCTTTACAACTTTGTATACAGGATTTTTCAAATCCATATTTTAAAAACATAATAAATCTTAAACTTTTCAACGGTACATTATTCATCTATATTACAACACTTATATTAGCCCGCTTTTGTCAATACTAAGAGAACGTAACAGTTGATTTTTTTCGAATCTACAAAATTAAAGAAAGAAATTTTCAAAGTCTTAAGAAACCGGATTTTTTTATTTAAGACAGCTATACGTCCCAGATATTTGTACCAACTTATTGACCAAAATCGGCTGACCAGAAGTGCTACTTTTTATTTTGTATTTTGCATCTTTTTAGGATTGTTTCCATAAACGATTTTGTAAACTCACTAAATCGATGTAAAATTAGTTGAGTTTTGATACCTTGCAACTTTCATTATGATTAAAATATTTTGACAGGGCTTAAATACCGATATTTAATTTTTTTTTCCGTCTAAAGTACCTTGAGTTTTGAAGATTCCATTAAAATTAGCCATATGATCTTATTACCAATATCTCATTGATAACGTATAGCTAAATATACAAGTTTAACGAATATGATATCCAATTAAAGTAGAGAAGTGGAAAAATATTGTTTTTAATTTTTTGTTTTCCCGAACATGACAATATACCGTTGTAAAGTTAAAGATATCAGAAGAAAATATTATTTTATACATAAAGTTGTGAAAAGTTATACAAAATGACGAATGGGGAATAAACGTATGTAACTGTTTTACTTAAAAATGCTAAATTGTAATATTATTTAAGCTAAAACTTACGTTTCCAACAAAATTGATTTAATTCTTTAAGCTTTAATGAACTCTAACATTATTTAAAAGTTCTTAAATTAATTTTAACAACCCAGGTATGCTGTTATAATTAATATGTTTAAAAAAGTAGCAGTTTATGGAAATATATCACACTTGGTAAGGGGTTTTAAATATACGAAGTTACTACGACTACAACACATAAAGGCTCTTTAGTTCAGTACATGTTGGAATCGTATTGTTGCTAAGCCAGTGACAGTGCAAGTGATTAGGTCGAGAACACGCTCACCTCTCAAATTTTCTACCCAACTTTCAGGTACCCTAAGTTCTGAATATAGAAACTGGGTGTGCCTCAAGAATGCCTTAATACCGCAGGATCATTCAAGGGATGATAACGGAGAATAAATAATTATCCTTTTACAGCCGGTTTCGATATCTAATATATATATATATATATACATATAATCCCGGAGAAGATTTAAATCCGACAATGAAATAGATATTTTTTAAATTATTATTAAATCTCGGCAGCTAATAAAGGACAGTCTCGTATCAATAAATGAAAATAAGTTTTTTTTTTCGTTTATCGTATTTTAATCAAGAGTCAAGCTCACAAAGAATGACTTCGTTTAATAAAATTCCACTTCTGATTCTCTTTTTGTTTCATCCTTTATTGTTTTGTATTTTGTAACTTTATATTTGTAACTTTTTAATTACACAAATAGCGTTTGAAAGAGACCAGTGAGTTAATTAATATATTTATATTTAAACACAGGTATCTACTACATAACTGCCATTTCTTTCATACTTTGTTCCATTGTTTTTTTGTTATAATATTTCATTATATGTATGAATAAGTTTAAAATATTCATTTATTTGTAAACCTTGTATTTTTTCGTTACTATATGCATTTATATATCTTATGTAATTTGACTTTAACCTTGTTTAATATGTAAATAAATTATGAATATGATCTCAAAGAACTATCATTATTATCCGTTTTGTATTTTTTACTAAGTGTAATATATGAGAATACAAAAAAAAAAAAAAAAAAAAATATATATATATATATAATATATATATATATATATATATATTTCAATGTTTCTTATTTCATCCCTGAAGATGACCCGAAATGGGGGTCGAAACGTTGGCAGACAATAAATGGTTGAAACTACTTAATTGTTTTATTCACTGACCACCACCAGGACTAATTCCTTTCAGTAATTCTCAACTAATTATATCCACTATTTATGATAATAATCTATGAAAAATTAGTTCATTCAAACCAGA
Source organism: Piezodorus guildinii (assembly GCA_023052935.1). Classification (NCBI taxonomy): domain Eukaryota; kingdom Metazoa; phylum Arthropoda; class Insecta; order Hemiptera; family Pentatomidae; genus Piezodorus; species Piezodorus guildinii. The sequence continues at coordinate 81,933,971 of CM041295.1, forward strand.
CTTTCATAATAAATAAATATCTTCTGATTATAGTAAAACTCTATTTTGTTTTATGAATTTGTAATTCCTATATATATATGAAAGACAAATAGTGGTCCTGTAGATAGGACATTTAACTCATAATCTTCGAGCCCCGAGTTCAATCCGTTATGTGGCTGAAGTTTATTCTATTATTTCAGCCGTGGAGTGACTATGGGGTAGGGATATTCACCTTAGGCTCCACCGGCATCTATAAAAACAGGTATCGAAAAACGTGAGGGAAAACCAAGCTAATAATCCTATTTACCGTTTGGCACAGCCGCTTAACGGTACGATTCCGTATCATAATATGACCCTTTATTGCCTGTAGTGCTATAGATGTTTGTTTATTTTATAAATAAATATGTATAGGTTTCCTACGGGTTTCAAGGTCCAGTCAAAAAATAAAGAATTGTGTTCATTTGCGTGTTCGCTTCGAGAATTTAATGTTCCCATATTCATGCCCCAACAATAAAAAAAAAATAATACAGGATATTAAGATTTGTATTTAATAATTAAACAATCATAATTGTTACAGAGACAAAAACAGATTAGAATAAATTTAAGAAAGCAGTGATATCACTATGAATGAATATATATTAGTTAAATTGACATCTTAATAGGATTCTGCATGTACTCACAACGTTTGGAAAAAATCTGGTGCGGGCAACACACGACTTTCACTTACCTCAATTTTTAAAATCAATGAAAGGATTTTCAAATACAGTTAGAGATAAAAATACGTGAAATTATTAAGGAATTAATCAAATTAAATTTCTATAGAAACATGTGTTTTATTAAAAAATCTATTATATTAATATATAAAATAATCAGTTAGTTTTATCTTCTTTTCATCACTCTCTATTAACTTTTAAAAGCTTGTGTATCAGATTAAATTTTTTCTAAAATCTTTAGCTTACCAACGGTATATCATACATGTTATATTACTGCTATTATGTTCAAAAACAAAAAATTGCATTAAAAAAATATGTTTTCTGTTTTATCCTTTAGTTGGGTATCGAATTTATTCAATTTATATATTTACCAGTTTTTCATCAGCGTTAACAAGATAATCTAGTTATTATTATTGAATCTACAAAATTAAAGGTACTTTAGGGGAAGACAATTTAAAATATCGGCATTTAAGCCCTGTCAGACCATTTTTATCTAAATAAAACCTACAAGATATTAAAGCCCATTAAATTTTACATCGATATAGCGAGTTTAATCAAAATCGTCGGAACCGTTTTTGAGAAAATCGAAAAAAGGTGCAAAATGCATGGTATGAAGTGCCTCTTCTGGTAGACTCATTTAGATGAAAAAAGTTTTGTCACGTCTCGGGCGTATAGTTGTCTTAAATATGAAATTTCAGTTTCATAGGACTTACCGTTTCCGCCCGGGAGTTACCACACACACACACACACACAGACACACACACACACACACACACACACACATACACACACACACACAACCTTTTTGCGGGACTTGGTTATTTGGACTCAGGGGACCCTAAAACGTGTATTTCCGTTGAAAACTGGAATTCGAAAATTTTCACGATCGCAATACTTCCCCTTACTATATATAGTAAGTGAAAGTAAAAATGTAAATTCCAATTAAGATGTCTAATTAACTACTATATACCGATTCATTGTGAATGTACTATATTCTTAAATTTATTTTACTATTCTGTTTTTGTTTTTTTTTCACTAAAATAGATTCTCGAAAAGCAGCCTGGATACAATTGAGACGTTGCTTTCCAAAAGGTACTATATCAATTCTAGGAAATTTTACAGGAAGCGCGAAAATCTCTCATTACTATATTATTAAACCAGCTAATTTGATTCTTTTCGCATTAAAATTTAGAATTATTTCTTTACTATATTAATAAAACCATATTAAAGTTATGAAATGAAATGTTCTGGTATGATTTGGAATGAAACTAAATGTGTAATAAGTATCTTAAGAAATTAATAACATTTCTAAATCACGTTATTAAAGGACATGAGTGTTCATTAAATAAAATCAAATTTAAGATTTAGATAAAACTAAATGAGGAGAATATAAATATGTAAAAATATTAATTTCGTTAAAAATGTCCTTTAGTACCTTTTGGAAATCAATTTCTCAATTGTGATGTTGATTTAAGGTACTATATCCATTCTAGTAAATTTTCCAGGAAACACAAATATCTCTTATTGCTATACCATTTAACCAACTTATTTGATTATTTTTGCATTAAAACTCTAGAATTGTCTTTTTACTATATTAATATAACGATATTATTGTTATAGTATGAAATGTTTGAGTATGATTTAGAACGAAACTAAATGCGTAATTAGTACCTTTAGACAATAATTTCATTTTTAAATTGCTTTTTTAAAAGACTTAAAGTTCATTATATAAAGTCAACTATCAGATTTAGATACAAATAAATGACCAGAGTAAAAGTATGTTCTTAAGTAAGTTTTGGAAATCAACGTTTCAATTGTTTCTTTATTGACTGCACCTCGACTTAAATTATAAACAGTCGATATAAATCAATAAAAAAAAAAAAAAAAAAAAAAAAATATATATATATATATATATATATATATATATACATATACTATACTGAACTCCGAATATAACTTATATTGCTTGTGTATGTTAATATGATTTATAATGTGCAAGCGCGACAGTAAATTATTTAATGCATTTGTGATCAACTGATAAGGGATCGGGGATTAGGATGCATTGTTGGACAGAGAGAAAAGTCGCCTTTTTTATATATATATATATTATTTATATCATACCCTATGCAATAGCAATAATTAATAGATAATGTTATTGTTAGACAGACTAAAAACTGATTGAATTCACAACGAATAGATATATACTAGTTAACCAGACATCTCAATTAGAATATATATTTTCTTATAAAATTTTCGATGCATTAAAAGAAAAAATATTACATATTTTTACACATAGCAAACATAGAATGTTAGGGGAGGTTCACAGAGGTAGTGGGGGATTTTTCAGATTACTGTACGAGAGTCGGTTGTTTTTTTATTGTATTTTTTTTGCCTAAACGAAATTGCTTATATTATTGACTGAACCTCAAGACCTGAAGGTAACTTAAATTAAAAATAGTCAAGAACTAATCAACAATATAATATATATATATATATATATATATATATATATATATATATATATATATATTGAGATACCTATCCACTTTGAACAGCAATGAAGCTAAAAAACGTAACAATATAGATCGAATTTTCTTTTGAAACTTTTGTGGTTCTGGAAAGGGATTTAAAAGAAAAATTGATTTAATCATTTTACAAAATTAATCTCTGAAAGCTAAACATTATGTATATATGTATATATATAATATATATTATATATATATATATATATTTTATATATATATATATATTTATATATATATTGATTTTATATTTTTAAATATATAAAAAATACGAACTTCCTTGTTTTATAAGAATATTCATCATAAGAAACTTATGTCAGATTAAGTCCAAGGTGTTAAGAAGTTAATACACTCGGCTGAAAGAGGAACGGAGAATTCCTTTGATAGAGCTCTACCTAATGTTTCTGTCTTTGCCTACGTTCCTACCTTGGTAACTGCCATCAACTTGGTGACCCGTTAAATTCTTCATCTGTCTCATTCAAATCCTTCTCTCGTGTGATTTAAATCTTGCCTGTGTTCCAGTCAATTTTGAATGATTTTAGTACACTGTATTTTTTCTATAACTTATTTTGCTCTATCTTTCTGAGTAAAGCGTAAAGTCGTGGTAAATCATAACCAATTAATAAAAAATATCTCAAATTAATAGATTTTATCTCTATTTAATCTAAATTTTGATTTTTTTTTCATTATAAATATGTTTATTATTACATAAATACCTAAATTTAAATCTACTTATAAGAAAGGGGACATCTTAATCGGTTTTCGAGTATAGAAGTAAACGAGCAGGTCGTAGTTTTGTATGGTTTCTTGGTAATGGATATCTTCATGAACACATTCTTTGGTGTTATTTTTCCTATTCCAACACCGTGCACTAGGATAATTAACTGTATATTTTTTTTTTAATTTTGTGTATGAGGTTTATAATTCTAATAGTGTCTGGGACATGAAAGTCAGACTATTCATTTATTTTATTTTTATATTTCTTTAATTAATTCTAAGTTGTATTCCTAATCATAAATATTTTAAAAAAAATAAATTACCTGTCCAATTGAAACATTGTTAAAAAAGTTGTAATTTATTTCGAATTTCTTACAGCTGTAAATATATTCTCAACTTGTTATATAGGAAAAATTATGTTTTTAAAAAGTATTTTATTTAGAACACATTGAGAAGCAGCTAAAATCTCTCGATCACATTCTGACACTAAATGCTTAAAGATATCAGAATATATTATACAAGCAAAAATAATTAAATATATGAAAACCATTTTTGCATTTTTTGTAAATTTAAAACCTTCATTATCATATTGTTTAGTATATTGTTGAGGAAAAATTGACTATTTAATTTTTAATCTTTACGAAAATTTGAAGATATTCTACTTAATAATTAAATATATGAAAACCATTTTTGCATTTTTTGTAAATTTAAAACCTTCATTATCATATTGTTTAGTATATTGTTGAGGAAAAATTGACTATTTAATTTTTAATCTTTACGAAAATTTGAAGATATTCTACTTTCAAAATATAAGTGTCTCTCCGGCTACAAAAAGTCATTGTAATTATGATGGTTAGGGCTCAATTTTAAAAATTATGTTGTTTCTTTTCGATAATTTCTTTCAGTTCAACATTGAACAACTGAAATTAATTTTTTCCTAAGAATAGTTAAAATTATGTAGGCATTATATATATACGGGTTTGTGTGTGTGTAAATTGAGTGTAGTTAAAATATTCCTTAAGTATATAAAAAAAAATTCTTTTGCGTCATGATATTACCTTCATTTTTATATTTTATTGGAAATGTTTCACTCATTCCTTCTGCTAACCGTCGCCACTTGTGTTGCTTTGGTATATTTGAAAATATCCTGTTCTCGAAAAATGCTTAAATTTTGTAATTTATACAGCCTATAATCTACATATGACGCTTTAGAACTGTTTCTAGCAATTTAAAATAATCATTGTTTTAAAATTAAACTATTTCTGTTTTCTTGTAGATGCTTTGGAAATAAATAAAATATGTATTTACCTGTTGTTTTTTATTTTGTGTGTAGTTTTATCTAATTTTTGCAACTATTAGCATATACGATTTTATTACATTTACAAATTTTATTAACTTTCATTTACATGTTATATTTACAAATAAATTATGATATCGTTGATTTTATGGGTGTATAATCTGCAAACATGTAAAAAAAAAAATTAACTGAAAATTTGTAAAAATGAATGTATTGATAAAAGCTAAATATTTTTCAATAATATAAATTGCAAGAGAGCTCAAAAGATACTAAGAATTTGAAAGATATAAAGCTATTCATTTATATTGTTTAAATGTTAAAAGTAATATAAGTGATCAAATGACAGACAGAGAACATCTGAATAAAGAAGATCTGACCATGATACAGTGCATTTTTAATATAATAAACATTAAATTCAGTTAACAAATTCTTTAATATATTCATTTCTTATTTAATAAAAATAAAAGAACCAGAAATTTCTATTCATTATATCAGTCAATCTTCAGTTCTTACACATCAAAATTTGATTAAGATTTCTGAACAAAATAACTGATGACAATTATTTTTCATTTCTGATTATCTCATAAAATAGCAACATGAAGATTTTTATGTATATTTTTTTAAATATTCAGTATCTATCTATTAAAAATAGTGGATAAGAATCACTTTTCTATAGCTGAAATTCTGATTGAAAAAAAAAATATATATATTTTTTTTTTAATTTTAAATTTCATGAAATAATTATACTATTCTTTTTTTTTTTATGATACTAATAAATTAATAAAGTCTAGTGATCGTGTGATATCTTTGAGCTCTCGGGTGCTGTACTCACCATGGCGCTGGACCAGATGAACAAGCAATGGCCAACTGACTGAAGCTGCTGCCTCTAACCCAGAATCCCCTCCACTTCTCTCCCCCTCTCCCTTATATACGTCCATTCAGTCCGGTTATGTAACGTTTTTCCCTCAGTAGGGAAAAAATCCCTTTTTCCCTCATTTCATAGTAGAAAACTATTATTTATTTTATTTTTTTTAAACCTGACTAAGAAAAAAAATCTGGAGCAGGTAACACACGACTTTCACTTATTTCGGCGGTTAAAATTAATTCAAGAACTATGAAATTATCTTAAATTAGAAGTTTATTTATATAAAAGTTTGATCATGTTTGTTTAAAATATATGATTTCGATAAAATAATATAGTTTTATAAATTTTTAACGTACAATTATCAGTAAAGACCGGATTTGTATTATTTTGCACGCTTTATTTGCTTGCGTGTATCAGCTCCAAACCCAGCTATCTTGTTCATGTATTAGGGAATAATATATTACAATTTTAGATTGCAAGTTTCGGTATTTTGGGGATAAATTGCACGTTTTTAAGCTTTAATAAATGCATAAATTTCATTATTAAATTTTAATATCACATTTGATCGAACCAAATTTTCAGTATATAAGAATATATACAAAAGTCACTCAAACCTATATACAATTCTCAAGCATACAACACGTGAGTGGAGAATCTAGCCAATGCTAGAACTAATATATGTTACAAGAGGTCTCGAGGCAACGGCAGTGGCTAGAAGGTTGATGTGTGACCATCAACCTTCTAGGTGGATGGTCACACATCCTTACCATCCTGGATAGGGATTGAGCTAGCGAATTGGGGTGATGGATAAGGTTCTGATGGAATTTAGAGAATTTTAATGGTATAAGGTCTAAAATAAATGGAATATTTAGGTCGCGGTGTAAGGTATGGTTAGTAACATAATAAGGAGCATTGACTATTGTTCGGAGGACTTTGGATTGGAAGGATTGAATGCGGTTGATGTTAGAAAATTTAGCTGTCCCCCACAGTTCAAGTCCGTATGTCCAGATAGGCTTCAGTACTATCTTATATATTAGCAGTTTGTTTTCGATAGATAGTTTAGAGTTTCTGTTCAGTATTCTGTATAATTGGCTGAATCGTCGATTAAATTCTTGTCGTTTAAGTCTAGTTCCAAGTTAGTCTTTTGTCTAGAAGGAAGCCAAGATACCGGACTGTGTCAGCGAAAGGGAGCGGAATGAAGTTAAAAAGAACTGGAGGGCAGGATTGTCTTCGAAGGGGGAAGGTGACATGTTTGCATTTATATTGACTGACTTTGATTCTTGTTGAGTTGTTAAACCAGTCTTCAATTTGAGAAAGGTGCGTTTGGAGGCCTATGGATGCAACTTCGGTATCTAAGTGAGAGGACTAGCTGTAGAATCTAGAGAAGTTCATTTTTATTGTTGTTGTTGTTATACTGAATTCTCTGCTTATAACTCTTTAGAATTCTCCATGAGTATTTAGGTTTAAGTACGATTTCAATTTTCATATTTTCTTCAGAATTTATAGTGGCTAAAAAAGTTAAATATCAATGTTTAAAGAACGCTGAGAGGATAAACAATTTCTCGTCAAATATTAATACCTGGATATCTAATTACCTCGAGCTTAGATCGGATGCGAAAACTGTTTTGTATCACTCGTGATCAGTCAAAACCAATGGGGTGTAATTGAAAATCCCAAACAGACGCTAACGGTAAACTAGTTAATAACAAATGCTTCATTGTTATTATAATTTAGGGTGTGGTTTATAAAAACTATTATTAATTATTTTGTTGTTATCTGGAAACGAGCATATATGTGAGCTGAAAAAATAGGCCTATACAAAAAAACGGTCAATAATTGAGACGTTGATTTCCAAAAGGTACTATATCCATTTTAGAAAATTTTACAAGAAGCACGAAAATCTCCCATTACTATATTATTAAATCAGCTAATTTGGGTCTTTTTGCATTAAAGTTTAGAATTATTTTTTTACTATAATAACAACATCATATTAAAGTTATAAAATGAATTTTTTAAGAATGATTTCGAACGAAAATAAATACGTAATTAGTACATTAAGAAAAGGACCGTATTTCTAAATCGCGTTTTTTGAGGACTTGAGAGTTCATTAGATAACATCAAATAGAATATTTAGATAAAACTAAATGATGAGAATACAAATATGTAAAAAAATCAATATCGTAAAAAATGCCCTTTAGTACCTTTTGGAAATCAACGTCTCAATTATTGAACATTATTATTTATAAATTAAAACTTATATATATATATATATATATATATATATTATATATATTATCATTTATTACCCGGTTTACATAATATACATCTATTTATTGTTCAGAAACATTTCTGATCAATTCTTCAAACAGTTTTCAGGGAGTTCTTTTAGATTCACTTATAACATGTTTTTTAAATTCACAATCTAATTAACTATTGAAGGAACGAATCAGATAAATATTTGATTGACGATCAATTGTTACTAAACTATTCCATGATTTAGATAATTTGGCAAGTAAAAAAAAATATAAAGATCTTTCATTAAAGTGATTCGTGTTTTGTTTTTTTAGGTTCCATACTTATTTAGGTTAAATTATTTTTTGGACGTTTAAGGCGTATATGCCTTCAATTTTATATTTTAGAGTTTTGCTGCACTTTTGCTCATCTCGAAGTTTTTACTTCGCGAAAATCCGGTCTCTAATTATCAGTAATGATTATATGCAGCACTTACTATCCACTAACTTTTACAAATGTATTACGAAATCTTGAGCTTTCCAACGGTACATCTATATTACTGTTTTTATGTTCAAAAATTGCAGAAAAAAATATGTTTGCTATTTTCTCCTCTAGATGAATATCTAACTCGTTCAACTCAAATATTTATCCATTTTTTAGCAATGCTAAGAAGATGAAATATTAAATTTTCTTAAATCCACAAAATTAAAGATAATTTAGAAAAATAAAATTCAATATATGGACATTTAACCCCTATCAGACTATTTCAATCAGAATAAAACCTACACAGTATTAAAGCCCGTTAAAGTTAACATCGATTAAGCAAATTTAATCAAACTCGTTTTTGATAAAATCTTTAAAAAGGCGCAAAATAGTATAAAGTAGGTCCTCCGGTCGGCCGATTTTAGTGAACAAGTCGTTGTAACATCTCGGACGTATAGTATTCTTAATTTTTTTTTTTTTTAAACATATTTATTGTTATCTACTACTGTATTTATTAAATATAAAATTTCAGTTTCATACGAATTTCAGTTTTTGTGCAAGTTTTACCAAACACACACGGACACACATAAACGCCTTTTTCGGGTTATTTGGACTCAGGGGACCCTTAGATGTGTATTTCCCTTAAAAACTGAAATTCGAAAATTTTCACAATCGCAATACTTCCCCTCACTATATATTTCATATATAGGTAAGTGAAAGTAAAAATTATTTCCTTTATTACCCTTAATATAGAATAAGTAAGTAATTTTTTTTTTTTAAATCCCTCAAAAAATAAATAAATACAGATTATTTACATTCCTAAAAACATAGGTATTTTTCAAAGAATTGAGACGCTGATTTTCAAACCATAGCTTAAGACATGTTTACTTTCACTTGATTATATATACGTGTACATATAATATATAATAAGAGAAAGTATTGGGATCGTGAAAATTTTCAAATTTCAGTTTTCAACGAAAATACACGTTTTAGGGTCACATGCGTCCAAATAACCAAGCCGCGCAAGGTCTGCGTGTGTATGCGTGATAATTCTAGCACGAAAACGAAAAGTTGTACTAAATTGAAATTTCATATTTTAGACAAAAATTTGCCTGAGAAGTTTTACCAACATTTTCATTGAAATTGGCTCACCGGAAGTACTACTTTATATCATGCATCTCATTACGATGAAATATTAGTTTTACATAACTTATTGTTTTTGAGTCATACTGACTACAAACAGACCTCTTTTTGGGGGATATTCATCTCAAATGTGTATTTTCGGTGAAAACTCGAATTCGAAAATGTTAGCAATGCTTTCCCTTACTATATATTCTATATAGGTAAGTGAAAGTAAAAGGGTGTCGTGCATTTTTTACAAATTGCGAAAATTTGGGGAAAATGTTGACTATGGCGCATAGTTTGCCTTATAATTTAATATTTAAAAAATAATTAACAATTATTGATCTATAGAATGCTACTTTGGAAAAAGAAAAAAAAATCTTAAGTTGAGTTAAATAATAATTAAGGTATTGCCTCGAAGAGGGTTATTAAAAACATAAAATATTTCTATAAACCCATGTAAATAGAATTTTATTTTAGCTTTAGAGAGATAGAAATCCGCAAATAGCATAAGGAGAGGTTATTGGGATGTTTAACTGTCTGGGGACTGCCGGTGAGTCGCAAAAGTAACAGTGTGGCGAGTGACGCTTGACGGGCCAAATGGACGAATTCTGACCGATTTGGAAGAGGATAAGAGAAAAGGAGATTGCTTCTTGAGGATAAAAAAAAAAAAAAAAAAAAAAAAAAAAGGAACAAGGTGTTTTTTTTTTAACTTATAACCTGACTGGTTCCGGTTTTGAAAAATAGGACAGTTTTTAAGACAAAAAAATTAGGATATAAGTATAAATCTTTTTTTTTCTTATTTTTTGTGTGTTACAGTTGGAAATAAAGTTCTGTATTTTTGTTTTTGTATAAGTGATTTTATGCTGACTATTTTTCTTATTAATATTGCAAACCCTCGTCGAGTCAGGAGTAAGGTGAGAAAGAATCACATTTAAGTCATTTGATTCTCCTTAGCTCATAGGTGTGAGACTCTAAACTGAAAGGTATCGAGTTCAAACCTAATTGTTATCAATAATTTTTTTTTATTATTTTGGGTGTGTAAATTTAATTTTTATTCATCTTTGTTTTTAATTACTAATAAATAGCGTGGCGCTCTAGAAAACAAATGTATTACAGAACCCGCCTGTCTCTGGGAACCCCGACTGAGGATCTGGGACAGGTACTCGTAGTTATAAATATTTTTATAACTCGTAAATATTTTTTGCAAATTCTAACAGTAACAATATCATGAAAAAAACGTTGAAAAACATTTAACTTTTTTTATACTTATTTGAATAGAAATGATGAGAAAGTTAAACTTACGTACATAGAAGACGATTTTTATATTAACCTCGCAAGATGCTAAATTGGACTCCCTTCTCTCAAGGAAATCATATACTGAAGTTCCCGTCCCACTCTTTCAATCCTAAGATCAAAAGTGAGCCATTCCCGAAAATTTTCATCTTATTCCATCTTGACAGCTCCTGTATTATTTCGCATTTCATCTCTCTCTTACGCTAAGGAAACTTATGACTTGTTCTCTTCTTCCTTTCATGACACTTATATCTTTCATTCAAAGCGGCCATTCCTGTTTCAAGTGTTTTCTCTCATTTTCAATTTATAAACAGTAAATTTAACCAAGTCATTATTATCTTAACAACTCGGGAATCTGGAAACACAAATATCGTGCTGCTACTTATTCATTCAATTTCTTCTTCTTATTCCCAGTTTTCAAGAGATAGGCATACTCGATTAAGTTAATATTAAAACAGAGCAAACAAAATTATCTCGAGTCAACTATAGTTTTAACTTGGAATCCACATACACGACTAAAACGACAAGAAACTGCTCGCCGCTTTAGGCTACTTCAACACTTACTAGACAAACGATCAAACCTTCCTCTTAACTACAAAAGGCTCATCTACATGACTATCATAAGACCAATCTGGACTTACGGAGTAGAGCTTTGGGGCTCTACTAAACCATCAAATTCTTCCCGTATCCAATCCTTACAATCCAAAATCCTTCGTAAAATCCTCAACGCTCCTTACTTTGTCACGAATAAACTTATCCATAAAGACCTTAATGTTCCCTATGTTACTGATTTGGCCCGGACCAGGTATCAATCCTTTCATGACAAACTCCATTCTCACTCTAACCCACTAGTTTCAATCCTTTCTTCCTCTTCAATTCCGGATAATCCTCCGAGGCGCCTGAAAAGGAAATGGCCCCGGGACCTTCTAGTTTAAAATATTTTAGAGTGCTGCCACAGGGTAGTGGTTCTACATGTTTTTCATGACAGTTTTGTATATTACCATCACATTTACTAGATGTATTTTTATTTAATACAGTTGTAAATATCAATAAATATGTTTAAAAAAAAAAAAAAAAATTTATATGGATGAGCTGTTTTTGAATCAAGTCAGTCCTCATGTTCTCTCGTGCTAAAGGTTTTGAGTTCGAATCCCAGTCCCAGAGGGACTTTTTCAAGCATTAATTAAATGGGTATTCACTTACATCCTCTCCTCCGGGTATGTGAGATCCGTCAGTCAAATGGTGGCCACTCATAAAATTAGACGTAGAGAGTGATGACACTACCCTACACACCCCCGTGGGTTCGAACCAGGAATATAGCCCTAAAAAAGAGAGTAAAAAATCCTTGGTTACGAAGTCCTTCGGAGGAGACGTAAAATAGTTGTCCTGACTATGTGCTGACAGGTACTCGTTAAACCTAATTAGTCAAAATTTAGGACTACCACTGTACTAATGTCTGATTAGCCACAGTTGCATAAAGTGACGTCAAATGAATAAACAATTAAAATTTTCTTACACACCTAGATCCAAAAAAGAGAGGATCCATTAGGCTTCGTACATAATGAGCTATCCCATTAATTTTATTACGAATGATGTTTGAAAGTTAAAATTATTGCAATATTTTTATAATTTGACCATAAACACCGCTGAGAAAAAATATGCTGAATACTTTATATTCATAAGAATCGTAAGTTGCTAGATCATAATTATTCGGTTTGGCTTCATTGACATTGCTAGGTACGTTACAATTCTTAATCATTTTCCTCCAAAACGAAATCCCACCGAAAAATATCTTTGGATCCGCCTCTGATCCTCAGTTACTATTATTTTTTCCTCGTAGCTTTTTATAAAAATATAAGACTTTATAACTCCATTAATCAACCTTTAGGTTTTTACAACTTCCTTTAAAGGAATATTATCATATTGTTTACGCCTCCTTTCCTTCCATATTATTGTTTTACCACTAATTGAGCACTATATATTGTTCATATCCCCGATAAGGTTGTGCAATAGTGCAGTAACCAGATCTTCTAGTTAAGTGCAATACCGTCCTGTTCATCTTGGCTGGCTTTGATCTTGGTATATAACTCTGTTCTCAGTATCAGTATTGTTGTCTTGTGATTGGATTGCCTATATTGGAAGCTGTCCACCCAATTCAGCGGTTATATCATAATTGTTTCCTATCATCCCTAGATCTAATGGTCAGCTTTGATCACCACTCCCTCATCAAATATTGTGGATATAGCCTTACCTCTGTGAAGGTAAGCCAATGCCCTAAGTGCTTTCTAACTGTTTCTGTTTAAAGTGACACATACGCGGTAGGTACCAAGAGAAAAAAATATACAGGCTTGTTTTATCCTACATATTTATGACTAAAGATATATATAAAACGAACATCAAAAAATAACCATCCTGATCCTTTAGATTTTTCCAAAGCATTTGATACAGTTGACCACAAAATCCTTCTTACCAAACTAAAAAACCTTCCATTATCCAACAGTGCTTTGTGCTGGTTCAAATCCTTCCTTTCCGACCGTTCACAGTTTGTGGTAGTTCCAGGCCAACCTCCATCCAAGACTTTGCCTCTATCCTGTGGTGTTCCTCAAGGTTTATCACTATCTCCCACCCTCTTTGTCATTTACATCAATGATCTTCCCAATCATATACATCACTCCCAATACCATATGTATGCAGATGACATCCAAATTTACCTATCCTTTCCTCCTTCGGACCTATTACAAGCTACTGAAAAACTTCAAGAAGATCTCAACAGAATCAGTTATTGGGCCACAGCCAACAAGCTTAAGTTAAGTGTAGAGAAGACGAAGGCGATTGTAATAGGCTCAAATCCCCTCTTTAAAACCCTTCCTCCAATCCCAACACTGTTCCTCAATAATAACCCTATCAATTTCCACCCAACCGTTAAAAACCTCGAAATCATCCTTGATCAAACTCTTTCCTGGAAAAACCATGTCTCCGAAATCTCTCGACGCACCATATCCACCTTAAAACTCCTAAATCACCTTCGTCACCTACTTCCACTTGAAGCCCGTAGGCTTCTAGTTTGTTCCTTATCATTCCCCCACTTTGACTACTGCTGTGCGGTGTATGGGGGTGTCTCTGGAGATCTCAAAGCTAAACTTAAACGATTATAAAACTGCTTCATTCGCTTCATCTTTGGGATTTCCAGGGACACTTCTATTACCAGATTCTACGAAGAGTTGAAGTGGCTTTACCCCTCCTACCGTTGTAAATACTTCCTAGCAACCTTCCTCTTCCAAGTTCTCCAATCCAGCCGCCCATCTTACATCTCAGATATGTTTTTATTCAAATCCTCCATTCATTCCCGCAACACTCGTTCACGGCCTTCAGACCTGTATGTGGCGCCTCATCGAACCGCAGCCTTCGACAGATCCTTCCTAATCTGCTCCTCTTTCGTATGGAATCCCATTCCTTCATATATCCGACATTCTGACAATCTTCAGACCTTCAAATCCCGTCTATTCGATCACTTCCTCTCTATTCAATTTTCAAAGAGCCCTAAATAGATTTGTAAATTCAATTTAAATTAGTTAAATAAAATATATAGAAACAATTATTTAAATACAACATCTTACATTGTGGTGCACCTGTATATTTAACTATATTATTTCAATAATTTAACATTTAAACAGTATGCACTATTAATTAAAATATTGTGTATATGGACATATTTTTCTGTTTTATCTTGTGTCTAGTTTTGTTATTATTGATTAGAATTATTACTATTAGAAGCTACCTTTTAATGTATCACTATTGTTCACTTTTTTATTTTCTACTATTTTTTGTTTGTTTTATGTTTTTACTCTAAGACACTAAAGTTCTGTTTGTATGTTTTGTAAAATTATTCAAAAGGGACTTGTCCCAGAATAAAATAAAGAATTTATTATTATTATTATTAAAACCTGGCAAAATGGTTTTAAATTGTTTGGCTATGAGAGAGTATGGCACCACGGACTGTTGTACAAACTCTTTTAATTCTTCCGTCCTACATACTTCCTCATTATTCTGTCCTTCCTCTCTGACAGAACCTTCAAAATAAAGCACAATAGTACCTATTCATCCCTTTTTAATAAGTCTGCTGGTGTTCCTCAAGGCGGTTTTTACTAATACCCATTCTTTACACAGTCTATACAGCTGATATCCCATCCCATCCTAACACTTTCTTTTCTACCTGTGCTGATGAAATACCTGCTTTTTATCAGTTGAGAATCGTCTATTTATTGCCCCCCTCCCCATAATCTTCAAGCTCTCAACAAATACCGACAAGTATGGTGTTAGAAATGGAGTATAAAATAAATTCCAGCAAATATCACCAACAAATCTTTACCCCTCGTCGTAAACCTGTGACTTTCTGTCCTACAGTATCCTTCGATAACACTAAACTAATTGAACATATCCTAGGACTCTATCTTGGCAAACTTCTAACTTGCAATCCTCATACAAGACTAAAACGACAAGAAACTGCTCACCGTTTTGGGCTACTTCATCACTTACTAGACAAACGGTCAAACCTTCCTCTTAATAGCATAAGGCTCATCTACATTACTATCATAAGACCAATCTGAACTTACGGAATTGAGTATGGCTCTACTAAACAAAAGAATTCTTTTAGCATCCATTCTTTACAATGGGTAGACCCTCAACAAATGTAAAAAAACAATTGGTGGATAACACTGGACGTGCATTAAAAATACATAATTAAGGGTCACCAATTGGCTAGAATAACAGCCTTCTTTGTCCAAGTCGTAGGTTCAGAACTAGCAAACGACAGAAGAATTTTTTAATGAGAGTAAAATTCCTTAGTTATGCCGTCATTCGGAGGGGACTTAAATAGGTGGCCTCGAGCACGTGCGATGTCAGGTACTCACTCGTTAAAGGTCTCTATCCTAATTAAACCTGGATATGCAAGATTTAGGACCCCCACTGAAAAATCGTCCGATTAATCACATCAGTGTAAATTTATGTTAAATGGAAAAGTAAAAAAAAAAAAAAAAAAAAAAAAAAAAAAACGTAATTAATTTTTAAAAAGTTTAAACTACCGAGTCAACTGAACAAACGATCATAGCTAAAGGAGTGGGCGAAATACTTAATTTCATGAATTTCTTACTAATCCAAATTGATCTACAACTCTGAACGTTATACCTCAATCATTTGACATAGCCTCCATGCGAGGTTTGTCAGCAAAATAGATTTACCTAGCACCAACTGGCTGTATTGGGTTCGACTATACCTGTTTTACTGAGAATCGTTATATGATTTACCAGATCATAAAGCCAATAAAATAAGGATCTATTTCAGTGAAA
Organism: Piezodorus guildinii; assembly: GCA_023052935.1. Lineage (NCBI taxonomy): Eukaryota > Metazoa > Arthropoda > Insecta > Hemiptera > Pentatomidae > Piezodorus > Piezodorus guildinii. Next base: position 81,950,542 of record CM041295.1, read on the forward strand.
TAAATACAATTCTTTGATTCCACCTCGTGACCCCATGGGTCATAATTATTTATTTATAAAGACTGCCCACCAACAAGCCAATTGCCCAATGACAGGTGATCATATTACAGATATACAGATATAGATAGCATTTACTTTATAATATCATTTATCATCAGAGGAAGTTACTGATATACATAAAATAAAACAATATACAGTAACTGCATAAAGAAATAAGAAAACAAGCACAAATATAGTTTATTTAAAAATAATCAATCTCATAATTATAATATCAACAAAACTTTAGAAAAAATATAACGAAGTTTACAAAATAGAATCATTCAACATATCAGTAATTGCAAATCTACTATTAAAAAATAAAACAAAGCCACAGGTTTATCCACTCACAGAACAGAACATAAGCACAAATTGATTATAATAACCCAGCAATTTTATCCATGGAAAATAACAGTAATAAAAGAAAAATATTAGAAGAAATATCTTTAACTAAAAACATTCAACAACTTTACAATGTCCAATAGGATACACACACATTATGCAATTCTTATACCAGCATTGTATCAGTACCAAAAATATAACAATAGGAATAAAATCATAATAAAGGATAAATTTTAGATGACATTCATCCTTTGGTAAATTGATAATTCAAAAATTATATTTCACAATATGATTCGCCATTTTAATCTGATCACCCTACCTTCCCATTTTATGACATCCAATTCACACATGAGTCTTCTGAGTGTAAGTACCCACTCACCTCAGGGGATTTTCATATATATTTTTTAAATTTATTATAGAGATTAACAAACAAATTTTTTCTTTACAACAGTATTAACAAAAATAATACATCAAGTAAATGTGAACATTGAGATATGGACATGGTAGTCATGAGAAGAATCTACCCAGTGGTAGCCCTTATATTTTTAAATTAAATTAAAGAATTTTTTATATTTTTAAAATTAACTTTTCTTAAGTTTAATTAAAAATTTAACATTGATGAACATAGTACATCAACTGATGCTATTCACAGTTATTCATGTTTTTTGTAAATTTATTTTTATTTATTCCTTTTTTTTCATGTTTGATTTGTTTTATCCATTTTAAGAATGTAACGTTAATATAGTTATAGATTATTTGCAATTAATTCATAAATTTTATTTATTGTAAAAAAACATTTTGTATTGTTATGTAATTTGTATATTATAATTATGAGACTTGTTATTTTTAAAGAAACTATATTTTTACTAGCAGATAAAAAATTTTCTAGCTCCAGAATATTGCATTATAGCCGAAACGTAGTGTATCAATACTTAATAAAATTGTGGTGAAGTTAAACATCAGCCTCCAAATTTATTTCTAGATATTTACCTTCACTTTAAATAATCTTCACCTAATTAAAACAAGCACTTCATACATAAATGAAAACGAAATATAATAAAATACAGAAACTGAGTAACGAAAAATAAAACAATTACTATATCTTCTTCTTCCAGTGGCGCGACAGCCGTGTAGGCCCTGGGCCTCGCGGTGTAAACTCCTGCGAGTTTACACTCACGTTTCACGATGCAATTTTTTTAGTGTAGAGTCATCACTCCCTACGACTAATTTTGTGAGTGGCTACCCTTTGGCTGACGGGTCTCACATACCCGGGGAAGGGGTTGTGAGTGAATCCACATTTTTTAAATCCTTGTAAAAGCCCCGCCGGGACTTGGATTCGAACTCAGAACCTGTAGCATGAGAGACTAGCGCGCTAGCCACTCAGCCACGGGCTCCCCGTGAACAATTACTATATATATATATATATATATATATATATATATATGACTATAGGTAACCATCAGGAAAGACGCCAGTTAACACATGAAGGAATATTGGAAGCAGAGGAAACTACAGGCCGATAACAGGAAAAGAAATAAAACCTGAGTGGCTTATTCGCATGAAAGAAAATACAGTGACTAAATAATAATCAGAAGAAAAATAAATAGAAACACAGAAAGAAAAAAAAATATATATATATATACTCTATAGGCTATCATGGAGACCACGGATTACTTACAATAGGACCCAATCAAAGATATATACATTTACTGTTATTAGTTGGGGAAGCTACTATAGTAAATGGGAGCTACTATAATAAACTTCTGACAATCGTCTAGAACTTTATTTTTCTGCAAACCAGAGAGTGGGAGTCAACATTCAATTCTAGGAGTCCGCTGCTAAATAAATATTTACGTACCCAGAGGGAATAGAACCTTCTCAATTCTGTATCAGACACTCAGGGATGAGGACGAGGTAGGCTAAGGTGTGAGGTTCCATCATCGTTTGAATATCCTTGAACCAAACGATGCAGGTTCGAATCCTTCTGGGCGGAATGAAATTTATCTTTTAGATAAAACTCGGTCTTGAATCCACTCTTATTGTAATGGACGTTGTAACTCAAGGGAAAAAATCTCTGGGATTTTCGACCATGTCTACTGATGATATAATCGTTTTTCGTTTTATAGATTTTATAAAAATTGGTACGACATAAAATATTAAGATAAATAATCGAGAAAAAAAAATTATAATATTTTTAATTTTTATCAATTATAAATTAATACGCTATTAACATTATTATTTCAATCTAATAAATTGTATTGAAATATGATCATTTTTTTTCTCATATCTTTATCTTTCCTAGGGTAAATTATACCTCTATATTACTGTTCTCATTTTCAAAAATCAAAATTTAATTTCCAAAACGTTTTTTGTTTAGTTAGTTATAAAATACGTTCAACTTTTATATTTATCCACTTTTTATCAATCCTAATAATGTGTTATAGTTGTATATAACTTTTTCTTTTTTTTCTAAAACCTTTAGGTTTCAACGGTATATTATACATCTATATTACTATTCTTATACTTCTTAATTATAAATTTGGATCAACTTGCCGCTATATTATTTATAGCCGTTATATATATATATATATATATTATATATATATATATATATATATATATATATATTTTATAGCTATATTTAGCGCTATATTTAGCCCATTTTTATCAATACTAATAAGATGGTTAATTTTTTTTGAATCTACAAAATTAAAGGTACTTTAGATAAATAACATTTATAATGTCGACATTTAAGCCCTGTCATACTATTTCCATCAGATTGAAACCTACGTGATATTCATTCCCATTAAATAAAATTAAAAACTTTTAAATCCCCCCTTATGTTATGTATATTAATAATCTTTTAAATTAATAAGAATATACATTAACACATTAATTTTCTTACCCAAATATATATATTTTTAATTTACATACCCTTATCCAAACCAATAAAAGCGAGAAAGAAATTAATAACAAGAACTTTGAACCTAATTTTCCTCAGAACCAATGAAATTCGAACGAAAAAAAAAAATAGTAAAAATGTGCAGTACCTCGTAGATACGAGTTCATATTCCTATAATAAGGTCAAATTTTATACTACTTCAAAATCAAAAACTTCTCTTCATCTCTTAAATATAACTCTATTATATTCGCCCCTTCCATCTCGATCTCGACTACTTTTTTCTATGAATAGAGTATTTCAGTAGATCTCGAGTCTTGAATAAAACTGAAGAGGTCATTTATCTTTAGTGAAGCTGACACATTCTTTTTAAATTTTATTTATTGTCAATTTTAATTTAAAATGTTTCAATTATTTTAATTTGATTCAGACAATTCCAGTTATTTTATTTATACTCATGGAACTGAACTTAATAAACAGTGTATTAAAAAAATATCTTGAAGACTTAAAAAAAAAAAAATAGACTATTATTCATAAATTAAAATTTACAATGTATACAATTTAAAAACTACCGTTCATTTCACTGATAATAAATTCTAATGACAACGATCATTATAAAATTATATTTTAAACAATATTTCAATGATTGGACAAACTGGAAATCATAAAAATTTTAAGATCATTAAGTTTAAATTGTCTAGTATTTCATGACCATTCTCTATATAATCATCACATTTACTTGATGTTTTTTTTTTTTTAAATACAGTTGTAGATATCAATAAATATGTTTAAAAAAAAATTGTCTAAAAACGCTTAATAACCCTTAAAAAATGGTCATTAAAATTACACCATCTTCTTAAAATTATACAAGTTTTTTTTTTTCCTTTTTCATAGGAAACTATTTTGACATTATTAATTGTTTTCTTAATAAGTATTCTACTTATTAAACTTGAACATATTCGGTATCCTGGAAAACATGAAATCTCCAAGCAAAACTTAAACAAGAAACTCCTTGTAGATAAGATCAATAATGCCCTTATTTGACTAGCGCTTCAAACTTCCAATCTTCTAAAAATAATCTTTATCAAGCAAAATCTGATATATAGGACTGTGTTTTAGGACAGTCCAAAACTGCAGTTTTACTAATTTTTGTAGATTAAGCAAAGTGGACACTTCTTTTAAATTCGAACTTCCTGTCTTTTCACGTCCACTTTTCCATGAACAATCATGAACGATAATCCTCCGAAAAAAAGATAACACCAAGAACTTCGAACAGCATTTTAAAAATATTTATTTATCAAAATAAACAAAAGAAACAAAGAAAGAAACACATCATCCAAATAAAATAAAAAATGAATTGACTCAAGACAAACGTGTAGAGAAAGTATTGCAATTACAATTATATGAGAGAAGATCTCGGGGCCATCTTTTTTTCAGACGCCCGCGAGGATTATCAGGAATCGATGAGGAAGCAAGGATTAAAACTGTTAAAGTGGGAATGGAGTTCTTAATTGAAGGAAACAGGCCTGGTACGGGTCTATTACCTTCTGATTTTTATTTAGTGTTAGCTTATTAAATTTACTGTATTAATGAGATGCAGTAATTAAATATAAAAGTTTGATTAAAATACATGTTAAAGATTTGTGAAGAAACTAAACATTAATAGCAAGTCAATATCTAACATAAATTACAATATCCCATCCCCATCTTCTTTTCTGTCACCTCGGAGGATTATTAGGAAAACTCAGGGATGATAGGTCACAGACTAGTGGATTTGGTTGGGCAAAGAGTTTGGAATTAAAGAAAGTATATCTTTATCGGGCCATGTATGTATCTAATATGATACATCTAACGGTAAGTATTTGTAGATCATTTTATTGGTGACAAAGTAAGGGGCATTCAGGTTTTTTTTAATAGTTTTGGATTGCTAAGATTCAAATCGGAAGAAATTTTACTTTAAAACTTTAAATAGTTATAGAACTGCTATCGTCAACATTTACTTGTAATACTGCGGGGAATTAAAAAAACCTAGTGCGTGCAACACACGTCTTTCACTTACCTCGGTTACTGTAATCAATTTAAAAACTTTTAAATGAAGCTAAACTTCAAAAAAGTTTAAATAAATACACTCATATTCATTAGAGCATGTGTTCCAGATTAAATAATAGTTCAAATGAACAGTCTAAAATTGTTATGTACAACGATTAGTTAAGTTTATGCATTACCTCCACAACTTTGTACAATAAATAAGATAATATTTATTCTAAAATATTTAGATTTACAACTAGTAAGTTATAAAGCTTAGTTTTGCTCTTTTTTCCTTTAGTTGGCTATCAAACTCTTTCAATATTTATTGTTTAGGCGTCTTTCTTCGATACCAATAAAATAATATGTTTACTTTTACAAAGCCATCCTCATTGGTTCCAAACATCTCCTTAAATCCCTCACCTGTCACCCACTACTCTACCTCAACCATAGACCCATCATCTTCCACACATCTGATAAAAACCTTGGTATATTCCTCGACCAAAACCTATCCTGGAATAATCATATCTCTCAAATTTCCAGAAAATCCATTGCCATTCTCAAACAGTTCCTCAGATTCCGTGATCAAATACCTCTTAAAACCCGCCAGCTCCTAGTCTCCTCTCTTATATTCCCCCACTTCGATTATGGGTGCCTGGTGTTTGGCGGACTGTCAGAGACGCTTGAGATGAGGCTGAAGAGGCTAATGAACTGCTTCATTAGATTCATCTTCGGAATTCCCAGGCGCTCTCAGGTCTCCACCTGGTACGCCGAGTTGAAGTGGCTTTATCCGAAATTCCGACGGCAATACTTCCTAGGAACCCATCTTTATAAATCCTTCAGAACCAAAAAAAACCCTCTATATCTATAACATGTTCACTCCACTCTCCTCTGTCCACTCTATCAACACAAGATCCCAGTCCCTGGACCTGTCCATTCCTTCCTACAGAACTACTTCCTTCAAGAGATCTTTCGTTATTCGTGCTACTTCATTTTGGAATTCCTTACCCATGCCTATTCGTAAATCCCAATCCTTAACTTCCTTCAAGCATAAACTATTCATCCATCTCCTTGAATATCAGTCTACCGCGTCTTTATAAGTTTTGAATATTCACACTGTTTATTTATTTTTTTTGTTTTTTATTATTCAATTTTTAAGTTCATTTTATTTCTTTTATCAATTATAAAGTTGCAATATTACCTTGTACATATATATGCGTGTGTTTAAATGTATGTATGCATTTTTTTTATTTTATTTTATTTTTTATTATTCATAATATGCAGTATAATTTGTTGTGTGATGTATATTTTGTAGACGTAATAGCCAGAAGATTAATACTTTAATGTACATTTATATTATTTTTAGGGGACTAGCTGTCCCAGAATAAAATTATTTTTTAATTCATTTATTCATTCATACTTTCTGCGGCCCTACAAAATTAAAGGTACTTTAGTTAAAGAAAATTTAAAATATCGGCATTTAAGCCCTGTCAGACTATTTCAATCAGAAAGAAACCTCTATGATATTAAAGCCGACCAAATTTTGCATTGATTTAGCCATTTTAATAAAAATCAATGAAGCCGTCTTTGAAAAAAATTTCAAAATTCATAAATTAGCACTTCCGGTCTAAACGATTTTGGTAAAAAAGTTGGTGTAACGTATAGTTGTTATCTTCAATGAAAAATAACGGTATTGTAAGACTTATTTTCATGCTTGACTTATAACGCACATAGAGACCTTTTTGTCGGTAATTGGTCATTTGGACTCAGGGAACCCTAAAAAGTGTATTTTCGGGTGAAAAGTAAAAATTTTTATTAGAAAAATTCACTATTGGAATACTTTCCCTTAGTATATATTTAATTTTTATTTTTAGGTCTTTACATATATTGCTATAAGCTTTTTCAATTTTTGTTTTTGTGATTTCTCTTTTAGTTTAATCATTAGAAGTAAATTGTAATTAATTATAATTATTGTTCTATATTTCTTTTTTTAATTTATATTAAATCTTTTTTTTTCATATTAATTTTCTGTCTTAAACAAGTGTAGCTGTCATATGTCAAATTCGATGTTGCCCGCCGTTTTCCAGTTTTTTAACACTTATTAGACAAACGCTCAAACCTTCCACTTAACTACAAAGGGTTCATCTACATGGCTCACATAAGACCGATATGGACTAACGGAGTGGAGATTTGGGGCTCTACTAAACAATTAAATTCTTCCCGTCTCCGATCCTTACAATCAAAAATCCTCAATTCTCCTCAGTTTGTCACAAATAAACACATCTATGAAGACCTTTATGTTCCCTATGTTGCTGACTTGGCGAGAACCAGGTACCACTCCTTTTATGAAAAACTCCATTCCCACTCTAACCCACCAGTTTCAACCCTTGCTTCCTCTACAATCCCTGATAATCCTCCGAGGAGTCTGAAAAGAAGATGGCACCGGAACTTTGTGGTTTAGCATAGTTTTTGGAAAGTCGCCAATGGGTAGTATCCCTACATGGGAATCATATCGGTAAATCTTAATAGTTCACTCAATTATCTCAATTAATATCACATTTACTAACTGTATTTTATAATATAGTTATAAATATCAATAAATTTTTTCTTTTCTTTTTTATTTTTTTTGGAGTTTTTCTTTATATAAACACTTAATGAGCACACATTGACTTCCTTTTGTCACTTAATTGCTTTATTTCATAAGCTTTCATATCTGTCGACGTTTCGGGGCTGTTTCCCCATTTTTAAGACTTATTTTTTTATATAAATGCTTTTTCACATATAACCCATTACTTTATTTCATAGCACACTGCTATTTGTCCTCATGGGTAAGCCAGTACAGTCGGACAGTAAGCCAATGAACACCCATGAGGACAAATAGCAGTGTGCTATGAAATAAAGTAATGGGTTACATGTGAAAAAGCATTTATATGAAAAAATAAGTCTTGAAAATAGGGAAACAGCCCCGAAACGTCGACAGATATGAAAGCTTATGAAATAAAGTAATTAAGTGACAAAAGGAAGTCAATGTGTGCTCATTAAGTGTTTTTATATATATATATATATATATATATATATATATATATATTTTTTTTTTTTTTTTTTTTTTTTTTTTTTTTTTTTTTAAATTTGATGTTATTCATAGGAAACATAGTCCCAGAGTAAAGGGTTTTTCTCTTTTTTTTTTCTTCTAGGTAAGGGAAAGGTAATAAACTTAAAAAATAAATTCCATTAAGGTTATTATTTCAGTTTTTTTACTTTTTTTTTTTTTATGACACGATGACACACTGAACAGCAAAACACTTGACAGCACATTTCTGCTATTTCTCTTTAGATCTGAGGATTTTGGGGCATATGAGTTGCTCAAAGGAGAGGGGCCCAATATAGCTGGAGAGGAAGCCTATAACGAGATCCCGGCCATAACCGGAGTGCCCAGGAACAGTCCCGTTCCACGATAAACCGGGAAAAACACACAAATAACCAACACCGTTCCCTGAAAAAATCATCTTTGACGTAAGAAAAGGCATTGTTTTATGAAAAATTTTTATTAAGATATATCACAATTTGTTTCAAAATAGTGATATGAGACCACATTCATACAGTATTTACAACAAAAAATGATGAAGTCGAATTACATAAAAGAAGAAAAAAAAATCATAAATATACAGAAGAAAAAACAATAAAAAAACAAAACAAATATAATTAAAATAAATGCAGTTGAGGACAGTACAGACTAAGAAGCAAAGAAATTTACCGGGGCAATGAGCCAAGAGATGAAATCATTAGAAAGAGAAGAGTAAAATATTTCGGGCACGTTTGGAGGATGGAAGGAAACAGGATGGTCAAGAAATATGTCCACAAATTGTTAGAAATTAAAACAGATATAACATGGATTAAGGAAGTAAACAATATCTTGAACGAGCTGGAATCAGAATTTAAGAAATAACGAACAGAAAAAAACTGAGACTTTATCGTATGATGAATTAGTCAATAAAGCGAAGCTGTTAGAACTTTCAAAGAGAGAAAGTTTGATGGCGGGTTCTGATGGCAGGGCACACCAATTTGACTAGTGCTCAGAAAATTCCGATTCTAAAATTAAGTCCTACGATTTTTTTATCAATAGTATTAGGGCTAATAATGAAAAATGTGCTGAAAATAAAATAAATTAAAAATGACCATTGAAGGAAAACAATGTTCGATCGAACTCGACACAGGAGCGTCAGTTTCATTAATTCACTGAGCGATTTTAACAAACTATGTCCATACATTAAACTTGTTAAGAATAGTTTGAGATTAAAAACGTATACTTGTGAAATAATAATTCCTATGTTAGTGTTACGTATGAAAAGGATACATTTAGAGAAAAATTGTTCGTAATTGATCGATATGTATCACAATCTCTTGTAGAGCAGTCAAACTAAAGAGATCCGTATTTGATAGGTACCCCCTTTGCATGTAGAAGACAGGAGTGATTTCATACATGATCCAATTAGACAGTTTTTGTTTATTGTGATTTATGAATACAAGCATGCAGGAGTATATTTACAGCAGTATAGCAGTTGCTACGTTGGCAGAGGAGCCGTAAGAAGAGGAGGGAAAAAGGGAGGAAGAAAATAAAACGAAATAGACTGTCCACCTAATATGTATGTACGAGTAATATCAATTTCAATTATATAATTCATTTGTAATATCCCTTTGACCGAGTCTGGCACCCGGGATTACTTTACAAGCTCCGCAAATTCCTCCCTCCTACATACTTCCTTATCATTCAGTCCAACCTCACTGGCAGATCCTTCAAAGTTTTTTAGTCAGTTTGCTGGTGTTCCTCAAGGCAGTATCCTAGGATCCATCCTTTACACAGTCTATACAGCTGATATCCCATCCCATCCTAACACGTTCCTTTCTACCTATGCTGATGACACATGTGTGTTATCAGTCAATGCTGATCCAACTATTGTCTCTCAAACTCTCCAATCCCACATCAGAGACCTTGAAGTATAGTGTCAGAACTGGAGAATTAAAATTAATGCCAACAAATCCAACCAAATGACCTTTACCCTTCGTCGTAAACCAATTCGTCCTGCCCTACTGTCTCCTTCAATAATACTCCTCCCGGTTGAACAGATCTGATATCTAGGACTACACCTTGACAAACACCTTACATGGAACCCTCACACAAGACTAAAACGACAAGAAACTGCACGACGTTTTCGACTACTTCAACACTTACTAGACAAACGTTCTAATCTTCCATTTAACTACAAAAGATTCATCTACATGACTATCATAAGGCCGATATGGACTTACGGAGTGGAGCTTTGGGGCTCTACTAAACCATCAAATTCTTCCCGTGTCCAATCCCTACAATCCGAAATCCTTTGTAAAATTCTCAACGCTCCTTATTTTGTAACTAATAAACTGATCCACAAAGACCATAATATTCCGTATGTTGCTGATTTGGCCCGTTCTAGATACCATTCCTTTCATGATAAACTCCATTCCCACCCTAATCCTCTAATTTCAATCCTTTCTTCCTCTTCAGTTCCCGACAATCTTCCGAGGCGTCTGAAAATGAGATGGCCCCGAAACCTTCTAGTTTAGATTAGTTACAGGAGTGCTACCATTGGGTAGTTCTTCGACCAGTCTTTTCCATTTCATTTTTCTAATACCATATTTACTTGATGTATTTTTTAGTACAGTTGTAAATTTCAATAAATTATGTTAAAAAAATTAAATATCCATAGTAATTTACATTATTTTATATTTATCCCTTTCTATCACAAAACAAGCGTGACCAATCCAAATAATTTATTCGTAATATCCCCACAGAACGGGAGTGCTAATAAAGAATGGTTCCCGTTTTATTAGGTTAATTTACCATGTAAGTGTATACATTTATAACAACAAATTTTATATATTTTAACTGAAACGACAAGAAACTGACCGCCGCTTTCGCTTACTTCAACACTTACTGGACAGACGCTCTAACCTTCCACTTAACTACAAAAGGCTCATCTATATTACCATCATAAGCCCTATCTGTACGTACAGAGTTGAGCTTTGGGGCTCTACTAAGCCATCAAATTCTTCCCAAATTCAATATTTACAATCCAAAACCCTTCGAAAAATCCTCAATGCTCCTTACTTTGCCACGAATACGCTTATCCATAAAGACCTTAATGTCCCATATGTAGCTGATTTGGCCCGTACGAGGTATCAATCCTTCCATGACAAACTCTATTCCCACTTTAACCCACTTGTTTCAATCCTTGCTTCCTCTTCCATTCCTGACAATCCTCCGAGGCGCCTGAAAAGAAGATGGTCTCGAGACCTTCTAGTGTAGTTACCTAGTGGAGTGTTGCCAATGGGCATGTTCTCTTCATGTTTTTTCATGTATATTATCTATATTATTAGCCAATTTACTTAATGTATTTACTAATACAGTTGTAAATTTCAATAAATTATTAAAAAAAAATTTAAAATGTATTTTAACAACTTTCTTATGATTTGGTACGCAATATTGTATCTAAAATCTTACGTACTATATATAATACTAAGAAGAAGAACATTATTTGTACGATACTTTACGGTGGCAACACTGAATCACATAACCTCCTTAAAACATATGCTCATAAGTTAATAGGATTATAACCATATTCAGTTAGTTTGTAATACTTATTTTAGTTAACTTGTCTAAAATCTTGGACTTTCGAATGCTGTATCATATGTTTAGATTACTACTCTTATTTTAGGAAAGATTTTTTGATGAATTGAATGTCGAAAATTTTAATTTCCCTCCTAAAGAAAAACTAAATTGCAATTTATTATACTAACATACCTTCATCAAAGAAAGCCCTAGTGATAGTAAAAAGCGTATCAAAATCTGTTCATTACCAAAACACACATATATATGTATGTGCATATGAACGTATGTATGTACATATAAAGATATGTTAATTTGAAAGCTGTTTTTGATCAGTTATTACAACGGATTCACCGGCCGTACAAATTATTAGGAAAGACTAAATCCGAAGAGAAATCGTACGGCTAAACGGAGGTAGAAGTTGGAAGAGATCCAGCCCTTTAATATATCTCCAAACCCACCTCAATGGGCTAGGGCACAATGATAGTCACAAGTCATTCATTGCTTCTTTAAGGAATGAATTTACAAATAACTGTAGATTTATATTTGAATCAAAGATAAGTTTATTATTTATTGTTACATGATGATTGCATTACTGTCTTCTTTTCTTTTTTTTTTTTTTTTTTTTTTGTTTATAACATAATTCAATTAAAATAAATAAACCACCCTAGAACAAAATATCTTAAGAATAAGAGTATCTTAAAAATATCTTAAGAGTTGCCGGAAAGTACCAAAAAAAATTTTTTTTTTCTTAATAAATATAAAACGGTAAAAAAATAATTTTAAAGTCGCATAAACATTTGTTAAATACAAATATATGACAAAAAACTTAATGCCCTGTCAGAGTACTTCAATCAGAATGAAACCTGATTGATATTAAAGCCCGTTAAATTTTACATCGATTTATTAGAGAATGTAATCAAAATCGTTAAAGCCGTAATTGAGAAAATTGTAAAAAAGTGCAAAATGCATTGTATAAAATAGAACTTCCGGTGAGCATATACATATCAGTCTGGCCAGAGACGGCATTGAGGTAACATCTATCGCTCCCACAGTTATCGTTTATCACGTAATTATTACTATTATTTCCTACTTTTTTTTTTAAATACAATTCTACGTGTCGTTAAAAGAACTTAGTGTCACTTAACGTCACTTAAACGCACAAGAAATAGTACGGGAAAACGTTAAATTTGAAACTCACTGGACACCGTTAGTAGAGCGCAGTTAATCCATTAACTTCCAAAGGATTTTCAAGTCTGATAACAATTTACCGTGCGTAAACATCGCTACTGTTTGTAAACATTATATATATATATCTAAATATATACATATATAGATATATATTTTTATTTTATTTTTTCTTCTCTCATAGCAAAATGGTTCAGTGCACTATCTGTGAGTGTGTGATTACAAGGGACGATAAAGGTAGTTTGGGTTGTAGCAAATGCCGCGTAATTTATCACGGTAAGTGCTGCAACCTAAGTGATAAGGAAATAGAACAAATTAAATCTCAAAAGAAAACCTGGTTCTGTAAAAAATGCGACCCGCCCAGGAGTCCAACTAAGATCGCCGAACCGTCGGCAGCGGATATTCTCGCTGCAGTGAATCTATTAAGAACTGAAGTTAACGATGAAATCAAATGTATTAAATCGTCTCTTGAAAAATATGGTGGGATGAGTTTTGAGCTGAATGACCGTCTCACGAAAATAGAGAAGCATCTTGAGGGTCAGGCTAAACATTTAGAAGAGGTCACAAGCGAAAATAAAATCCTCAAATCACGAATGAGCGAATTAGAGGTCCGCCTTAATAAGGCCGAACAGGGATTACTCTGCAGGTCGGTCGAAATTCGTGGGATCCCAGTGCGCCCCGGGGAAACACCAGCGGCCCTAGTGACCAGTGTAGCCGCGGGTCTGGGGATTAAAATCTGTCCTGAGGATCTTGACGTTGTGGAGCGGCGCAGACCGAAGAAAGACGACCACCGGCCTCCTTCTGTCATCGCTCGGTTTGTAAGACAATCGATGCGTGACGAGCTAATAAGAAACAGAAAAGTTAAGAGAGACTTCTCGACGCGGGATATTGGGTGGCAAGAGAACGATACTCACCGGATTTATCTTAGCGAGGAAATGTCTCCTATGAATAAGCACCTTTATTGGCTCGCTAGACAAAAGAGATTGGAAAAAAAAATTAAATATGTATGGTTCGCCGCCGGCAGGGTGCGCTGCAGGAAGGAAGATGGACATCCTGTTATTTTATTGATAAATCTCAAGATCTAGACGTCTTCGGATGACTCATAAACACCAGTCTACTTACGGTCTACATACTGGAAAAGGTCTCGGCTTCTAATAATCTTCTTTACGTCCTCTGGAATCTCAACTCAACTACTTTGTTTCTTATAAGTTTACTTCGTTTTTTCTTTTTTTACTTTGATAGATTTAATATTTTATGTTTTTTTTCGTTTAAATCGTTTCTCTCAAAAGTTATTTTGTATTTTTTCATTTACATTAATCAATTTATATCCAGTTTTAATTTATCATCTTGTGGCTCTAGCGTCTTCCCTTCACACTCTGTTTATTTCCCCACTTCCTTTCCTGTATGTCTAATGTCCTAATCAGCTGTCACGTTAACACCCAGTCCTTACCTGCCCACTTTGATGAATTCTTCCAATATTTTACGAATAACTTCTACCACATCATCGCTGTCTCTGAAACCTGGTTAAAACCATACATCCCTTCCCACTCTGTGTCTCTTCCCGATTATTCCCTAATTCGCCATGACCGGATTGGCCGGACTGGTGGAGGTGTGGGACTTTATGTTCACAACAGCCTTAAATCCCATGTATTGGAATTACTCTTCCCCTTCCGAATTTCCTCATATTGAATTCCTTTTCATTGAAATTTCCTACAAAGCCAATACTCTCCTTTATGCTGTGGTGTATCGTCCTCCTCTTGTACCTTTCGATCCGTCCTTTGAATCCTTCCTTTATAACTATATCCCCTTGTACAATAATATTATAATATGTGGTGATTTCAACACCAACTTCCTTTCTGATTCCAATGATAGACAATACCTGGATAACCTATTTTTCTCTCTTCACCTGTTCATCGTTCCATATGATCCAACTCATCACACTCATTATTCCGACACCTGGCTTGACCTACATATCATTGATTCTGCACAAAACCTTCTTTCCTCTTCTCAATTGCCTGTTCCGTTCCTTTCATCTCATGATCTTATCCAAATCTCATACAATTTCCAAACTTCAGCGTTCCTTCCCAAAACAGCAACTTTCCGAAACCTAAATGACCTCACCCGAGAAAATATTTTACCCGATATTGAGTCCTTGGATTGGAATAAAATCTATGTCTGCTCGTCAATCGATTCAATGGTTGATATTCTCACCTCCAATCTCCTCAGTATCCTCGACAAACATGCCCCACTCAAAACCTGTACCTTCCGCCACCGTCCTGCTCCTTGGATGAGTCCAGAAATAAAAGACTTACAAAAGAGACGTGAGGCAGCCCGTAGACGCTTTAGGCGTACTAGACTGACAGACGACTATCAAGCGTTCAGGGCACTCCGCAATCTGACTCAGGCAACTATCAGACAAGCAAAATCTAACTACTTTTATACAACCCTCTCCTTTGCACCAGATTCCAAATCAAAATGGACACTCCTTCGCCAACTGTCTTTCGGCAAATCCTCTTCCTCGCCAGTTTTTCAAGTCTCACCCGATGAATTAAATTCTTACTTTTCTTCTTCCTCCTCTGATAATTCTTCACCACCTTCTTCCGAATTTTCCTCAATTCCATCATTTAATCCCGATAATTTTTATTTTTCTGATATTTCACCAACCGATCTTATTCCTCAATTATGAAATCTCATACCAACTCCACAGGAATAGATGGAATACCTGTTAAATTACTAAAATTATGCCTTCCCGACATCCTACCAGTTCTTCTCTTTATTTATAATTTTTCACTCCAAAATTCCACATTTCCTACCAATTGGAAAAAAGCAATAGTCCACCCTATCAATAAAATCCCTAACCCCACATCCCCTAGAGACTATCGCCCAATTTCCATCCTCTCTAACCTTTCCAAACCATTGGAAAAAATAGTTCAGTCCCAATTGTCTAACTTCCTCGAAACATCCAAACTTCTCGATCCTCTCCAATCTGGTTTTCGACCTGGCTTTTCCACACAATCCGCTCTCCTCAAAATCACCAGCGACATACATACCGCCATGGACGAAAAGAAACTGACAGCACTAATACTTCTAGACTTTTCTAAAGCCTTCGACTCCCTTGATCACCCTATCCTTTTTTCCAAATTACAGTCTTTATCTTTTTCCAACAGCACTATTCGCTGGTTTCGATCATTTCTCTCAAATAGGACTCAAGCTGTCACTACTCCTAACAATCCCCTGTCTTCCTTTCTTGCCCTTTCGGCAGGTGTGGCCCAGGGCTCAAGCATATCTCCTCTCCTTTTTAATATCTATATCAATGATCTTCCCAATTCCATCCATCACTGCTCCCACCATCTATACGCTGATGACTTTCAGATCTACCTATCCTTCTCTCCTTCCGAGTCAGTAGTAGCATTTGCCAAAATTCAGGAAGACTTGGATAGAATCTGTGCCTGGGCAACCCTCAATAAACTAAGGTTGAATGCTATGAAAACTCAAGCCATTGTTATAGGTTCCAGTTCCCTCCTTAGATCCAACAATAAATTTCCGAAACTAACCCTAAATCATTATCCAATCACCTACAGCTCCTCAATCAAAAACCTGGGTATTACCATTGACCAAACCCTTTCATGGAAACCCCATATTGCCCAAATTTCACGCAGAACAATAAGTACCCTCAAATACTTTCATCGTTCCCGTC
Source organism: Piezodorus guildinii (assembly GCA_023052935.1). Taxonomy (NCBI): domain Eukaryota; kingdom Metazoa; phylum Arthropoda; class Insecta; order Hemiptera; family Pentatomidae; genus Piezodorus; species Piezodorus guildinii. The sequence goes on from CM041295.1 coordinate 81,967,372, forward strand.
ATCTTCTTCCACTATCCATCCGTAACCTCCTTATTTCCTCACTTGTTTTCCCCCACTTTGACTATTGCTGCTTAGTATATGGTGGCCTCCCGAAAGTGCTTGAGGACAGGCTAAAACGAATTATGAACATATTTTTAAGATTTGTCCTCAACACTCCGAAGCGGTCTCATGTAACCCATTTATACAGCGAGTTAAAGTGGCTCCTCCCTCCAATTCGTAGACAATATTTCCTAGGATCATTCCTTTACCAAACCATTAACACCAAGCTCCCTCCTTATATCCACAGTCTTCTACAATTTAAATCGTCAATCCAATCCCTCGAAACAAGGTCCCGCCATTCTGACCTTTACATTCCTACCCATAGAACAACAACTTTTGATCATTCCTTTCTTGTCCGCTCTGCAAATCTCTGGAATTCCCTACCTACTCATATCCGCCATGCTTCATCTCTATCATCATTCAAGTCCCAACTGTTCCAATACCTCCTGTATTCCCAAACAGACGCTCAACAGCAATGAGGTTTTATATCAAAAATCAGATTTTGAATGTAAAAATGAAATATTATTTATTGATCATACCTTATTTAATTTATTAATCTTTTTAAATTTAGTTTGTTCAGCAAAAGTATGCATCTGAAGAAGTTTATTTATTTTACTCTTTTGTTTTATTGTATAGATATATTCCTTTTTTTTTTTCTTTTTTTTTTTTAATTTTATTACTTCTTAGACCATTGTAAATAAGAATTAATCATGATCATTTGGTCTTTTGGCCAGACGTACTGTATACTTTAATTGTACATATTTGTTGTTCTTAAGGGACTATGTCCCAGAATAAAGATTATTTTCTATTTCTATTTCTATTTCTATTTCTATATATATACTCACTCAACAAAGTTTTATACAGCATGCTTTTATTTTTCATAGCTATTTATTTCCAAATTGTCATCACATACCACGCTGCGTGAAATGCGGTGAACAGCACAGGTCTGTGGAATGTACGAAACCAAAATCAACACCCGCTGTATGTGCTCACTGCCTCAAGGACCACCCGGCTAACTATAAAGGATGCCAAATCTATAAGGAACTCAGGACCAGGTTTCAAAAACCTCAAGTACTGGATGAAACAACAAGACATGCAAGCACCAGAAGAGAACCCTCTAAACTTATTGATGCCAATGTATCATTTGCCCACCTACTTGGAGGTGGGAATCAAAGTACCGAAGCCGTGGCCCTGCCGGAACTAATAAATATACCTCAATCCATTCCACACATACCTCTTTCTCAAAATGTAACCAATCCTAAGAATCCTAATCCACCACAAATCTCTCATATTCCTCCTCCTTCAAACGCCACAGACCTTACCGGTTTGATGACATCCTTTATCTCCGAAATAAAATCCCTTGTTATGCCCCTAATATCACTCCTTACGAACCTTGTATCAAATCTCATTCCTGCCTTACAAAAACCATAAATGACCTCACCTAATTCCTTATCCATTCTCCTTTGGAACGCAAATGGTGTTAGAACTCACACTGACGAACTAACAGCCGTACTGCAAGACAAAAACATTGATGTTGCACTCATTACTGAAACTAGATTAACCACTAAACAGTACTTCAAAATACCAGAATACATAACATACCGGACAGACCATCCAGACGGCAAAGCCCATGCCGGTACTGCTGTCATTGTCCGCCGATCCGTCACCCATCACTTACACCCACTTCCCGCCCACGATTACCTACAAGCAACTTCCATTGTAATCAAAACCTTTTCCTTTCCGCTTATCATCGCATCAGCATACTGCCCTCCTAAACATCCTATTTCCTCTGCCCAATTTGGATCCTTCCTCAACTCCTTGGGAAATCACTTCATTTTGGGTGCCGACTTAAACGCTAAGAATCAACAGTGGGGTTCTAGAACCACCAATTCTCGTGGACGGACGTTGCAGTCTGCACTCAACTCCCGACGCTTTCATCTCCTACCTCCCGATTCTCCTACCTACTGGCCGACAGATCCTAACCGTAATCCTGACATCCTCGACTTCTTCATCCACTGCGGATTAGGCTCCCTGAACTATTCCGTAACTCGCCTTGATGAACTATCCTCTGATCATAGTCCATTAATCCTAAATGTATCCATAACTCCTATTCCGAAACCTTTTCCACCGTCATTCATTAGAGGCCCTGTCAACTGGAACCTCTTCCGCGAAATCCTTACCAATGATATTGACCTCAGAGTACCTCTCAAAACCCAAACTGACCTTGATGATGCCGTATATTCCTTTACAACCACAATTCAACAAGCTGCCTGGACTGCCTCCTCTCCCAAAACAATCCCAAAGAATTCCTAACAAAAGCCATTTACCACAACACCTGAAGGACCTCATCAACACCAAACGCCGAGCCAGATCATTATGGCAACGCACCCGCCACCCAGAAGATCGCCGCTCTTATAACTTTCTTTGCAGAAAATTAAAGCGGGAGTTGGCGATATTCCGTTCCCAATCCTACAATTCCTACCTCTCCTCTCTCTCGACTCGTGACAATTCCCTATGGAATGTCACGAAGAGAATTCTAAAATCCCACACCATTTCCCACCCTCTCCGGCGCTGTGATAGTTCCTGGGCTGCTTCCGACAAGGATAAAGCCGAGGAATTCGCACAGCACCTTTCCAAAGTTTTCACTCCTCATCCTGAGCTCAATCCAACCCATACTGCAACAGTTGAAGAGTTCCTTATGTCACCAATACCACTATCCTTACCGCCTAAAGCAGTTAATCCATCTGAGATTAAATATCTTCTTAAAAAGCTTCCTCTCCGTAAATCCCCAGGATACGACCTCCTTACTCCTCAGATCTTAAGACAACTTCCTCCCAAAGCCATTACATTTCTTGCATATCTCTATAACTGTATCCTACGCACTACCTATTTCCCTCTCATATGGAAACATTCAACTATCATCCTTTTCCTAAAACCAGGCAAACCTTCCCACAGCACTTCATCTTACAGACCTATTAGCCTGCTCCTGATCCTCTCCAAAATCTTCGAAAAACTCCTATTAAAACGAATCCTAGCCAAATTTCACAATTTTCCTTCACATCAGTTTGGATTTCGTCCTCAACATTCCACGGTTCACCAAGGACTCCGAGTTGTAGACCACATTTCCTCCGCCCTTGAGTGCAAGGAGTATTGTTCGGGTGCCTTTCTGGACATAGCTCAAGCTTTTGACCGGGTGTGGCATCCGGGACTGCTCTTTAAGCTCAAAACCCATTTACCTCAATCCTTATACCTAATCCTCCGATCCTATTTATTAAACCGCTCCTTCCGAGTTCGCAGTGGTTCCGAATTTTCCAAACATTATTCTGTTGAGGCCGGTGTTCCTCAAGGCAGCGTCTTAGGACCCGTCCTCTACATCCTCTACACCGCCGATATCCCTACCGATCCCGATACCTTTCTGGCAACATTTGCTGATGATACCGCCGTTTTGTCATCCAATTCCGATCCAGAAGCAGCATCGCTAAATCTCCAAAAGCACCTTTCCCTTGTCGAAGACTGGTGCAATGATTGGCGCATTAAGGTGAACGAAAGCAAATGCACTCACGTCACATTCATCCTTCGACGCAAATCCTGTCCAACGGTTAATTTCAATTCCATACTGCTTCCTTCCTCAGACACAGTCCGGTATCTCGGCTTTTTACTAGACAAAAGACTGACGTGGAACCCACATACAAGACTCAAAAGAAAAGAACTCAACCGCAGATTCGGCCAGTTATACAGACTACTAAACAGAAAATCTCATCTTACAGTTGACAACAAATTACTAATATACAAGACAGTACTGAAACCTATATGGACCTACGGACTTGAACTGTGGGGGACAGCTAAACTTTCTAACATCAAACGCATCCAATCCTTCCAATCCAAAGTCCTCCGAACAATAGTTAATGCTCCTTATTACGTTACCAACTGTACCCTACACCATGACCTTAATATTCCGTTTGTTTTAGACCTGGTACCATCCAAATTTTCCAAATTTCATCAGAACCTTAGTCATCATCCTAACCCTCTAGCGCAATCTCTATCCAGCACCACCCATCCCTACAATCCTCCTCGAAGATTGAAACGGCAGTGGCCACGAGACCTATTGTAAACATTTAAACTGGAGTTCTGACAATGGTCAGATCCTCCACTCATGTACGGTATGTTTGTGGCTACAGCGCCCTAACTCAGCCTCCACTGGCTCAGACCAGTGATGCGGCTGAGATAAGGGCGCTGGGATCTCTTGGATTCCGCTTTTTCCTCCACAAGTGGAGGGAAAAGCGCTTGCTGGGGTCCCTTAGCAATTGTATATATTGTATATAGTTATGATTGTGTGTAAGATGTTTATTTATTTGCCAACTTTTTATTTATCTCAATAATAGGTTTTTGTTTCGATTTGTTTTGTTTTTTATTTATTATTATTATTTTATTGTATATATATGAATTTATTTATGTAATTTGACCATTATTATTATTTTCTGTATATATAGTATGAATGTGGTCTCTTATCAATATTATTATTGTTCATTTTGTAACAAATTGTAAATTTCTCAATAAAAAAAAATAAATAAAAAAAAATAAAATTTATTTCCTAACTAAACATGTTCCTAATGTACCAATTGTTAATACTATTATTTGATAAAAAAAAAATATATTTATTTATTTTCATTTCATCATTAATATAAAACGAGGCAAAATGTCATTTGGTAATGGTAGGTCAAAAAAGTTTCCATACACTTTCAATATTAATCCTATTTGTTGTACTCTGGTCGTCTTTCTTGTATTATATGTATAAATCTTATCTCGATAATCAAATCTTAGTTCATTATGAACTTTACTTGGGCCTGGGAAGCTGATTTCCTTTCAATATGCGTGTTTCTCTTGACTTGAGAGTGCTCATGGTTTGTAGAGCTTATCTATAAGAAAAATTACATATCTGTTGAATAAGTCACATGCTACTGTACAGTATGGACTACAAATACATAAAGTTTTTAGAGGATAGAGAGTTAAAATTTTTGGAGGATAGAACACGTGCTGAACTCCATGCAAATCCTCACACTACCAATAGGTGCTATGGGATTCAAGTCCCCATAGAAACGGTCAAAAATATTCTAAGAAGGGAAGGATACAGTGGTCGAGTCAAGAGATGAAAGCATTTCTTTAATAAGTTAAATCAGAAGAAGCGGCTATAATTTGCTAGAGATTTTGTAAACGAACCCCAAAAACTTCTGGGAACGGCTCATATTCTCTTAGAAATCTCGATTTAATATTGCTGGGCCAGATGGAGGGTCAAAAGAGTGGAGGAAACTAACCTCAGCTTTCAAAACTAAGAATTTATTTATGGGTGTATGGACACTTTTTTTGAGTTAAAATATATATATATATATATATATATAAAGGATAAAACTTCAGTTTCACATAACATTTCGTTTTCGTGCGAGACTTACCACACGCGCGCGCACACACACACACACAACTCGCACATTATTTTTTGGGACTTGGTTCTTTCCACACTAAAGGGTGTATTTCCACATTTTCACGATCGAAATACTTCCCTTGCTAAATATTTCATACATAGTTAAGTTAAAATAAAAAATGATCTATTTTTAACCAAATATTTGTATTATCATTTCTTTGATATAAAATACAATTAATACTTAAAGTACCGTCTCACACACACAAACTTTTTCGTGCGTCAGAAGACTCTAAAACGTGTATTTCCGTCGAAAACTGGAATTCAAACATTTTCACAATCGAAATACTTTCCCTTGATAATAACTGATATATAGGTAAGTGAAAGTAAAAATGTATATGTATATTACGTGACTTGGAACATATCAACTGCTTGACCGAGAAAGAGCGCTTGGTATTATATTATATTGTCTGACAATAACTCCTTCAGAGACCTGACCATACCGTAATTCTTTTTTCTGCTCAGTGCTCCATGTATTATATATTATACAGTGAGCTAACCCCTAAAAATATGTCTAGAATATTTAGGAGCTCCATGGGATCTAACACACACTCCCAAGACGTCCTATAATTCTTGCACAAGGGTATATTACATCTACAACTCTGAAGGCTTGAGCGTTATATTTTAAGCATCTAATCAGCATATTTACTCTGCTTAAGAAATATTCTGTTTTTTTAAAAAATATATAAGGACAAAAAATCTATGTTAATCCTGAAATCCTAAGATTCTTAAAACTAATAATAAACAATCCGATCGTGATATATCTTAATCATATACCACTATTAATACCAATATTAATACAATATGGTAGACCTAAGATTGTACATTATTTTTTTTTTTTTTACTTTTAAAATTCTTTATTTGAATACGTGATAAAATACACTAAAGATACGTAATGCTGTACTAAAGTATACCAGTCTCTTAAACAATCATATAATAAAAATAGGATATAGTCACATTAATAAATGGAAGAAAAAATAAATATAAAAAAATCCACAATTGTACATATCGCTTTGTACTATTTTTGGTATAGTTTTGAAAATATCTTATAAACAATTTTTGTTAATTAAACATTTGGAAAAAAATTACATTAATAAGATGTTGTCTTATATCATATACTTATAAGTTATAAAGTTATCTAATATTCATAAATAATATACGAATTATACATAAGCAGGTGATAGATTCATGTCATAGTCACCGATAAATTGCGTTTGATTGTTATTAAAGATTGAATAGATTAGACTATTTTATTATATAAGTAAATTATTTTATAGGGGAGCCCGTGGCTGAGTGGCTAGCGTGCTAGTCTCCCATGCCAAAGGCCGTGAGTACGAATCCCAGTCCCGGAGGGCATTTTTCTAAACATTTAATTAATGGGGATTCACTCACAGCCTCTGCCCCGGGTTTGTGTGAACTGTCAGCCAAATGGCGGCTACTCACAAAAATTGGCGTAAGGAGTGTGGACCCTGTCCTACAAAAATATTTCAAGTGAGTGTTATCGAACCTAAACGGCCTGTCGCGTCACCGAAAAAAAATATAAATATGTTTATTTAATAATATTACTTTCTGTCTCATTAGAAATAATTACTATTATGATAGGAGACTTCATTCGCACAATATTTTCAAAACTAAAACATAAGAAATACTAAGTGAGAAATTAAAAGTTAAATAAACATTAATGAACATCTTGAACGAGAAGGAATGAAAAATTACACTTGATCAATATAAATCATTGTAAGATAAAAAGAGTACTGAATAACTGCCCCACCCCCACCAAAAGTAATAAAAAATTCGTAAAGCATAGGTTGAATTCTTGAAGAGCTCCTAATAAAATTAAATTCAAATATTTTATTCTAGAACGAATGGTCTCCTAAGAATAAAAAAAATGTACGAAATAAATGATATTTATATGGTCTTTATAGACTTCAGTGTATTAAATTTGCTAACAGCGACTAATTTCATCATTAGCTTTAACCATTACATACGTTGGAAAGATAGGTGGTTTAGGAGATGGAGATGAGACTTTACGATATAGGCAATCAATTCCAAGATAGGGTAGCACGAATTACAAAAGACTTTTGTATTCTCAGCGGAAAGTAAGGTAGATATATTTATAATGAATGTATAATAATTAGAATATATTTTGTTTTACAAGATCTAAGTGTGGGAAATTAAAGGTAATAAATATAAATTACTATTTATTTTAAGTTTAAATTTGAAAAGTAAGCTCCATTAGGAAACTTTGTTTTGTTTTTTTTATTTATAGAATAAGAAAGGTGAATCGGATTCTTGCAGAAGTTAGCTGTTTAATTTTATAACATGACTTTTTAGTTGGTTTTAATCTTTATTACCACTTTAAAGATATTTGTCCTGAAATACCGTTTCCAATGAAACATTTGAAAACAGTTGCTATTCCCCATTTTAACTTATTCCTTCATATTTTCAGCGCTATTCTACGAAGAAGAAAAATGAGAGCTGATTGGCAGACCCTATCTTCGAGTGTTTCATTTACACAATAGAGTGTGATGAACCATGATTTGTATTAGTATCCTTTCTTCCCTATATTATCGTCTGAAGTATATTCTTTTTCAGTGATAAAATATTCTTATATTATTACGACGTTTCGAATTCTATGGAAGAACTGACCCACTTATTCTGTTTTACAACTATTTTCTTTAATACGACATCGTAAAGGAGTCAAATAGAAAAATATCCAAAAATAATAGCGATATTTATTGTAAAAATAATAAGCTTCTCTTTTTTATAATGATGTATGATATACTAGCAAAATTTAAATTTAATTCCCAATAAGGTGATTAACTTTAATTGCTGCTATCAATGATTCAGTAGACAATAAATAGTTATTATGGTTTGTTTTTTTCTTTCACTTACCTACATAAGAAATGTAAGAGATCGAGAAAATTTACGAATTCCAGTTTTCAACGGAAATACACATTTTATGGGACCCTGAGTCCAAATAATCAAGTCCCGCAAACAGGTCTGTGTGTGTGAAACGATAATTTGTATAAAACTGAAATTTCATATTTAGGAAAACTATACGCCCTTTATATACTATACTATACTCTAACTATACTTTATACCATGCATTTTTTCACATTTTTACGATTTTCTCTAAAACGGTCCAAACGATTTTAATTGAACTCGCTATACCGATGTAAAATATGATGGGATTTAATGTAATTAAGGTTTCATTCTGATTTAAGTAGTCTATTACGGCTTAAATGCCGATATTTTAATATCTGTTCCTTCTAAGCAACTTTAATTATGTAAGTTTCATAAATTCTGATTAGCATTGCTAAAAAACAGCTAAATATACAACTTGAACGAATTTGATATCCAACTAAAGGAGAAAAGTACAAAATATTTTTTAATGCAATTTTTGTGTTTTTTAATATAAGAACCGTAATATATATGTACAATGTAGCCGTTGGAAAGCTAAAAATTTTAGAATAAATGTTATCTTATACACACATTTGAAATGTAATGAAGATTGGTAAAAAGTTGATAAAATTAACTGAATGTTGTAGATAACAATTTTATATTTTGAATTATGCAATCTAGAACACATGTTTCCAACAAAAATAAATATCATTCTTTAAATATTTTGAACTAGATTTATTAGTTGTTAAATTGATTTTAACAACCAAGGTAAGTAAAAGTCGAGTATTGCCTGCACCATATTTTTAAATAAAAAATTCAATAGTTTTTAAATAGCAGCCCTTCTGAATAAATTTCAACCGAGCTAGTTGTTAACATGCATGATACATGTCCTCTTTTTGCAGCAATGATGCAAAAAAAAAACAACCTAAAAATATTGATTGGATTTCCTTTTGAAACTGTAATGGTTCTGGGAACAATTTAAATGGATAATTGATTTAATCATTTTACAAAATTATTCTCTGAAAGCTGAATGTTGTGCATATATATAATACTGAGAACTCGGATTGATTTTCAAGCAGGTGCAGAGAGGAAGATGTGATTTTAATTTACAAGCACGTGCTCATGCAGTGACCTCATGGGGTTTGTTAAGAATTGTGAATTTATGACACATGTATTTAAGGCCTAGCAAAGCATTCCGATTATTGATCGTATAAAACCCAATTTAGTTATTAACTTGGATTTTGTTTGTTTATTTAATGTTATTTTATGCTACTGTGGCTATCCGGATGATGCTTCAGTGGGAATCCTAAATTTTACCTATCGAGGTTTTATTAGGATAGGGATCTTTAAGGAGTGCCTGATATCGCACAGGCTCGGACCTTTTAAATTATGCCGTCTTTCGGAGGGGACCTTTTAACGTCCCTTCCAAATGATGGCATAACTAAGGATTTTTTACTCCCATTAAAAAAATCCTAGGACCACCTATTGGTTTGAACCCGAGACCTTTGCCATAGGAGGCTGTTATGCTAGCCCCCCAGCTACAAGAGATCCCTAGAAACTTGGATCAATCAAATTTATTTATTCCTCAAGGCTTAGTTACTGTATAAAACAGTGAAACTAAAGGTTTATCTATGCCTAATAATATCAATTAGTCACATATAATGTATGCCATACAACAAGGTATAAAGGATGTTTCAAGTTTAAGTGGCCAGATTCCAGAATTGAATTAAGGATCTTAAAACGAGAAAATAAAAATGTAGACTCAAAAACAGCCTCTAACAGTAGTACCTATTCCTCTTGTATCTTCTCTTCTCTTTATTTCTTTCACCTATCATTTTCAAAATCATAATTTTTCTATTTCATTTTATCAATTTCCCACTGAAGCACGCCGAAAACTAAGGCAACTAACCTAAACTAACTAACCGCATTGAAGTTGCGGCGAGGGCGACAGCGCGCTGGGCTCGCAAGGGTGTGCCGGGGACCGCGGAGGTGCCACTCGCCCACCAGAGCGCGTTACCTCAGATGATTAAGAGGATTTAGACTATTCTAACTAAAGGTCCAGCGTAAAACTCTAAATATTGGTGGACTGTACTAATTTAAATTGTGTACATACGTGGACTGCGTGGTTATCCATATCCTCGTGTTCCAGCCTTGCATCCTAAACCAGATAGCCGCCTCTTGATGTGGTGGACTGTGGCGCCTCCTGATGTCCGACGGGCCCCCGCTTGTCTGGTCACGTCTCTTACAGCCCGGCTCTCAGTGGGTACCCAAAATTGGATTTAATATTTTGAAGATTTAATATATACAAACTAACGTGCGACGATGACCGAATAGTTGAACGCCCTTAAATCGGTCAAACAAACAAGAAAAGAAATTCCTATGGAGATGTACCAGGGAGTGTGCGAAGTCAACGAGCTATAGTCAAAAACCCATGTTTTTTTTCAGGCATTTTCAGCTTATACCTTCTCAGGAATATATTTTTCGGCAGAATCTCTAGCATAATAATTGTTCGACATTAAATTCAACAAACATTGGTTTCTAAAAATTGAACTTTGTACCCTTAGGCCTGGTGACAACTCAGTTCAGGTAATAAGTATCATGTTTTTTTTCCTATCACCCAACAGTACAATTAAAACTAATCCTGGGAATGGATTTATGATAGTCAAGAATTGCTATGTTTTTGCTGGCTGCGGGTGCTTCAAAAATTGTATTAATTACTATGTTTAATGTATTTATTTATTGTATTGTCTGAGGCTATTGGTATTCTTTTTCAAAGGAGTCGTGTTCAGCAATCTCATTAATGGTATTAGGTGGCATGAAAGTGATGTTTGAATAACCAAGAGTTTGTAATCAATACAGTTATTATTAAAACAATAACTAACACAAATCTATCACCACTAGTTTATAATTCAATTGAGTATAGGATAATGACTGAGAATACTGAGGAGATCGTACTACTAGCTTTGCCATACAATATCACAGTTACCTTAGGATACTTTAGTCGGCTAGCGAAGATCAAGTTTGTCCCAGACGTCCCTTCTCGGTTTCATTTCCTACCATCTAGCCCGACGGACTTCTCTAAGATCTCTGACGGCCTCCGTGGAAGGTCTTCCACCCTTCTGTGCCTGGAAAACGACTGACCCCTTCTAGTGGATTGAACACCACTGACCACTGACCTCACTGATTCTCAATTATCATCCTTTATCGAAATTAGCAATATCTTATTGGTCATGGCAAAGGGGACCGGGGCTGAATTGGGAAGTGTCCGAAGTCGGCGGTGCAGCCTTTGCAGACACTAATTTTAAGAAAAGTTTCTAATATCTTAGAGACGGCGTTGTGAACCTTTATGATAGTATGCCTATCTCTAGGCCAGGCCTAATAATCTTGTCGGCTGCCGCTGGGGGGAGCTAAAAGGAGTCTCATGGGTACTGTGGGCGGTCCATAGAAAATCCAAGGGGAGTAGGCCTTCTGAACTTTTGCTGACAAAGCTTATTATTATTTATTTAATTAATATAATAATTACCTAATAATGAGTTTACATCCCTTCGTATTCTCAATACATAACAATGTACTTAATACAATAATGTTAAGATATTAAGAAACACCAATATTAGCTTATGTGGTGTCATAGAATAAGGATGTGAGTTGGATTTAAATATGAATTAATGCTCTTAAATTAAAGTAAAAATATTAGGAAAATGGTGCGATGAGTTTCAGAAAAATTGCATACATCATTAATCCATAAATGCATGAATACATTATTAAATAATTTTGAAATGTATTAATTAATTAATCATAGCTTAAATATCTTATACAAATGAATAGGATTTTTTTCTTGTTTTAAGATCTTTATAAGTCATTTTCAGAAGAATTGACTAAGGTGTGTGCTCACGGCGATTCATAGTGTGCCATCGAAATAACATTCAAGCAACTCTTATAAATTCATTTCCCATGATTACCTGTAAATTATACTGTTAGTCATCCTAAAAGCTAATTAAGGGCCTCGACTTAATTATCCCCGCTCCTATTAATTGCTTAAAACTAATTCTTGTAGAATTCAATTACCTAAAACTTTTATTCTATGGATTTTTGTCGAAAAATCAATCCCTGAGAAGCGGATATGGCCGAAAAACATGGGGTTTCGACACTAGCTTCTTAACTGCGCATTGCTGGATACATGCCTATAGTTTTTTTTTTGTTTTTTTTTTCTTGTTTTGAGGGCTTTGATCCAATACTGAATTCTGGCCACTTTACCCTGAAACCCTTTTTATAAAAGAATCTTTGTTAGAGCGAAATGGGGTTTTGAAGACAGTATAAGTATAATAAAAAATTAGGACTTAATTAGATTCAGAAAGGCAAATAGGCAAAAATGAGTTGGCCATGTAGACAGGCTACAGAGAAGAATGCTGAAGATGAATTTCAGTCGACGAATAAAAAGAAAGGAAAACAAAGAAGCAGCTGACGAGATGAGGTAGAGGAGAATTCAAGGAAATTGGGTGTTCACAGCTGGATGAATGAAACACGGGGAGGATACTGAGCAAAATGGAAGTGGATTACCAACTAAGGGCAAGGGTCGCACAGGAGTAGGGAACCATAAATTTATAAAGAAAATTAAAGACAAAAAGAATAATTAAATAAAAACAAAATTGCAAGATCGTTACGATGAGAATAAGAATAATGATCTGAGTTATTTTCGGGTTAGAAACAGAAATGAGTATAATAAAAAAAATCTTGTGCGGGCAACACACGACCTTCACTTACCTGCGTTTTTAAAATCGATTAAAGAATTTTTAAATACAGTTAGAGATGAAAATGAGTGAATCCATTAAAGAATTAATTAAATTGAATTTCTATAGAAACACGTGTTTTATAAAAAAAAATCTATTATATTATTATCTAAAATAATCAGTTAGTTTTATCAGCTTTTCATCACTCTTTATTAACTTTTACAAGCTTTTGTAAAAGATAATATTGTTTTTTTTTTTTTTATCTTTAGCTTTCCAACGGTATATTATACCGTTATCTATATTGATGTTTTATGTTCGAAAACATTTTGACCTCATTTTAACATTATGAAAGTAAATGTTACAGAAACCACGCATTAAGCAAGGAAGCTCCTTGTTGGCTTCGGGATAGTTCCACGATACCCAAACCATAGGCCTCTCACAGAGAACTCTCTCTCGCCAGAACTTTTCTTTTAGGAAAGGGATGCATTTTTCATATAATCTTTTTTTTCCCCCTTTCCACCATTTGTTGGATATCCTATCATATCGGAAAGTCGGGTCTATGACTAATGTCGTTTTCCCGTTTTTAGGGAATGTCACAATATCAGCATATCTTTGCTGAAGCGTCCTTGTCAACGAAGTCTTTTTCCCACAAGAGCCTCACTAACTCGCTCTTAACCTTCAGGTGCCGACGTGTTACGGGGAGTTGAGTTACAGAATGTACTATATCCATTTTAGGAAATTATACACGGGCGGAAAAATCTCTTATTGCTATATTATTAAATCAACTTATTTGATTACATTCGCATTAAAATCAAGATTTCCTTTCTTTTTTTTTTTACTATATTAATAACACTATTTTAAAGTTAAAGAATGAAATGTTTTAGTATGATTTGGAACGAAACTAAATTTCTAATTAGTACTCTTAGAAAATAATTGCATTTCTAAATCGCATTTTTAAAGGACTTTAGTGTTCATTCGATAAAACTAAATAAACGATTGAGTACTTTAAATGCCCTTTAGTACTTTTTGAAAATCAACGTCTCAATTGAGACGTTGATTTCCAAAAGGTACTATATCCATTCTAAGAAATTTTACAGGAGACGAGAAAATTACTAATTATTATATTATTAAATTAGCTAATTTGATTCTTTTCTAATTAAAATCCAGAATTGTTTTTTTGGTATATTAATAACATCATATTAAAGATATGAAATGAGATGTTTTGGTATAATTTGGAACGAAATTAAATGTGTAATTATTTCCTTTAGAAAATAATTATATTTCTAAATTGCGTTTATAAAGGGCTTGGGTGTATATTAGATAAAATCAAATAGCAGATTTAGATACATTTAAGTGATGAGAATACAAATATGTAAAAAAATCAATTTTGTAAAAAATGTCCTTTAGTACCTTTTGGAAATCAACGTCTCAATTATTGATGTATTTTTACAGCACATGAGCTGGTGTTTAAAAATCTCTGATGCTTTTTTTTTTTTTTTTTTTTTTTTTTTTTTTTTTTTTTTTTTTTTTTTTTTTTTTTTTTTTTTTTTTTTTTATGGAATGCATCTCTCATTTTTTTTTAATTCTTAGAAATATTCACTTCATTTTATTCCATATCATTGACATATTATTTCAAACTTAAAGACAGCAATGATTATCTTCCATGAAATGTAAGACTTTTTTAATTGTTCACTCCTAAAATAAAGTCACAAGAATAAGATGCAGCGTTAAAATTCAAAATATTTTAGATTTTAAGACCACGAAAATTTTGCTCGAGGAAAGCCGAATAAAGTATGGTTATGATCACACCAAAAGAAAAAATATGGTGAAGTAATCCAAATCTCTGTTACTTGATCAAGTAAAATATGTTTCCGTTTGAAAAGCAATTGATAAAAGATAATGAATAAAGCAGCAATCAGTTTACATTGTTGAACTTTCATTTTATATATTCTGTTAAATTTCCTTGTTTATTTATTACATAAGAGATTTCGGGGGTTCTATTCCTCCTTCTTCCTGCAGAAAAGCAGAAAATTCCGATGGTTAATCAACTTATATATTAATTACCGAGGTTATTACGTTTTTGACGAATATTTGTAAATTGATATATGAGGAAAATATGGACTATGAAATATGATCCCACCCATTTTATATTATATATCGATATTTGTATTAATTATTTTCGAATCCAATATATATCTAATTAACCGTATTCGTTTCATTTCCTGTTACGCTATTCAATTATGCTATTTCCTCGAAATGTTTTTGTTACCAGGAATCTGATTGTAGTTCACGCAATGATAAGGAAATAGATATGCTCACTCATATTCAGTATTTTATATTGAAATCTTATTAATATGAATAAAAGTCTTAAAGACACAAAATATATTTGCAATGCTTAAGGTTAAGGTTACCTTCTTTATAAATTTAGAACTATTTAAGAAAGTAATGCCCAAAAATGGCTGAATCCAGTGTTTTGGCAACAGTGTTTTTTTGGGAGTATACCTATTTCGCACTTTCAAAACCGAAAAAACCATCTTACATTCTTAACCTACTCATCCTTATTTCCCCTGTGCATTAGTTCAACACGAGATCCCAGCCCACTAACCTATATTTTCCTTCTCACAGAACATCTTCCATTCAAAAATCGTTTACTTCGTTCTGAAATTCCATTTCTACATCTGTACGCAAAGCTTTGTCTTTAACTTCATTTAAAAACAAACCTTTCCTTCATTCCCGCAACCATAAATCTTCCACATAAACGTAAACAAAAAGTTATAAAGAATAAAATTACTGGTCATATTCTATGCTACAATAAGTAAATATATTTCTATATAATTTTGTCATATTAGTGAGCAATATACTTACATTACACATACATACATATATATATATATATATATATATATATATATAATATATATATATATATATATATATATATATATTTTTTTTGTTAATTTTTAATAATATGTCGTATATGCTTATCTTATTAATAATGCAAGTCATAAAGCCTAAAGTTTTTATTTTTTTTTTTTCAATGTTCTTATATTTGGGCCAGACAGAACACTCTGTTTTTTGTAATACTATTATTCTTAGGGAACTGAAAGTCCCAAAATAAAACATGATTTTCTTTCTTTTTCTCTTTCTTCTAAGTCTAGAGAAATTTAAAGCGTTCATCTTCGTATCCTGATTATTATAGCTATAGTAATCCAACCGATTATAAACCAATGAAAAAAAAGTATATGAGTTCTAAGAGACAATATCTTAAATTTTTAAACAATGACTAAATTTTTAAATAAAACAAGATATATATTTATATATATATATATATATATATATATATATATATATATATATATATATATATATATTTAGACATCAAACGGTGTCATCGAATAAAATATTTGTGAATGATGAATGGACAAAAATATATATTTAGGTCCATATAGTCCAAATAACCAAGCCTTGAAAAATATTCTGTCATCTGGCTCAAAAATTAAGAAACTGAATTAAATTGAACGAATGAAGACAGAGACGTTATAAGAAGCTGGTTGAGGAGGTCAGGACTCATCACCGAGTTGTAGTGACAAACTTATAAAAATAATAATAACAATATGCCTGGGCTGTTACAGTAATTATTTCAACAAAAATTAAACTTACGAATAAGTTCGACTTGAAAGATTTTGATTAAGCTCGTTAGATCATCATATGATCAAGCATTATTTAATATTTCGTCATTTAAAAATCCATTTTATCAACATTCTATAACAACCTCCTTAAACTTAAATCCTTATTCCAGTTGCTAGAAACAAGATCGCGCCACTTAGACCTTTATATCGCTTCCACTGCTTTCTGGAATTCCTTTCTTCCAATATTCGTCTTTTTTCAACACTTATTATCCCAAACAAATGCTCGTCGATTGTAAAATTTTATTTTATATTTAATAGAAGCGTTCAGCCATTATAATGACCGAATCTCTTCTTTTCTTATAGCCAAAAATTAGTTATTTTTAACCTCCAATTCAGTTGCTGTATTTATTATAACATGTTTTTAAGATTTAATATATAGATATTATTATCTACAATAATCACCTAAGTTCATGCCCTTATCGTCTTTTGACATTACGTTTTACTGCTTTGTATATAACATAATATTTTTTATAAATTCTTCAACTTTTCAAAGATATATTATACATCTATAATCTTTCGCTTGAAATAAACGTTTTAGGTTCCACTGAGGCCAAATTACCAAGTCCCGCAAAAAAGGTCTGTGTGTGTCCGTGTGTGATAACTCTCGGGGAAAACGAAAAGTCCTATGAAACTGATATTTCATATTTAAGACAACTATACGCCCGAGATGTTACAGAAACTTTTTCATCAAAATCAGCTGGCCAGAAGAGCCACTTCGTACCATGCATTTTACACCTTTTTACGATTTTCTCAATAACGTATTTTGATTAAACTTCTTGTATCGATGTAAAATTTAATTTGCTTTAATTTTATGTAGGTTTCATTCTGATTAATATAGTCTGACAGGGCTTAAATGCAGTTAGTTTAAATTTTCTTTCTCTAAACAACCTTTAATTTTCTATATTAAAAAAAATAACCATATTATCTTGCTATCATTGATAAAAAAACAGGTAAATATATAAGTTGAACGAATTCGATATCCAACTAAAAGAGAAAACGGAAAAAATATTTTTTTAATGCAATTTTTTTTTATTTTGAACATAAGATCATTAATATACATGTATAATATACTGTTGGAAAGCGAAAGATTTTAGAAAAAATATTATGTTATACACAAGCTTGTAAAAGTTAATAAAAAATGATGAAAAGCCGATAAAACTAACCGATTATTTTAGATAATAATATAATCGATTTGGTAAAGGCGAAATGGAATGTGTTTTTTTAGTAAGTAGGAATGTGACGTGACTGATGCACTTCGTCTCATGAAAGATTTTTCCCTAGTCAAAAAAAAAAAAAAAAAAAAGCACGAAATAGATAGAAGCAAATAGATACACATATATACAAGGTACTATTGCTACCTTAAAGAATTACTAAAAATAAACATAATCAAACAGTGAAAAATAAAGTGGGCACATTGACAAACCTAAAAGGCTCGCTAGTTTGATATTCAATAAATATTTTATGCTTCAAGAGCGTTAAGGATTGGAATGTACGAAGATACATGGGTAGAGAATTCCAGAATAAAGATGCACGAATGACGAAGGATCTCTTAAAGGAAGCAGTAATGTGGGAGGAAATAAGCAGGTTCAAGGGCTGAGATCTTGTGTTGATAGAGTGGACAGAGGTCAGTGGGGTGAACATGTTGTAGATATAGAGGGGTTTTTCAGTTATGAAGGATTGGTAAAGGTAGGTTACCGTCGGAAATTCGGGTGAATCCACTTCAACTCGGCATACCAGGTGAAGACATGAGAGCGCCTTGAAATCTCGAAGATGAATCTAATGAAACAGTCCATAGTAAATAAATTATATTTGATGTTATTGACAAAATTTAACGATTGCTTTTAATAAGATCTAAAATGAAAACAATGCATTTTAAAAACACTTTATACCCCCAACCAAAAACAAAAATTAGTTATTTATTAAGTTTTCATATTTCCTCCGAACGATGCCCTCCCCCAACTTGACTAATTATTTCCTCATCGACTTTTAGAAGATTATAGCAGAAGGGTTCGAGATGTTTCCAATAAGACGACAAAGCTGGCTAAGCACTCTTTCAGATCAGCGTCAACAATAAGATGAGTTTTAATTCAAGGGCCCCCATCGTCCGTGGGTAGGGGGACTAAGGGGAGGGGAGCAAGGAGGAGCGGGCCAAGGGGAGGGGGGCAAGTGGGAGGGGTGGCCCAAAGCCTCACATCCAATTATTTCCTCAGAGGAGCAATGAATCTTCTCAAGGAGTCTTAACGGATTCGTATAAAAGCAGAACTCTTCTCCCTCCCTTTGCAAGATTACTACCCTTTCCTAAATCAAGCCTAATCCTGCCATTTTTCCGATAAAGTACATTGAAGTTGGTTTGAAGTTTCTATACATAAAACTATCTTGGAAGCTGGATTTCAAAGGAATAAAAAGACATACGAAAAGCATCTGGTCTGCCCACTCTCACGACTTTCCTTGCATCATTGGGTACAAAGTCCAACACAAACGCTGTTTGTTGTATTGTATAGTAACATTGACCTTAAAAAGCTTCTTCTTATTTTTTTATTTTTTTTTTTTCTTGGTTCGGTTTATAGGACACTGGGCTTCTGATCATGAATTCCATTATTTCAGCCGTGGGGCGACACTGGAGTTGGATTGGTCTCCACGGACTCATCAGCATCTATAAAGTGAGCATCCGAAAATTGGTGATAAAGCACCTCGGACTTTGATCTTGGCCTTCATTTTCATCATGTTACCGCACTTCTTTTTTTATGACTTTCCTATAAGGTGGTTAACGAAAATTTTGGAGAAGCATGGTCTCAACCTATTCACCTGTTCGGTCAAGAAACATTACCTATATGTACTAAAACAAAAACCCTTCTGTACATGTTTTTTCTATAATTTAAACACACACACACACACACATATATATATATATATATATATATATATATATATATATATTGAAATCCGAGTTTTCAATTTAAATAAATCTTTAAAGGTCGGATAATCAAGCCTCGCAAAGTGACTTGGTTAAAACCAGTAGTATAAGAGTGGCATTTTTATATTCACAACTGTATTACAAAATACACCGAGTAAATGCTATGGTAATACTACATAATAACATCAAATACATGTAGAGATACTACCCGCTGGTAGTATTCCACTAAGAATTCTAAATCTGAAAGTCCCAAAACCGTCTTCTTTTCAGACGCCTCAGAGAATCATCAGGAATCGAAAATGAAGTAAGGATTGAAAATAATTGAGTTTGTCAAGAAAGAAATGGTACCTGGCTCAGGTCAAGTCAGCAGCATATGAAACGTTATGGTCTTGATGGATGAGTTAATTCGTGACAAAGTAAGGAGTATTAAGCATTTCATGGAGGATTTTGAATTTTAAGGATTGGATGCGAGGAAAATTCGATAGTTTAGTTGAGCCTGTTCCGTATTACATACTAAAAAAAAAAAAAATAGGAGGCCGTTTTCAAAAATATGATTAAATGAGGATTCACTCATTGCATATTAGTTGGCACACGCTAGAGTAGGCGTAGGGCATAGCCATAACATCGAGAACCAAGCAGTGGAATTCTAGGATCGCGCGACTAAAGTAATTTAAAAAAAAAAAACAAGCAAAAAAAAAAAATCACGCGTTGTGCAACCTTCTAAACTCCCCAGTGTCCTCATCTCCCTTCGGACCAAATATTTTACGCAGTACCTTATTTTCGAAAACCTTAAGCCGTTGTTCATCCTTCAAAGTAAGCGGCCACGTTTCGCATCCGTAAAGAACCGTCGGAAGAATAATAGTTTTATAAATTCTAACCTTTTTTTAGACAGAAGCCGCGAGCTAAGTAATTTAGCAAATGAATAATAACACGCATTTCCCACCTTTAACCGGGACTTTATTTCTTCCTGGATTTCATTTTTTCTTGTTATCATTGAACCTAAATACTTGAATTTCTCTACGTGTTCAAAAGTAGCATATATAATAAATATATATATATATATATATATATATATATATATATATATATATATATATATATATATATTATTATTATCTTTGTTGTATGTTTTAAAATCATCAACATTTTATAATCAAAGTTGTAAAACATAATATTGAGTGATGAAAATCTAATAACTAACTGATTATTGTAGATATCACAATAATATAATAGATTGCTTAATAAAACATAAGTTTCTATCGAAGCTTAATGTAATCATTTTTTTAACCTTTATTCCATCGCTGAATGAATTTTTTTTTAATTTAAATTTGATTTTAAAACAGAGGTAAGTGAAATTCGAATGTTGCGCTCACAAGATTCTTTAACATAAATTAAAGTAAGGTAAAAAATATTTGTGTAATCAGTGGATTCTTTTCGTATTTTTTTAAAATTAATAACAATAATAGTTAATTTTATTGCGAAATATTTATCCATCTCACAGAACCGTGAGTCATAGATCACATTCGAATAGCTACTCACCCACCCACCTACAGAAAATTAAGCTATTCATCTTTAGAATAGGGCGATTCGAACATTCCAGCCTAATTTGATAGCCCTTCTATAAGTCATTAGGAAGCTAATTCTCACCAAATCAGATTTAATCCTCAGCGGTAATGATTATCTATAATATAACCCTGAAAAATTGTAAAATTTGTTCGGTTAACACGAATAAGAAATTGATCATCATTAATCTTAAAAACCTATTATTCCCTCGTGATGCGCTAAAGAGTAATAAACGACAATAATCAAGATAATAAATAATAATTAACTAATTAAAGTTGAAGAAAAGCTCATCATCTGAATAGCCGTTGTCGTCAGTAATTGACATTACGAGAGAAAGGCAGTATTATTTTAATGGGGTAGTTTATTTCAATTTATTATGCATTGTAAAATTAAATAAATAAAAACATGTCTAAAAACTGAACCTGAAATAAATTAAATGCTTAAAATCGTTTCCACAAATATTTTAATAAATTAAGTTTGAATGCATCTTTAAATTCTAGTTGTTGACACTACTTACCTTCAAATAATACAGTAGCTAGATATAAAGAATAATATTTAAATACTAATAAGAATATTTACAACAAAAAATCCATTTTTTTTTTGTTTAATCTGTACAATATTTAATTGTATTATATCATACATATTATTAGCTACACAGAAACATAATAGAACATAATTCCCTAAATCTTTTTAACATAAATAATGATAAATGATCATTTATACATACACACACACACACCTATATATATATATGCAAGTATATGCGCCATTATGTACCATACAACCCGTAAAAAAGCAGGAGGTGATAAGATTTATTCCAAATTCCAAGTGCAGAAATGTAAAAACTGTACTGGTCATGCCCCGACAGGTGTCTCGTTTTTTAATAAACCTAATATTTCCTAATAGCACATTAGTAAGTAAAAGATCTATTTGATATATAAATATAAATTTGAAATTCTTAAGTAAACAAATTGTTATCTCAGAAAATTTTCTTTAGATTATTGTGAAATATATACTCGTATATCGAACTCATAAAAAAAATAAAAAGGAATCATTGTAAACTAAAAAGGCTGTCTTACAACCACCACTTTATTTTAATTGCACTACTTTTCAGCTGATATTATATTTTTTTAATACAGTAGTTAAAAAATCCTCCTAAATATAATTTTTATCATATATAAAAAAAAAGTAAAAATTAAATAAGTTAACTATAGAAATATGTCAATGCTAGTAAGATAATCTTATAAAATTATTATCTGTGATTAAATTAACGTTAAAACATCCTATCAAGTCATAGAACAATTAATTTAGAAACGTTAACACAAGTAATAAGAACTACTACTTTAATTTAATATATACGTATGATAGCTTGTACTATACGATAATAACTATTGTTTGAAATAGTTTTGAGATGATCACAGTATAAATGAGGATAAAGAGAAATATTGGTTTTGATATCAAGTGTTAAGAGTGAGGCAATACATTTCTTTAATCCAGTGGATGATAACAACCAGGACAGGGCTGGTCAGCCTATAATAATTTTATTTATATTTTTTTTTTTTATGTGACAAAATATATATTTATATGAGTGCATGATGGAATATTAAAAGGTATGTAAATTGCTAACAAATAATGTTGTTTATATTTTATTTTTAAAATTAATGATGTTTATAAATCCCTTGAAAATGGCAAAAAGCCGAAACGTAGGGAGAAGAAAATAAGGAATTAAATGAGTTGAATGAAAATGGGTCATTTTAATTAAAGGGACCTAAAAAAACTACTACTTTAATTTAATATATACGTATGATAGCTTGTACTATACGATAATAACTATTGTTTGAAATAGTTTTGAGATGATCACAGTATAAATGAGGATAAAGAGAAATATTGGTTTTGATATCAAGTGTTAAGAGTGAGGCAATACATTTCTTTAATCCAGTGGATGATAACAACCAGGACAGGGCTGGTCAGCCTATAATAATTTTATTTATATATTTTTTTTTTTATGTGACAAAATATATATTTATATGAGTGCATGATGGAATATTAAAAGGTATGTAAATTTCTAACAAATAATGTTGTTTATATTTTATTTTTAAAATTAATGATGTTTATAAATCCCTTGAAAATGGCAAAAAGCCGAAACGTAGGGAGAAGAAAATAAGGAATTAAATGAGTTGAATGAAAATGGGTCATTTTAATTAAAGGGACCTAAAAAAACTACTACTTTAATTTAATATATACGTATAATACCTTTAAAGTGCGTTGATTAATCACTGAAATATACATAAATCGATAAATAGCTAATCAATTATGGAACATAATATAAAGAAAACAATTTTATTGGAATCTGCTGAAATTTTAATCAAACATCGGAGCTCTGAAAATTTGATTAAAAAACTATTAGAAACGGATGTAAATGTTATGAGTGAACATATATAGAACATAAAGTCGAACTGATAACATTCTACTTTTATTAAGAAGTGTAAAAAATAAGATTACAGTTTGTTTTTTGTAATCCTTTTCTTCTCGACCTTAGTAAATAAAATGGATAAATTCGTCCATATTTCTGACCTTTCAACCTTTACTTTATTCATTTGCCTCGAGTTCATAGGGTTTAAAGACATTATTTGTTTTTCTAGCATTCCCTATTTCTCCTTGAAAAATTTAGAGATTATAGATATCCCTCTTCAGCATCTGTACATTTAGTAGGTTTTATTACAAAAATAAAAAAAATAATAAATAAATAAAATTGTAACTCCTGAAGGGTCTAGGGTTCAGTACATATATAAATTCTAATTATTTCTATTGTATATAGTTATGATTGTTTGTATGATGTTTATTTATTTGCCAACTTTTATTTATCTTATTGTAGGTTGTTGTTTTGCTTTTTTATTTATTATTATTTTATTGTATATATATAAATTTATTTATTTTATGTAATTTGACTATTATTATTTTTTTCTGTAGATATTGTATGAATGTGGTCTCATATCAATATTACTATTGTTCATTTTGTAACAAATTGTAATATAACTCAATAAAAAAATAAATAAAAACAAATAAAAAAATTATTTCTAGGCTGACAGCCATGCAATTAGGTTAATAGTCAGAGATCACACTCATCCGCCAGGTTTTTCACAATTTTTGGGTAACCATTTTATGGAGGACGTGCGTGCCACACATCAAGGTCTCGAGTCCGAACAAAGCTGTGACAGGATGATTATTTATTTTTATTTTAACTGTGGGAAGATCCTGCAGTAGGGAGATCCTCCTGGGACTTACCCAGCATCTAAAAGTGAGAACCTTAAATTTTGGGGAAAAACCTAGCGGCTGTGCATGATCTATGTACTCAATCCTTCATGGATTGTACGGGTATTAGTTCAAGAACTGGCTCATCCAATTCATAGACCTACTATTGTGGTTGATCAATTACTATTTGTAGTATAATGAGAATAGCTACTCACCCACCCACCTACAAAAAATTAAGCTATTCATCTTTATAATTGGGCGATTCGAACATTCCAGCCTAATTCGATAGCCCTTCTATAAGTCATTAGGAAGCTAATTCTCTCACCCAATCAGATTTAATATTCAGCGGTAATGATTATCAATAATAAAACCCTGAAAAATTGTAAAATTTGTTCGGTTAACACGAATAAGAAATTGATCATCATTAATCTTAAAAACATATTATTCCCTCGTGATGAGTTAAATAGTAATAAACGCTAAAGCATCTAAAAGTGAGAACCTTAAATTTTGAAGAAAAACCTAGCGGCTGAGCATGATCTATGTACTCAATCCTTCATGGATCGTAGGGGTATTAGTTCAAGAACTGGCTCGTCCAATCCATAGACCTACTATTGAGGTTGATCAATTACTATTTGTAAGTATATGAAATATGAAAAGGAAGTAGGATTGTTCAGTGTTCATAATATATTCATATTCATAATTATATAATATAATTTAAAACATCAAGGATAAACATCTGTTCCGAAATTTTCCCAGAAGAAAACAAAGAAAAAATGTCAGAGGTAAAAAAGAAACGGAATTGTTTACAATTCTTTCAGGAAAAAAAAATTTATTAAAACAAAAATCAGCGATCATTGTTTTTTGTAGTAGAGGACAATTTTCTGTAATAAATAATGAAATTTAATAAAAAATGGAACAGCATAAAGGGAACTTTTTCTGCATCAGGTATTAATTATTAGATTTTTTAAAATATATTTATTTTGGTTAGGTAACTTTGTTGATTTGAGTTTTTTTTTTTTTTAATTACCAAGAAATTTTTAATTAGTTATATTAAAATTAACTGTATGAATTATATTATGAATCTGTATTGCTTCGTTGAAAATGTTTATACGATCTTGAAGGTGGGTGAAATACCCTGAAACGTTGTTCACTGTTTTGGGAAAAAATATTAACAAGCCCATATCTTTCCTACATCAGCCATAACTTTAATTCTTCTGGGTGATAAAAATAAAATAATAGCAAAAAATGGCTTCAATTCTTACGACCTGAAGATTAATAGTAGAAGGAAAGTATAACATTATTAAATATTTCACCTAAAATAAACTTGACACAAGATAGCTCAACAATATGAACCGATATTTATGGCCTTACCTCGAAGTAATTATTATCAAACTTGTTGAGCAAAGTGCCATGTAGACAACTATTTATAAACTTAATTTCAAAAGTTTCTTGTCGTATGATCGGAGCTGTATTCCCTCCTCTATATCCATGAATAGCTTAGGGGAACGTGCCTTGCTCATTACAAACTTATTAAATCTTTTGACACAATCTCATTATAACATTTCCTGATACTGTCAGTTTAAGGTAAGGCAACAAACAGTATCTTGTTTCTACTGCAGTAAAACAAAAAAAAAAAGACTTTCAGTCAATAATCTCGGTAAAATCAACTTTAGAACTTTTAAATAAAGCTAAAGCTGGCCTAAAAAATAATAATAGTATAATAATAATAATTAGAAAAATATTGCACTGAGGTTTTATGAAAACATTTATTTTACATTAAATAATAAAGGATATATTAAAAAATACATCTATACCACTAAAGCCATGAAGGAAGGATCTTGGGCTCAGTACTATTTCTAGGCCTTCGGCATAATGAGGTAATTAGTCCGAGATCACACTCAGCCGCCAGGTTTTTCCCCATTAATTCAGACACCCACTTTCTAGGTCTGCTGGTCTGTCTCAGAAGGGTCTCTATACCCTAGAGTCACCCGCCGCACAGTGGACAATATGCCCGATTTAGGTGGACAAAATCTGGCACCAGGAACTGCTTTACAAACTCCGTCAATTCCACACCCTTACATATTTACTATTAATGCGTTCCTACCTTACTGGCAGAACCTTTAAGGTTAACCATAACGTTTCCTATCAATATTTTCCAATCTGCTGGAGTGCCTTAGGTCCTATCCTCTACTCCCTTTATACAGCTGACATTCCACTCCATCTCATACTGTCCTCAATACTTATGCTGATGACACGTGTGTCTTATCCGTTCATAATGATTCTTCTACTGCATCCCAAACCCTTCAGTCCCACTCACAGCCATTGAAAAAATGGTGTCAAAATTGTGGATTAAAATAAACCCCAAAAATCCCACCAAATCAACTTTACCCTTCGTCGCAAACCGATGAGTTCCTGCCCCCCAGTATCCTTTAATAACATTACCCTTACTCCTTTTGAGCAAATCCGATACCTAGGTCTCCATCTTGACTAAGCGCCTTACTTGGAATCCTCACACAAGACTGAAACGACAAGAACTGCTAAGATATCGATTACCATACACTACAGACAAAGTTCAAAACTTCCAGTATATTACAAAAGACTCATTTACATCACTATTATCAGACCTACAGGAATCGAGCTTTGGGGCTTTTACGAAAAATCTAATTCCTCCCGCATCCAGTCCTTACAATTCCAAAATCCTGAATGCCCCTATTTAGTTACAAATCAACTCCCTTTCATAATGACCTTAACATCCCATTTGTTGCAGACATAGCCCGTGATAGATACCCTTCTTTTCATTCTAAGCTCTCTGTGAATAAAAACCCATTCGTCCTAATTTATCTTCCTTAGATATCCCTGATAAACCTCCAAGGCGACTGAAAAGAAGGTAGCCTCGGAAACCTACTGAGTTAAAATAGTCAGTGAAGTGCTACGCTGGGTAGTTCTTTCTCAAGACATTTTCATGACTTTTTTTTTTTCATTCCTCGCATTTACTTATTGTGTTCTTTAATACAGTTGTAAATTACTATAAATAAATAAAAAAAAAGGTGGACAAAATTCTGAAATTTGTCTATATTTAATCTTTGAGTCTCAGATTACGGACAAAATTATAAAAACTAATTAATTTTTTGACACGAGTGGCGAGCGCACAGTGGTCAAACATCAAATTTATTTGCTAAAATCTAAACTTCCCTAAATTTTACGTTTGAAGTCCCAGAATACGGGAAAAATAATACAAAAAATCGAATTATGGCTCGGAGATGCTAAAACCTGCTAATAGATGGATTTTATATCATTTAGAAAATTCTTGAAATTATAGATTGTAAAACTTTTGATTTGGAGTGTTGTGTCAGTAAAATATTATGTATAACCCAAAACGCAAAGAATCGCAAAAATTCTTTTTAATACCTCGAAGGAGATTACAAAGAAAGGATTGATGAGACGAATCCTTGGGGTAACTTCGATGTTATTTATTTTTTCGTTATTGAATAGAGGCATACATTTACAAATTGCTAAATTAACTTAACAGGTGAGATTGCAGTGTATATTCAATAACAAGTTTGAAAATATAATGTCTTACTTGTCTCAGCAATGTCCATTGTTAAACAAAAGCAAAAAAACTTTGCTCTAAATACACCTTGAACACAATAAATGACCATCGAATAAAGATAATCCCACTGCCGGTTATTAGGCACTTGGGTGAACAGGAATGATTCATTCATTTACTATTTATACGTAAACACGGTATGGCGGGAAATATTAGTATTAAGAGTCTTGCCAACTGATAATAAAAAGGTGAAGCATTGGAAAACAACCAGCTTTTGACTTGACTTGTGTCCACTTAAATTGGTGATTTTGCCCACTGTGCGCCGGCTGAAATAATAGTATGAAAAATATTCTTCCACAGCTGGGATTCGAACCCAGGGTCCGGAGAACGGTAGGATAGTGAGTGCTCTATCCACTAGACCACACCGCTCCGTAATATAACGATTAAAATTTAAATATGGAGAATCACCGAAAACAAAATTAGGATAAAGCGTGGTAAGAAAAACCAATGCCTGATATTATTTGTTAGTGTAATAAAGAATTATCTTATAGGATGTCGATGAAATTCAATTGTATCTATACGTTAATCTAAATTCATTCTTAACATATTGATTTTGTTTCTTAATTTATCGTTTTAATTTCTTTAATCTGTGTATTCTCAGTTATCCCAGATTTAATAAAAAACAAAACAAAAAAAAACCTCGACATATACTATTATTATTATAATTGATTATTTTTATATTTTATCACTTTTAACTATATGACAATAACCACTTGAATATCTTTTCATTTTGTTTTCTAAAACAAATTATAAGTTGGATACTGAAAGATTTCGTTGAAGAAATGAATTTTGTATAAATAAACTTTATATTCATACGTATCCGCAAGTATTTATATAAATTTCAAACATTAAAAAGAATTGCAATTTGTTTAAAAGATTAATGATTTATGATAATTACTTACATGGGCCGATGTAGTGGATGTGGCACCGTAGTTTGGTCCAGGTTTGAGGCGTGTTAAAATTTTCCTGTGAGCTGCTGCCTGAGCCCTGAATGATGACACAGAAAGCTTCATTCTATTAAAAAACAAAACAGAAAATAAATAACTTTAGATATTAATCTTTAAATTTGGTATACCTAAAAAAGAAGAACTTTTAAAATATCTTTTAGTGAAAAAAAATTAAAAGAAATAAAAAGAATAAATCATTGATAATACCCTAAAAAATCGTTGGTATATAAATCGAAAATTCCAAGCATAAAACTTTTGTCAATTCCGTACATCAGAACACACGAAAAGGAAATTGCACCTATACCAATGTTTACACTGAGTTATTCGTGGAAGAGCTGCACTTCCAAGTGATAGATCTCATACAGAGTAGTTCAATAACATAAAGTTTGTGACTTATAGATATTAATACAAAGGAAAATATAAAGTAAACCAAGGATAATAATACATTTATTTTAACCAAATGAAGCACATAAAGATATTTTGTTTGAAAATTTAAAACATTCGATGTTTCATTAAGAAAAAAAAAATAAAAATTTAAGTAATTTATCCCTTAAAGGGATATTTAACTGTTCATACGGATCATCTTTGGGATATCCAGAGACACTCTATCATCCGATTTTGCGAAGAGTTGAAGTGGCTTTACCCTTTCTTTCGCCGCACAGTGGGAAAAAATCACTATTTAGTGGCCAAAATTCTATAACTTTTGATCTCATCAAGATAAATTAAAAATTCTTTTTTCATTTATGAGTAGAGAATGTCCTTTATTATTGAGTGTAATATTAACTATTCAAAAATATTCTTGATATCTCTAGACCAAGCTTCAACCTCCTATACTCTTTATGAGGATTGGCCTGGAGATATCAAGAATATTTTTGAATAGTTAATATAAATAATTATAATTACCGTACTAAATATATTTGAACAATACATATATATTGTTTATTTATTTATTTTTTTATACCTTGTATATGTTAAAGATATAGAAATGTGAATATTATGATTTTTTTATAGGTGGAATAGTCAGGAATCAGTCATTTTTTGAAAAGTTTTTAATTTTGCCAACGTTTCGGCCCAAGCTTGTGAGCCATCATCAGGGCTACAAACATCAGAACAAAAGAGATACATATCAATATGATAATGAAAAATCTTTTCATTTTCATTATCATATTGATATGTATCTCTTTTGTTCTGATGTTTGTAGCCCTGATGATGGCTCACAAGCTTGGGCCGAAACGTTGGCAAAACTAAAAACTTTTCAAAAAATGACTTATTCCTGTCTATTCCACCTATAATAGTTTCTACAGTCGACTATACATCTTCAATATGATTTTTTTAGAAATTCCAAGCACATCGTTTCATACACTTTCAGTTACGGGCAATAATACTTTAGCGGCATTGAAGTAATAATAAGAGAGAGAGAGAAATTATTCCACGGAGCTTTATTTTGGCTTTCTTAACACCTAATGTATTTTAGAAACTTGAAATGTTTTTTAAAGAAAACAAAAATATTGTTTATATACTAGGTTACAAAAATAATTTTTTTTTTAATTCATTAATTTTTTTATTGGTAACATTCGGTTTTAGTTTTTATTTAATATTTTAGGGAGTTAATGATACTAAAATACCATGATACAATTTGATCGATCAGTGTTATATCGGTTTAAAGATTTGACGCCATATTTTTTTAACATTAATTTAGGCAAAATCCTAAAATATACCTCATATTTTATAACTTGTCTTTTCTTTGTTCCGTTGGAATAAAAATTAAAAAATTATTCACAGGGTAAGTATCGAAAATATATTATTTTGCTAAGTTAAATTTGTCGATTTTTTGCCTTTAAACAATAATTCCTCATAAATTCTGTATCCGTCGTAAATTCCTGAGTAAGGCAATTATAAACGCAGAAAACTCTATAAAACGGATAATAGATCATTTCTGTCGATTCGAATGCCCCATAAAGTAATTTGATCAAATACAATAAAATGTATGAAATCAGTAACTTTTAAAAATAATTAAAAATATTAAAAAATGTAAAGAGAGTAATTTACACTCAATAATAAAGGACATACTCTACATATAAATGAAAAAAGAATTTTTAATTTATCTTGATGAGATCAAAAGTTATAGAATTTTGGCCACTAAATCGTGATTTTTTCCCACTGTGCGCCGTAAGTACATCCTTCCTGTACCAAGTAATCCAATCCCAGTGTCCGTTTTACATCTCGGATCTCCTTAAATTCAAATCTTCCGTTCGTCTCCGTAACACCCGTTCACGGCCTTCTGATCTGTATGTTACGTCCCATCGATCCTTCGATAAGACCTTAATCTTCCATATGTTGCTGACAGCCCGAACATTCCTTCCATGACAATCTTCATTCCCACTCTAACCCTCTATATCTTCTAGTTTAGACTCTTAGAGTACTGCCAATTGGTAGTGTCTCTACACCTATTTCATGTCGTTTTCTTAATTTTCATCACTTTTACTTGATTTAGATCTATATACTGTTGTAAACTTCAATAAATATGTTTAAAAAAGAAATTAAAAATAAAATAAAAAAAAAACTTTAAAAGAAGGGATATAATGGTTAACGAAGATTTTAATGAAACCTGAAAATATAATGACCTTTTACGTGTTTCTTCTCTATAAAATCCTAAATATTAGTTGTAATTTTCATATAATTTCATATAATGTTGTAATTTTGTTAATTTTCAAGGCGTCTGCTATGGAATCTACGCTGAAACCGGAATGGAGAGAATCAATATTGGTAGATATTCTCCTATTAATTATGGCATGGCTGTGGCTAGTTAAGGAAACTACCCTTTAGCAGCTCTCCACTGTTAGTTCGCAGTATTGAAATCCTGTGGCAGTCTCTCTTACAAATTCACCGGAGTGTGTTCCTATTTTCTATTTAAGGCCGAACAACGCAATATATTGCAATACATAATAAAATACACTAAACATATATTATGCTATACCAAAGTAGACCAGTCTCTTAAATAATAACATAAACATAGGATATAACACATCAATAAATGAAATAAAATAAAAATTGTATATAATTATATTTTAGACAATTTTATGTGGAAGTTTCCATGCGAAAAGCACAAGATCAGAAGCATGTATTTGCCACAACATTGAAGTATGTAAATGATGTATTAATTACAAGAAGATACTTTTTTCTTATTATATAAATATTGCTTGATAATTTTATATTATATAATTCAATTTTGTATTTTCATGCCTTAATTTTAAATCTTGTATATATGAATATGTATTCCTTACTGCTTTTTGGTTTAGTCAATTACTGTTTCTTTCTGTTTACTGAGTTACTGTTTCTTTATAATTTATTTTTATATTATTTAATTATTATATTGTTTCTTACTGTGTTCTGTATTACTGTTACTTTATAAAAATTTGTTTTATATTTTTAATATTATTTAAGTATTTTATTGTTTCTTACATGGGGAGCCCGTGGCTGAGTGGCTAGTCTCTCATGCTAAAGGTTGTGAGTTCGAATCCCAGTCCCAGCGGGACTTTTTCAAGCATTCATTTTTTTTTTTTTTTATTTATTTATTTAAAGAAATTTACAACTGTATTAAATAAATACAACAAGTAAATAGGCTTTATATATGATTAGTACACATGGTAGTCCTGAGAAGAAACTACCCATTGGTAGCACTCCAATGTCTTATGTTAGAAGGTCTCTTGGCCATCTTTTTTTAAGGCGCCTCGGTGGGTTGTCGGGAATAGATATGGAAGAGAGGTAGTTTCCTGTCGTTTCAGTCTAGTATGAGGATTCCATGTTAGGCGTTTGTCGAGGTGGAGTCCTAAGTACCGAATCTGTTCAACAGGAGTAAGAAGGACATTGTTAAAGGATACGGTGGGGCAGGAAGTCATAGGCTTACGACGTAGAGTGAAGGTGATTTGATGGGATTTATTAGGATTTATTTTGATTTTCCAGTTTTGACACCATTCTTCAATGGCTGATATCAAGCATTAATTAAATCAGGATTCACACACAGCCTCTCCCCCGGGAACGTGAAATCGTCAGCCAAATGGTGGCCACTCATAAAATTAGGCGTAGGGAGTGATGATCCTACCTTATAAAATACATCGAGAAACGTGAGTGTAATCTCTCTTTACACTGCAAGGCCAAGGGCCTACACAGCCTGTCGTGCCACTGGAAGAAGATTGTTTCTTGCTGCGTAATGTGTTACTGTTTGTTATTCTACTTTTATTGAATTGCCGCGGGTGAACTCCTTTCCCACATACGGGCTTGCCTTAGTGACTTCTACTTGCACTGTAAACATTTCTGTATTTTGATTCAGATAAAGAAACTATCTGAAAAATAAATAAAACAGTCAGTGCCTTCTAAGCAGTGTTCAAGTAGTGAAAAGAACAGCTTATAGGGACGCAGAACTGAAAATGGGAATATATATATATATATATATATATATATATATATATATATATATATATATATATATATATATATATAAATATATATATGATAACGACCAAGGTATCAACTATGGGTATATCGGTGGCGGTATCACCGGTAACAGGTTGGGTTTATCCATAGTTCTCAAAATAAGAGTGAACCAAACAATCCTTCAACCATTTGTAATATACAGAAGCGAGTTCTGGACCTTGACCCTCGGTCTTCAAACACGAGAGGAATAACAATTTTCCAAAAATCACTAGCCCTAAATAAGAAAGGAATTTGATATTGAAATCTTGCAAGCAATTATGAAATCTGTAAAAATGCCTTGATATTGGATTCGACTATAAATATGGACATAGTAAGATGGCGTGGGCACGTTCACAGAATGGAACATAAAAGTCTCTCTAAAATGATAATGAAGGAGAAAGAGAGGAAGAACAAGGCTTGGTAGGTTGGAGGAAATGGAGGTGGCGAAGTAGGCCAAGGTTCTGTATGATTCCTAAGCAAATAAAAGCCTGAACTGATTTTTGCTAGAGAGAAATAAAGTAAAATAATGTAAATAGCTGAAAGAAAAAAAAATTGTTAATATTATAAATTTGTTTCAGAACAGGGAAAAAAAATGTAATTGTATTTGAAATATGTCCAAGAGATTGATAAAGTATGCTATGTTATGTAAGCAACCCGATGTATTTGGGCAGAATTGCCAAATAAATAAAGCTTTTCTCTCTTGCCATTTAACGAGAAAATCTGTTTCTTAATGATGGAGTTCAGTTGACCTTTGAGAATATTAGTGTTGATGAAGATGGTTGGTGGTGTGGTCATTAAAAAAAACAAAAGAACACACATACATTAACAAGTAGTGCTTATTTTAATTGTGTGCCAACGTTTCGGCCTACATTGTGGGCCTTCATCAGGGCTAAAAGAAACAAGATAACAACCAATGTAATAAGAAAATTAACAATAAGTTAGGTACATAATAGGATCTTGATAACATAATTCTTAAATATGAATTTACAAAAATGGCTAAAATTTGTTTTTCGTGTTTTAGGTGAACTGGGCACAAACCCTACCTTGAGAAATATATTGGACAATGCCTACACAATCGAAATTTCTACAATCAGTAAAAAATTAAGTGTGAGATTGCTAACCTTCTTTCTTATAACATACAAAAAGTTTTAATTAATTTAAATATTCTTGATTTTGTTTAACCATTTTCTTGGCTACTTAGGTAATGTGTTGTAAGAACTAAGTATGTAGATAGTACTCTCTTCATTTATTCTAGTTTTTATTTCGTTCTGAAATATCCGAAATTACCGGAGTAAATATTTTTTTCAGAAAAAGGCTCTTTTAACAGTTAAGCTTGTACTCCTACAAGTGGGGGGACAAGCCCCGTCCGGGGTTCCCTAGCTGATTGTAAATATTGTACA
Source organism: Piezodorus guildinii (assembly GCA_023052935.1). NCBI lineage: Eukaryota > Metazoa > Arthropoda > Insecta > Hemiptera > Pentatomidae > Piezodorus > Piezodorus guildinii. The sequence continues at coordinate 82,002,360 of CM041295.1, forward strand.
TAGGTATGAATGTGACATGTTTTGTTTATTTATTTGTTAGCTTCATTTATTTGTACTTATTTTGTCTACAAATTTAGTCATGGTATACGTTTATTTATTTTTATTTCATTTTATGTAATTTGACTTTCCTTTTGTTTTTATTGTAAATATTGTATGAATGAGATCCTGAAGCACTATTATTATTGTCTATTATGACTAATTATTAATCATTAATCATTAATCATTATTCATATATAATTGTAATATATATGAATAAATTAAATTCTGTTCTTCTGTTCAGTTTAACAGTTAAGAGAATTATATAACTCCCTAACAAGCTAAGCCTCAATGATCAAATGTATGTCCCTTATACTCATCGTATAGATGTGTAATCTGTATTAGTCTAATAATTTCTCACTTAGTCAGTTTTAAGATATTTCCGTGTAAACATCGTGAAAAACGAAATTAGCTATCTTTAAAAGTCCATACACAAAAAAAGATTATATTATATTATAGATTATAAAAAGATTAGATTATATTATCAGTTTCCATTCTCCCACCATGCGCCCTGATGATGACCCACAAAGGGGGTCGAAACGTTGGCAAACAATAAAATAGTTGAAACTATTTAGTTGTTTCATTTAATGACCGCCACCCGGACTAATTCCTTCCAGTAAAAAAAGATTATGTTCATGAGATATATTTTTTTACAGCGAGTAGGAATATGTTTAAGCTATATAAAAAAAATAAATCAAAGGTGAATCTCTTTTGCTGATGCGCTCGATGATAACAGTCATACGTTACATCGTCTCTCAGATTTTTGCTTTTTTCAGTAGGAATTCGCTAGAATTCAGTCTGGAGAACATCACTAGACCTCAGGAATATTACGGCAGTGAATATTGGAGAAGTTTCGGTAAGCAAAGTTATAATTTACTTTGTACAATCACGAAAAAGTGAAAGAAGGGTCACTGATCAGCTGATTGCCGCTAGCTCGGCAAGCTCGGGCTTGCTTTTCTTTCTTTTATCTTTAATTCTTATCTCATTATTTATTTATTATTATTATTTTCTTAATCAATGAGATATTTTCATCAAGTCATGTCCTCAAAGTCTGCAAGTAAAAGATCTAGATCTGCAGGTTCTAACTCGTCCCCCACAAAACAGAGACCCCGCCGTGAACAAAATAAAAAAATGATTCCACCAGCGACCGCGTCAGCTACCTCATTAGGTTCTGAACCACAGCCCAGCACATCATCACAAGGAATAACTGATGAATCTCCGTTTTTTACACCGAATCCATTTCAGATCCTCCAAAATGAAAAAGAAACCATGGAATCTTCTCCTATACCCAGAGAACCACTACCTCCACCAATATTTGTTAAAAATATTAAAAATTTTAAACTGATGTGTGCGCATTTAAATAAAGTAACAGATCCTAATAGTTATTATTGTATAAGTAGAACCAATGATACTAAAATATCTCCGACTACTGCTGAAACCTACAGAAAGATTGTAAAATATCTGACTGAGACCAAAGCTGACTTTCATACTTATCAGCTGCGCCAAGAGAGAGCATTAAGGGTCGTAATCAGAAACCTACATTCCTCAACACCCGTTGAAGCAATCAAAGAAGAACTGACAGAACTAGGATTCCAAGTGAGGCAAGTCACCAACGTTCTAAAAGATAAAAGTCCACTGCCTCTATTCTTCGTGGACTTGGAACCATCAGCAGGAGTCGAAAAAATCTATGACCTCAGCAGACTGTACTATACCCGTGTAAAAGTTGAAAAACCTTACACAAAGAAAGAAATAGTCCAGTGCCATAACTGTCAGGCATATGGTCATACCAAAAGTTATTGCCATCACATACCACGCTGTGTGAAATGCGGTGAACAGCATAAAACAGAAGAATGTACAAGATCAAGATCAGCACCCGCTGTATGTGCTCTGTGCCTCAAGGACCACCCGGCTAACTACAAGGGATGTGAAATCTACAAGAAACTCAGAACCAGATACCAAAAACCTCAGGATCCGAATGAAACAGCTGTACCAACCAGAAGCAGAAGAGAACCATCAAAACTTGTAAATTCTAACGTGTCATTTGCCCACTTGCTTGGAGGTGGTAACCAGAATCATGAAGTCGAGGCACTGCCGGAACAACATTTTCCTCAACATTCTCAATCTATTGTACAAGAATCTATCCCTCAAAGTTTACCTAATCTTCAAAAAACTCCTCAACATCAAATTTCTCATATCCCTCCACCATCAAACGTCACAGATCTTACCAGTCTAATGACATCGTTCATCTCCGAAATCAAATCTCTTGTTATGCCGCTTATATCACTCCTTACAAATCTAGTATCGAATCTAATCCCTGCCTTGAAAAATCCTTAAATGACTTCACCTAACTCCTTATCCATTCTCCTTTGGAATGCGAATGGTGTTAGAAATCATACTGACGAACTGACAGCGTTGTTGCAAGACAAAACAATCGATGTTGCACTTATAACTGAAACAAGACTAACGACTAAACAGTACTTCAAAATACCGCAATACATGACATACCGTACTGACCACCCAGACGGTAAAGCCCATGCCGGTTCTGCTATCATTGTCCACCAATCCCTCTCTCATCATTTACTCCCACTTCCCACCTATGATTTCCTACAAGCCACATCCATAGTAATCAAGACTTTTTCCTTTCCGGTAACCCTCACATCTGCATATTGCCCTCCTAAACATTCCATTTCCAATTCTGAATTTGTATCCTTCCTGGATTCCTTAGGAAATCGTTTCATTCTGGGTGCAGACTTAAACGCCAAGCATCAGCAGTGGGGTTCCAGAACCACGAATTCTCGGGGACGAAATTTGCTGTCTGCACTCAACTCCCGAAATTTTAATATCCTGCCTCCTGACTCCCCTACCTACTGGCCAACCGATCCTAACCGCAATCCTGACATCCTCGACTTCTTTATCCACAGCGGATTAGGCTCTCTCAACTTGTCTTTAACTCGCCTTGATGAACTATCCTCAGACCATAGTCCACTGATCCTAAAAGTATCTCTCACTCCAATTCCAAAACCCATTTCACCATCATTCATCCGAGGCCCTGTCAACTGGAACCTTTTCCGCCAAATCCTGACCGATAATATTGACCTCAGAGTAACCCTCAAAACCCAAGATGACCTAGATAATTCCGTCTATTCCTTTACCACCGCCATCCAACAAGCTGTCTGGACTGCTTCCTCTCCTAAACACTCCAATATAAATCCAGACCAAAATCATTTTCCACAACCTATTATAGACCTTATCCACACCAAACGCCGAGCAAGATCATTATGGCAGCGCACCCGACACCCAACAGATCGCCGCTCCTATAACTTCTATTGTAGACAATTGAAGAGGGAGTTGGCGAACTTCCGTTCCCAGTCCTTTAATTCCTACCTCTCCTCTCTATCAGCTCGTGATAATTCCCTGTGGAATGTCACGAAAAAGATCCTAAAATACCATCATGTTTCCCATCCTCTCCGACGTGGTGATGACTCCTGGGCTGCGTCTGATGAAGATAAAGCCGAGGAATTCGCCACACACCTCTCCAAAGTATTCACTCCTCACCCGGAATCCCACATCAATCACACCGCAAAAGTGCAAGACTTTCTTATGTCACCGATTCCACTTTCCCTACCTCCTAAAGCTATTAATCCCTCTGAGGTCAAATATCTTCTCCAAAAACTGACTCTCCGTAAATCTCCTGGACACGATCTCCTTACTCCCCAGATCCTCCGACAACTTCCCCAGAAAGCCATTATTTTTCTTACTTATATTTATAACTGCATCCTCCGCACCACCTATTTTCCTCTGATATGGAAACATTCCACCATCATCCTTTTTTTAAAACCAGGTAAACCTTCCAACAACACTTCATCCTACAGGCCTATTAGTCTACTCCCCATCCTCTCAAAAATCTTCGAAAGGCTTCTTCTTAAACGTATCCTACCCATATTAGAATCTCAAAATCTTCCTTCCCATCAGTTTGGATTCCGTCCTCAGCATTCCACAGTTCAACAGGGGCTCCGAGTTGTAGACCATATTTCCTCAGCTCTTGAATGCAAAGAGTATTGTTCTGGTGCGTTTCTGGACATTGCGCAAGCTTTTGACCGGGTATGGCACACTGGATTACTCTTCAAGCTGAAAACCCATTTACCCCAGTCCCTATACCTCATTCTCCGATCCTATCTCTCGAACCGTTCCTTCCGAGTTCGCTGTGGTGAAGAATTTTCTAACCTTTATCCCGTTGAGGCCGGTGTTCCTCAAGGCAGCGTCTTGGGACCCATCCTCTACATCCTTTACACTGCTGATATTCCTACACATCCTGATACCTTTCTGGCAACTTTTGCAGACGACACCGCCATCCTATCATCCAGTTCCAATCCTGAAACAGCATCCTTAAACCTTCAGAGACACCTTTTCCTTATCGAACACTGGTGTAATAACTGGCGTGTAAAGGTGAACGAAGCCAAATGTAAACACATAACCTTTACTCTTAGACGAAAATCCTGTCCGCCAGTTTATTTCAACTCATTACCGATTCCTCTCTCAGATACAGTCCGGTATCTTGGCTTACTGTTAGACAAAAGATTGACTTGGAACCCACATACAAGACTTAAAAGACAAGAACTCAACCGACGATTCGGACAGTTATACCGACTACTCAACAGAAAATCTGAACTTACAGTTGAAAACAAATTATTAATCTACAAGACAATACTGAAGCCCATCTGGACCTACGGACTTGAACTGTGGGGGACAGCTAAACGTTCTAACATCAAACGCATTCAATCCTTTCAATCCAAAGTCCTCCGTACAATAGTAAATGCTCCTTATTATGTCTCCAATTATACCTTGCACCACGACCTTAATGTTCCATTTATTTCAGACCTAATTCCATCCAAATTTTCCAAATTCCACCAGAACCTCATTCATCATCCTAATCCTTTAGCTCAATCCCTATCCAGCTCCACTCATCCATACAACCCACCTAGAAGGTTGAAACGGCAGTGGCCCCGCGACCTTTTGTAAATATATTGGAGTTCTAGCACTGGCTAGATTCTCCACTCAATGTGATGTATGTATGAGTGTGTGTATGTGTATATAGGTATAAGTGAATTATTGACTTTTGTATTGATTCATTATTGTGTATATATTTTATTGTAATTTTATGTTGTGTAAATATTGTATGAATGTAGTATGTTTGATATCATTCAGCAATACTATTAATGTCCAAATTGGGACAGATTGTAAAATTTTCTCAATAAAAATTGTTATTACTTTAAAAAAAAAACTTAGTAATATAAACTTTTATAACTAAAAAAAGCACATTTATGATCTTAATACAACCTTTTATCAATAACTACTATTAAAATATGAAATGTATAAATTATGTGACCAAGTGACTAACACAGTTTATGCCTGCGAGTGGTACGATCAACTGAGTTTAACTGAGACTTTTTCTTAAACTGCAGCCTTTTTTATTAATTTTGATCTATAATTGTCTGTTAAGGATTCTTTAAATGCCAGTAGGATTAAACCCCAGTTAGTTTTTTTATTGAGTTGAATGTCTATTTGAATATTTATTGTATGAATGTAGTATGTATGTTATCTTTCACCCCAATTATTGATGTCCAAATTGGGACGGATTGTAATAATACTCAATAAAAATCGTTGTTAAAAAAAAAAAATATTTTTTTGAGTATTAGGTTTTTCAGCCAGTTCTCTTAAATCTTTTATCCAGGAAACATCTTGCTTAATTACTTCTCTATTCACGAAATATAATGATAGTCCATTACTTGAAAGATGTTTAACTTTTAAAATATAATTAAATTATATTCTTAATATTTCTATGAAGATTAGGACTATTTTTGTTTCGATTCGTAAAAAGTATGATGATGTGGTTTGTGGCAAGCTAAATATTTTTTTAATGAAATAATAAAAGGGTTTTTTAGTTTTTTCATTCATTTACTACCTCTATTGCTTTCCTATTGAAAAATTATTTTACGTTTCAACCACGTTTACCTCCACCATTTCTGAAAACTACTATTTTAGAGTTATTCAAATTGATCTCTAAATTCCACATTTGAGAATATTTTTTCAGATCAGATGCGTAAACAAGTAAAAACAACATTGCAAATAATCCAGATTTCAGATATAATGAACCCGGATTATGAGATTCTATTATATAAAATATATTCATACTTGAGTGATTAAAATGACCTCAAATTGTAAATATTACTAAGGAAAAAAAAAGTTGTTCCTCTGTCCAGTGATTTAGTTTTAATTATTTATTTCATCTTATATAATGTACTATAATAACACATTATCGAAATAATATGAATGGACATGTGAAGCGTATTGAGTGGTTATAACTTAATATATATTTCTATCATCAAAAAAATGTAATTGTTTCATATGTATAGAATATATCTGCAAATTCCTGAAACATTGATGGACATTGATTTACTATGCACTACATATTATTTTGAAGTTATTTGTGCACTTATATTTTTATTGTAGGTAAACATTTAAATAACCCAACTAAGAAAAAAAAAATAAAATAAAAAAAAATAACCGAGTAAAAAAAAATTAATAAAAGATATTCAAAAAATCATAAGATAAGGCTTACTACTTTAGAATTTTTATAATAATATGTTGTTTTTTTTTCTGTTGTCTATATTTTGGAGTTAATAACTAAATGTAACTACTTTTTTTTATGATTGTACCTTCATTCATTTAGTATTTTGTGAAAAAAATATAGCGTTTGATGGTCTATAAATTCTTGTATTCTTGAAATATCTAATTCTTTTTGCATGTTCTTAAAAATCTATTTTGTAAATTATTTATATGTGTTTTGCTTGCAAGGCTCCAGGGTGGACATGCATATGCAATCATAGGCCTGATAACAATTTTATAGAATATTAACTTGTTCGTCAATGATAATTGTGAATGGTTAAAGTATTATATTATTTTTTAGGTGTATTCTTGATGAAAATATATTTATTTTTAAAAAATATATAAAACCTTAATTTTCTAAAATATTCTCAATTTAGGTTCGTTTATTTTTATAAATATGAGTAAAAATACATTTTATTCATTATAATCAAGAAATGTAATTTTTGAGTCATTACGGTATAGGAATAAGAATGTAGGGAAAAAGCTATTTTATTTATTTATTTGAACTTATTATATATTATATTTTGTAATTGGCAATGTGGCTGCCTTTTATATATAATAATATCATACTACTGTCATCATCATCATCATCCGTGGCGCTACAGACCGATGTGGTCCTTGGCCTCCTCAATAAGTCTTCGCCAGGTGATTCGGTCTTGAGCAGCCGCTCGCCAGTTGCGGGTGTCAAGTAGGAGAAGTTCATCCCTGGCAACGGTGTCCTCCCATCTAAGCCGAGGTCTTCCTCTTCCCCTTGTCCGGTGGAGCCTCCCATCCAGCAGCTTTTTGGGAATTTCATCGTCTGGCATCCGTACTACGTGGCCAGCCCATCGTAGTCTTCCTAAGTTGATTAACCTCATCACATCAGTTTCGCCATAGATCCGGTAGATCTCCAAGTTTGTCCTCCGCCTCCAGCTTTCCCCGATCTTAACTGGCCCAAATATCTTTCTTAAGATCTTTCTTTCAAAAATTAGGATATTCCTCTCCTCTTTACCAGTGAGGGTCCACGTCTCAGATCCATAAGTTAAGACGGGCCAAATGAGGGTCTTATACAAAAGGCACTTTGTGCGACGGGTGAGGTAGGCACTTTCTGAGGCCAAAATAGCATCTGTTGGCTTTGAGGAGACGCTGACTTGTTTCCCCGGAGATCCTATTTCCACAATTTACTACTGATCCGAGGTACACAAATTGGTCAACGCTCTGGAACGCAAATGGGCCCATTATCACAGGATGTCGGTCTGCAGTCTCTGTTCCCGGCCCAGCTCTCATGTATTTTGTCTTCTCCTGATTGATATGCATCCCCATATCCTTCGCTGCCTCCGCCAACCTGAGGAAAGCATCTTCTAAGGACTCAATGACCTTGCGACAATGTCCAGGTCGTCAGCAAAGCCGAGAATTTGGACCAGCCGGTTGAAGATGGTGTCCGAAGTCTGTATCCCTGAATCACGCACTACCTTTTCCAAAGCCAAATTGAACAACAAACAGGCGAGGCCATCACCCTGCCTAACACCTTTTGCAGTTTCAAACTACTGTAAAACATTTTATTTATTAGTTTTAACGATATAAAAGGCTTTCTTTCATACATGACCTGCACTACCGATACGTATTGCGGAATGGTATCAAATAGCCCCTTTTGACTGTTTTGTTAAGATCAGGATTCAAGGATATTTTGGACCAGTAGACCACATTAAAACCTCTACTTACATTAATCCTTCGGTTCATAACTCGTGTACGTAAAATAGTATGTTGAAAGAAGTCGAAGAACATCGTTGTTACATCTTTACTTCATGTAAAAATACAGAATTTGGTGAATTTGAATTACATATACCATATATTTTACACTAATTTACAATTTCCTCAACAAATACTAACAATTTTCATCAATCATAGTCTACACTGGTGTATAAGTAAATTGATATTAATATTATGTAGATTTCATATTTATAAAAATTATCCGACTGTGCTTAAATCCTTGGTTTTTATTATACTTATTCTAATAATGTACCTTTAATTGTGTGGGCTTGAAATATTTACTATTTTTTGTTGATAGAACATAGGAAAAAAAAAGTATAAATGAATTTTATAACCAACTAAAGGAGAAGCAGAACAATTTTCCAAATAAATTTGTTTTACAGAAATAAGAATAATAATACAATTATTATTTTATATATATATATATATATATATATATATATATATATATATATATATATGGGTGTGTGTTTTAAGAGATACAATTTTACAATTGGAAATGTTTTTATGGATGTAATTCGCCTATAGCTCATTTATTATTGAAGATGTGGATAGAAATATAAGTATTTGGGTTCAAGACACCGTTATGAACACAGAAAAAGAAAATATGAAAAAGTTTTAAGATACATATAACCCGCAAAACGAATAAAATAAGTCGTCTGTTTAAAATTTCAGATAAGCTGTGTGCATTTATAAATACTAAAATATAAATTTTCTACAAAGCAAAACAATAATCATTGAAATCGGGTCCGAAATAGTGGAGAGATAGCGTTTTGAACTTGGAAGTCATATATATATTCATATAAATAAATATATATATATATATATATATAATTATATATATATATTTTATATACTGTGTTGATTTCCGACACAGCTACATACATTGTTATACCAAAATATAATTATTTCGTGATAAAAAATCTTTGTGTAATTATTTGCAGCTTATTTTACTCAATAATTCAATATAATCAATACAATATATTATTATTTCAATTCGTAGTTTCATTTTATACAAGAATCATACATATTTTCATATCAGACCATTATAATTATTTATGATTCTATAAACAAATGGAAACGTTTTACAGGCAATAATGAATTTTTTCAGGTCAACGCAATAAAAATATTTGAGTTTTTAAAAAGTTTCCTATGGTAAAAGTTCTCTGTTGTGTTTAAACAAGACGCCTACCTGGAAAAAGAATATTGTTAGGCAACTTTCATTGCCAAAGGACCAGTCCCACTTGCATTTATAAATACGGTGTGAAATGGATGTTTTCACAATTAAACACTCCCATCTTCTGTTGCCTGCTCCCTCAGCGCTTCAGCTTTCTACCTTTCTGTGAATGAATGTAATGCACTTTTTTTGTTATATTCCTCATATCCAGAAGAAGTTGAGTAATATTTGAGGTAAAAAAAAATTTGGCTGATTTTTTTTTAAATATTTTTTCCAAAAGCTATTCCTAGAACCCGATTTCCTAGTACCAACTTTATAGAGACTGGGTGAACCCTAAGAGAACTTTTCCACCCAAAAGTCACTCCACGGGTCTAATAACAGGATAAATTATCATTCTACTTCACCCTGGTTCGAACCTGAGATACGGAGATCAGTAGTCCAGTAGTTCTATCCACTCGACCACACGCATTTATTAGATGTGTACATTTTTTTAAACAATTAAAATTATTGATTTAGATTTTGGCTAGCATACAAGTTTTTTATCATTCATGCTACCTTGTTCTAGAATTTTATACCCATCTCCATTCGTAAAGCTTCGTCCCTGAATTCATTTTAACACTATGTCCTGGATGTTTAATGTATTGTTGTAAACGACAATAGCCCTGCAAATGTAGATAATAGGGGTACTCACTACGTTTGCTATAGCATGCTATTTGTGTTATTTTGCTAAACCCGTCGAGTTTCTACAGTTATTTCCTGTATAAAATTGATGGGTTTAGCACAATAGCACAAATAGCATGCTATAGCAAACGTAGTGAGTACTCCTAATTATTACGTAAATAACTATCCATCCATATTCCTTCAATGTTGATTCATAAAACAATACATTATTAGTTTGGCTATACTCGCATATCATGTAATGTAATGTAGCCAAGGCATGTCCTAATAATGTTGTACGTTGATTATAGTTGCTTCATAAACGCCAATTCATGTTTTTTTTTCTATTTTTTTTTTTTTTTTAATAATCCATGAAAAAACCTAAAATATATGTTCTTTAGTAATTACTGTTCGATTAACAGTAATTTTGAAACCAAACCATTTCACTGCTGGACACCAAAAAAAAAAAAAAATTACGAATAAAATATATAATAATCAATAACACGTGACTAATCACGGTGATGCAGGGCTGATAGGACGACTCTCTTGAAAGAGTGAAGTAGGGATGGCGAGGAAGAGACCAGAGAGAGAGAGAGAGAGAGAGAGTGATTAGATTTTTGTTGTCTTAGGGCCTATGGCCCTTTCTTACGGACAAAATAATAATTTTTACACTCATAAATGTGCCAATAAATAGTATAAACTATACATATATATAACACTATTTTTTTTTTATAAGGAAACGTAAAACAGAAAATATTTTAAATTATGTGCAAAAAAAAAAAAAAATAGAATATATGTTTTAAAAATTAACACTGAAGGAAGAAAATAAATAAATAAAGTAAAAAGAACGAAGAGATATTGGGAAGAGGAAGGAACTTTCTACAACTTTGCTCAGAACTTTAAGGCGCACTCGAAGAGTCTGCCACCAAGAATAGCGGAAGGCCTTACGGAAAGAAGAAGAAAACCTGACTTCTACCAGTAGCTGGTTGAGCCCTCTCGCTGCCGAGGCGTGGAAAGCATTGCTCGAGGCCTCGGTTCTGCAAGCAGGTAGTTGGAATACGCCCTGCCACGTATCTCGACAAAGTCACTAGAATTTCTGGAATACCGGAATCTAGAACTTTACGTGCTAGGCTCATTAGATTGAGGCGGAGATATTCTTTTGCTCGAATCCAACCTAACTCCCTTGTAAGCAGACTTATGTGCTCGTCCCTTTTATAACTAAAGATAAATCTAACAGTTGCGTTGAGAGCTCTCTAGATTTTGCAGGCCTCAGTTTCCGATATATCAAGATATGCGGAGTCGTAGTACCACACCAGTGCTGAAACTATCTTCCCTCTGACCACGGCTGGCAATAGACGGTTTCACTGTGAATAGGAATGTATGACACCTTAGACTTGACTAACAACCAGGCCAGCATGATCGCGCCACGACAAAGAATTGTCGATCATTATAACAAGAAGTTTCATCTTGTCACAACGCGGGACCACCTAGTCTTGCATCACCAGTGAAGGCTGCACAACGAACATTTCAGAGTTCACCACTAGTTTAAGGCTGCCAATCAGCATCCAACGAGATTTCCTGCCATTGAAGCAAAGCCTATTAGAGCAAAACCCTGTGGTACACCTGTGCTGCATCTAGACATCCAGAAGCATCACTTGAAGTCTTGACGTGTTGTAGTCGTCTATTAGGTTATAACTTGAGCTAATGCACGTCTGGTTCACCAACAACAAAGCTACCAAATTTCTTTAAAGCATATTATGTTCGACTGAATAGAACGCCTTTGTGAAATCTAATGATACGAATATGGTTATCATTCGATCGTCCATTGCTCTTCTTATATACGTTAAAATAGTGCTGTGCATGTTTTGCGCCATTGTCTAAAGTCTAATTGCTGTGGTGACAGTAAATGGTTGTTCTCCAAGAATTTTCGATAAAACTGGCTACACAGCGATGGGATGGTAATGAAGGTTCTCTGCGTTTAGACTTTTTTGAAATTGTACTTGTACTGATGATAGCTCGTTCCCACGCATCAGGGAACCTGTACTGCTGCAAGGATTCATTTAAAATATTGACAAGCAATTTTTTTGTTGTCGACCTTATCTATCACAGCTTTTGATATCCCATTATCTCCTTTCACACCGGAGTTTACTCGACTCAAACTCCAGGCCACACCGTCTTCGCAGATCTCATCGAAAATAAGGTCGTCTATATCTTCATTTGTAGGTATATTTATCTGTTGTCGGTGGTTAAGAGGGTGGGATGAAAAGAACTGGTTTATATCATCAAGGTTGCAATGGACATCTGCTTCATTTTTCTTTACCTGGATGGTTCTGTGGTCCCATAAATTGTTTCCACACCTCGCCGGGAGCACAGCCGCTTAAACTTTCAGATAAACACTTTTTGTTAGCGTGCCGCACAGCGGTCTTTATCCTATTTTTGTAGCGCCGGTACTGCATAGAATCTTCCATGGAACCGCCTCTTATCAACATCCAGAAAAAGAACTCAAGGACTTAATATTCCCAGACATCCAGGGAGAAGGCCTTGTTTTCCGCCTCTTGTATGTCTTTAATAGTGCGTGCTGGTCAAATAGTTTATTCAATTATACAGTGTATATTCCTTGGCATTGTGGCTGTCGTATAAAACAAGGTCATGGTTTGAAATTCCTGGAACCTGCACTTGACTCTCAATTTTTTTAAATTGGGATCACCTCTGATTAGCGCCATATGTCAAGAAAATCGCTAGAATATTATTGATTAAAATAATCAAGATCAAAATTTATACAAAAAGCGGCAGTCTGAGAAAAAACGTTTTATATAAAAATTTAAATTATGATTATGGGACGCGTTATCTGTACACAAACATAGGTTTAATGGGGTTAAATGGGTATTTAATGTTTGCTGTGAATTATTATACCTTAACTACAATAGATTTTATACAAACAACAATGTGATGTTCTCGCTTTGTAATAGAAGAGAAATAGAGAATACGTTTCAGTTCCAAATTTGTCTGAAATTAGAAAAAGGTACTCCGGAAAGAATTTTCTAAACGTTGACAAAGTGATAAGTTGTCTTAATGTCCAAAACTGGCTGTTTATAATTATCGTAAAGTAGCAGGGCTTTGTAGATACAAACTTAATTATATTTAAAACCTGTCACATATATATATATATATATATATATATATATATATATATATATATAATATTAATTTCTATCGTTTGTTGTTTTGAGACTTGTGAAGTTATAGTAGAATCAGTGATTGTAATATGTTCTACTGTTGTATAATTTGTAAAATTGTACAGGTCGGCTTCGGACTAGACGGTCAAAAATATGATAGTTCGACCAATGTATTTTTTAATAAATTGTAAGACTGTTATATTTGTGTTGTAATGCTAAAAAAATAAATAAACATTAATCTATCAGTCTAATCATTAAATTCCAAAATTAAATAACCATTTTCTTATGACTTAAGAAAACTATAACTACAGATGCAAAGAATTTGTAATAGAGATATCTTGCTTTACCGCTCAACATAAGATTAGTCGAAGCTTGCGAAGGCTTTCAACGCCCTTTGGGATACGAAGAAAGATGTATGCCGGTATAAAAAATGTTTCAGAAGACAAGGCAGTGAAGCATTGATCCCAAGCGGCATCGTCTTCTCTTCGGATAAAAAAGGAACACAAAAATAGTGGGCTAAAGAATTCACAAGCTTTTTTATCTATACTTGAGAACGTAAGAGTGAAAATGAACCATCTTTATATTATATATATATATAATATATATATATATATACATATAAGAACAGTATTTGATTAATAACAATAATTAATTTTAGTTAATAGTCGGTTATACGGGCCATAAAAGTGTTTACATCTCCCGTATCAATATGTATATATTTAGAAATATTTTCAGAAATATTAATTATTAAGAAATATAGCGAAGAAAGTGCAGTGAGTTTTCTTTAGGAACAAGGAATTATACCAAACCATAAAAAAAAATGTATTAACTATCATGAAATGATCCAGAAATAGTCAATTTCACAAGTTATATACAAAACTAGACCAGTAAAAGGCAATTTATCTTTCATAATTTACATCTTTCAGGACAAACTTGGGCTCTACAGCAAGTGAACAGCTTCATTTGTTTCTTTATATTTATGTATCTGTACTTATCTATATTTAGATTTATGCTCCCCTTGTATTGACAGATATAAATATTGAGCTCACTTATTAATTAAATTCTTATATAAAGTATATTTATAAATATTATATTATTAACCGCTTATCTTATACAATTGTGTATGTATATCAGTAATTTGTAAATTATTAATTAACCTTAATTATGATTTGGTAATTTTTGTTACATTAAAAAAAATCTGATGCGGGCAACACACGACTTTCACTTACCTCCATTTTTAAAATCAATGAAAGAATTTTCAAATACAGTTAAAGATAAAAAGACGTGAAACTACTAGAGAATTAATTAAATCGAATTTATATATAAGCATGTGTTTTATTAAAAAATCTATTATATTATTATCTAAAATAATCAGTTACTTTCATGTTCTCTTCATCCCTCTCTATTAACTTTTAAAAGCTTGAGTATAAGATAGTATTTTTTATAAAATCTTTAGCTTTCCAACGGTATATCATACATGTATATTACTGTCCTTATGTTCAAAAACAAAAAATTGCATAAAAAAAAAATGTTTTCTGTTTTCTACTTTAGTTGATACCCAATTCATTATATTTATATATTTACCTGTTTTTCAGCAGCGTTAACAAGATAATATAGTTATTTTTATAGAATCAACAAAATTAAAGGTACTTTAGAGAAAGAAAATTTAAAATATTGGCATTTAAACCCTGTCAGACCATTTTAATCAGAATGAAACCTACATGATATTAAAGCCCATTAAATTTTACATCAATATAGCGAGTTTAATCAAAATCGTCGGAACCGTTTTCGAGAAAATCGAAAAAAGGTGAAAATGCATGGTATACAGTGACTCTCCTGATGAGCTCATTTTGATGAAGGTTTTGTAGCCTCTCGGGCGAATATTTATCTTAAATATGAAAATTCAGTTTTTTAGGACTTACCGTTTCCGCCCGGGAGTTACCACACACACACAGACCTTTTTGAGGGACTTGGTTATTTGGACTCAGGGGATCCTAAAACATGTATTTACGTTGAAAACTGGAATTCGAAAATGTTCACGATCGCAATACTTTCCCTTACTATATATAGTAAGTGAAAGTAATATAAAGTTAATAACACCATTAATGTTTATTTATATGTAAACTATATTAATACTATTGTCATTTAGTAGCCAGGCTCTATTTTTAAGGGGATTTCCCCAAAAACAAAAGAAGAAATCTATCTACTAATTACAATAATTCGCATTAGTATTTATTTATCAGAAGAGCTACCGATTTAATCCGTTTGTTGATAATGAAGCGAATTATCTTTTGATATTTTGCTGAGGACGAGAACTTGGTTAATTTACTGGAGTTGGAGGTGGGACCTTCTTTGATTCCGTCTCTTGATTGCTTTTCGCTTTTCCCTCCTCGATTCTTATTAGTCCCTTATCGGCCCTTTGATTAATCCTACCACTCCAACCGTTTAATGGTCACCTCAAAGGGCTCATCTTTTCACAAAAAAAAAAAGAGGGAAAATAAAATATCCTTTGTAACGTTAGTTAAAGATCAAATCCCGCTATACATAAAATAACGCTTATTTTGCATAATATGAATAATGTAAAGGTCGTTTAAAACATTACTAATTGAAGATTCTTAGCAATAATGTAAGTAGAAATACATTTATTATTATCGATAATCATAAAATCAAATTATAGTTTCGAATTATTTTTATTGTAACCAATAATGATAATTATAAATATTATTTTAAATTTTGGCTAATGGCGCCTAGCAAAACCCTACTAAAATAAAAATAAAAACATTTACTGTGGAAGAGGCAACGGTTATATCATCCATGATTACTCAAATACATATGGAATGCAGAGCCAGGAAAATTATTAGGATTGTGAAAATGTTCAAAGAAAATACCCGGTCAAGTCCAAATAACCTTCTTCTTCTTCTTTTGCATCACCCTGTAGTGCCTTTCAGAGTAGGGGAGCGTTTAGCCAGGATTGCCAATGTTCCCTGTTGTATGCTAGATTTCTGGTTTGGCGAATATTTTTATTTCGTTTCTTGCACAAACGGTCTACGTACTCCAGGTACGACATTCTTGGTCGGCCACGGGGTCTTTTACCAATGGGAATATAGTCTATGGTTTTCAATGGATCTCTGTGTCCCTCCATCCGGACAACATGTCCAAACCACTTAAGCTGCCGAGTTTCCAAGACATCTTTCATTGAGGGAACTCCTAACTCCTCTCTGATCCTATCATTGCGGATGCAGTCCCGTCTTGTTCTCCCTGCGATTCTTCGGAGAAATCTCATCTCCGCAGCAATGACTTTGCTCTCCAGTCTGCTAGTCATCACCCAGCTTTCTGCACCATAAAGGAAGGTACACCGCCTTAAAGATGTGCAGTTTCACATTTCTGCTGACTTCTCTCTTCCCGATCACTGTATTGCAGATCTGGTAGTATACAGCGTTGGCCTTGCTTATCCTGTTCACTATTTCTGAGTCTACTTTCCCAGATCTATGCATAACAGTGCCGAGGTAGGTGAAATCTGACACCTCTTCCATCGCCTCTCCATTGCAGTATACCAAAACATATTCCTGTACCCTTCCAACCTGTAAGATCTTACTCTTGCTGGTACTGATGGTCATGCCCTTCCTGCGGAGCTCTTCATTCCATATAACCAAATAACCAAGACTGACAAATGTGGCAAGCATAGTGGAAAATCAGAAAATGAAATTTCATATTTGAGATAGGCATATATCTAAAATGATACATTTTTTTTCCTTAAAAATAGAGATATCGAAAAAGTCACTATATTCCATGC
The DNA here is from genome assembly GCA_023052935.1 of Piezodorus guildinii. Classification (NCBI taxonomy): domain Eukaryota; kingdom Metazoa; phylum Arthropoda; class Insecta; order Hemiptera; family Pentatomidae; genus Piezodorus; species Piezodorus guildinii. Next base: position 82,019,614 of record CM041295.1, read on the forward strand.
ATTTTTGCACCTTTTTACGATTTACTGAAAAATGACGTTTTTGAATTGTAAATAAGTTTTCATTTTTTGTCGTTGTTTTTGTTTTCTTCTCATTTGAATATGTCTATTTTATATAAGTAATTATACTTATATAAACTTATTAACATGTATTTAATTTACTCTAAAACACCAAAGCACATTTTGTAAATTCTGTATTTTTTATTCTAGTTTGTTCCAGAATAATAAGGAATTTATCTATTATTTATTTATTTAATTTTGTAGATTTAAAAAAATTAGGCATATCATCTTGTTAGCATTGTTTGATAACGGCTCAGTACGGATTTTGAGCGAATTTTACTAACAACTGAAGGAGAAAAGTGCAAACATATTTTTTTTGCAATTTTTGGGTTTTTGAACTTAAGGATAATAATAGAGATGTATAATATACCGCTGGAAAGCTAAAGATTTAAAAAAAAAAAATATCATCTAATACACGGAATTGTAAAACTTAATGGAGAGTGTTGAAAAATCGATAAAACTAACAGATTGTTGTAGAAAAAAATATAATAGATTGTTTAATAAAACAAATGTTTTATTAAACATGTTTCAATACAAAATTAAATAACCATTTTCTTATGACTTAAGAAAACTATAACAACAGATGCAAAGAATTTGTAATGGAGATATCTTGCTTTACCGCTCAACATAAGATTAGTCGAAGCTTGCGAAGGCTTTCAACGCCCTTTGGGATACGAAGAAAGATGTATGCCGGTATAAAAAATGTTTCAGAAGACAAGGCAGTGAAGCATTGATCCCAAGCGGCATCGTCTTCTCTTCGGATAAAAAAGGAACACAAAAATAGTGGGCTAAAGAATTCACAAGCTTTTTTATCTATACTTGAGAACGTAAGAGTGAAAATGAACCATCTTTATATATATATATATATATATATATATATATATATATATATATATATATATATATATATATATAAAGAACAGTATTTGATTAATAACATTAATTAATTTTAATGAAGACAATCCAAGAAAATTTTTTTTTTAAAAAGCAATGAAATAGTCTTAACTTTTTACTGTAAACCTTTCAACCAAGATTTTCGGTCTTCATCAGGGCTTCCGAAGGTACAGCAGGTTATGAATGCTGTGTACTGTAAACATGTCGTAGTGGGTTATTGACTAACTTATAAGAACGTTAGAGATAAATAGTTAAGAATATTTTACTAGACTTAAAATAAAATAGCTTAACCAAAGATGTAGCCAGTTATACAGGCTGCTAAACCCCTTTGGAATAAACAATTATAATGTTTTCATAATTTATAATTTTATTTTATTTCACATCCCAATCTATGAAATAGGTAAGTTATTGAAAACGCAAAACTGTTTGAATGCAAATAATCAAATCTAACACGATTGTTCGTGTGTATTTGATTCAGCGACAACAACAAAAAAAAATGGTCGTAGAAAACTAAAATCATCTATTTATGATAGTTATGAACCTCGGATAATGTAGCAACCTTTTCACCATAAACGATTATCCAGAGTCCCACTTATAAAGATTTTCGATTTTTTTCTGAAAACGGTTTTTCAACTATTTAGCTCAAACTTTTTATATCAATGCATAAATGGACTACAATATCACTTAGGTATTATTCTGTTTAAAATATTCAGACAGTTCTTTAATGAAGAATTTTCGAAAATTCCTCATTCTAAATAGTAATCCTATAATGTTCAACCCAACTGTCAGGAATCTTGGATTAAATTATTTTTCAAAAATCGTATTTCCGAAATTTCATACTTTCTCCACCTTATAGCGACTGAATTCCCTTCGTCACCTATCCCCGTATGAAGCCCGGAAAATTCTCGTTGCATCTCTAATATTACCTTCGCTTCACCACTGCTGTACGGTAGACAGTGGTTTTTCTGGTGATGAAGTAAAAATTAAAACGTTTAATTGCTTAGTTTAATTTTTCTTCTGGGTCCTGAGGTATACCTTCATCTCCGAATTTTATACCGAGTTGAAGTGTGGTCTAGTGGATAGAGCATTAGGCTACTGTTCTCAGCGTCCCAGATTCGAATCCCGGCTGAGGCAGAATTATTTATTCTGTTATAGACCCTCTTGGGTCCCATCCAGCCTCTATAAAGGGGGTATCCAAAAAAAAAAAATAATAATAATAACTGACGGCCGAGCGTGATTTATGCCTAATCACCTCCTTGACGAATCTATATAAGTACTAAAGCCCAGACACTCCATATGTTGTAAAGGTACAGGGTTTTTTTCCTTATAATTTAAAGTTCAATTCGCTATTCTCGTTGAATGGATTTTAAACAAAAGACATAACTAGAATACAATTCAAAATGGAAGAGAACCACCATATTTAACTTGACTCCATATGGATCGAAACATTTTAGATGTAACTAGGTTACCACACTAAAAAGGGGCGCATTTTAATATTTTATCTCTCTTCCCGTTGAATGAATCTGTACCCAGAAAAATTTCAGCTTCACATTCATTGTCATTTTTTAACTACTGCGATGGTACCACATACGTGGGTGAAATGTAATTATGTAAATCAGTCTGGACATTGTTAGAATGTTTTGTTAAAAGCGAAAAGTCGGGTAAAACGATCTTTTTTGACTTAATATACCTACATTTATAGAGTTGTTTTAAGGAGTACAATAGAAGTGTATTATTAAAAATATGGGAAAGGAAGGAGGTCGGGGCCCACTTCTAGCCCCTCGAGATCCGCCCCCCCCCCTTTCAAGATCCACTCCTTTACACCGCCTTACCCCCTCAGCAAGAATCATAAATTAGTAAAATAATAAAGAATTAGATGCAAAAGAAAATAGAAAAAAATTGGGTGTTTATTAAAAGTTCAATATAATGTATCACTATTTATAATATATCACCAATCCTGGATTTTGCGTATTACAAAAAAAAATCCTTATTACCCTTAAACACCCCTCCTTAATTATGTTCCTATGTATAACAACCTTATTATAGCAGGTGACTTAAATACAAATCTCCTCTCAGACTCTCCCGATAAGGCATACCTGGTTGACCTGGCCTATTCTCTAAACTTCTTCATTATTCCTTTCCAACCTACTCATCATACTCAGTTTTCCGATACACTGATTGACTTAATCTTTATTGATTCCAGTACCACTTTTATCAAATCATGACTTGATCCAAATCTCATACAATATTCCCGTTCCAATCTTCATTCCTAAACAGGTCTCTTTGAAGAATCTCGACTCTTTAAATGCAGAAACAGTAAATCCAATCATTAATTCATTATTTTATTCATCACTGATTTTGGGAAGCCTTTGACTGAGTCAATCACTCAATCCTCCAATCCAAACTACAAGATATTTCTCTATCAAATAGTGCCTTATGTTGGTTCCACACTTTCTTGTCACTCCGTTTCTAAACAGGTATTATTCCAAACAAACCTGCCTTATTATATCTTTCTCCAGGTGTTGTCTTCTTTCCGACTTTATTTTCAATCTTCATAAATGCCCTACCTACATCTATTCACCTTCCCCAGTGTTATTTGTACGCAGATGACCTACAAATTTACCTTCCTTTTCATCATTCTGATATACTTGAGGCTTCCCGTAAAATCCAAGAAGATAGCATTAATCACTGGGCTTTGGAAAATAAACTGAGCCTGAATCCAGCGAAAATAAAGGCAATGCTTATTGGATCAAAACCTTCCTTCCATTTACTTCCTTACTACCCATTACTCTTTCTTAATAAAACTGCTAACCAATTCCAAAACTCCATAAGAAATCTGGGAGTCGTGTGAGGCATCCTTTGAAAAGTCCTTTATCACCCGTGCTTCCACACTTTGGAACTCTGTGTGAATCCACCTCCTCAAAATCAATCTTCCGCACATATGTGATAAATATTGAATTTGATAATACATAAGTAAACACATTTGATATTGTTAACTGTTTTTATTTTATATCTTTTATTTATATTAACTTTAAAAATTTACTATTTGACTAAATAATTATGTATTAAATGAAGACAGACAAATTAGACTTCCTCTGTTCATTGTAGATCATTCTTAGGGGATGAAATGTCCCAAAATAAAAATTATTTTTCATGCATTCATTCATAAATATACATATTTTCAAATCAAAGTCTGTTCATATTGTGGGAGCAGATACCAGAGCTCAAGAGGAACAAAAAAAATCAGATGACCCTTAGCCCGATTCTCAATAGTTAGGGAGGAGGATACAATTTTGAGGGTTTTCTGTTATCCATGTTTTTCATCGGAAAAACTCAAACATACTTGATGTACACGCACCGGAATATATCTAGAGAACTGAAGATAAGATTATATCGTACTGTCCTTCAGCCAGTGGTTATGTATGGAAGCGAGTCCTGTACATTAACATGCAACGATGAAAGAGTATTAAACATGTAAGAAAGAAAACTTCTCAGAAAAATATTTGGTCCTACAAAAGAAGGAGATCGTTGGCGAATGAAGACGAATGATAAAATTAGAAACCTATATCAAACACCGGATATAGTTGCCGCGATTAAGAGTGCCAGGATAAGATGGCTGGGGCATGTACAGAGAATGGAAAGTGGAAGGCTGCCAAAATGATGATGGAGGAAAACCCTAGTGAAAGAAGGAGCAGGGGCAGACCTAGACTTCGTTGGCTGCAGGACGTAGAGGAGGACCTTCGGTCATTGGTTGTCATCGGATGGAGAAGGGCAGCCGAAGACAGGTCGGAGTGGAGGAGGATCGTTGAGGAGGCCAAGGTCCAACAAGGCCGTTAGATAATATAAGATAAGGTTATTGTTCTATCGTTAGGTTTTAAATTTCCCTGAGCTAAAAAAAAGGTTTTCATTTAATTAGCTTTACTACTATTATTAAAATTTGCAATTGTATATTATAATACAACAAGTAAATATGCTGGTTAATGATAAAATACATGAAAAAAACATGAAGAGAAACTGCTCATTGGCAGCACTCTAGTAGTTAGTCAATCTAAACCAGAAGGTCTCGAGGCCATCTTCTTTTCAGAAGCCTCGGAGGGTTACCAGGAATCGTATAGGAAGCTAAGATATAAAATAGTGGGTTAGAGTGGGAATGGAGTTTTTCATGGAAGGATTGATACCTGGTTCGGGCCAAAACAGTAATATAGGGAACATTAAGGTCTTTGTGGATGAGTTTATTCGTGACAAAGTAAGGAGCGTTGAGGATTTTACGAAGGGTATTGAATTGTAAAGATTGAATACGAGAGGAATTCGATGGTTTGCTAGAGCACCATAGCTAGCTTTAAAATGGTGCAAAAGAAGCCTTTCTTTATTGGCCAATCAAAGATGCAAGGAGGCAAGAATATTTTAAAAAAAAAAAAAGGACTAATAAGAAATTTTGTGCTCAACATCTTCATCTTTGTCATCTTCATTTTCCCAACCTTTTTCAAATTTTTCATCTGGGTAATCCTTCGAGCCCGAAAGAAAATAAATCTTAAAGGGATGTGGTCTATGAATTTTATTAAGATTTCAGTAGTTGGCCTTAATTTTATTAAGATTTATCTTTTGGCTTATTGTCACCCACTTGTGTCCAAGATTTATATTGGATGTTTGTGTAATCTAAGAGAATAAAAATAAATTATTTCTAAAGTCGTTAAAATTTTGGATGATATAATTATATATTATTGATGATAAAATATTGTTAAAAGAAGAGTTGTTTCATTCAGTGGAAAAAAAAAATTAAATTATTTATTTTATTGCTATGTATTCACACAAGATTTGTCTTAATATACCATTTATTTTATATACTTGCTAAAAACAGCTATAAATGAATGAATCAATTTCGCAGTAATGGAGAGCACGTGGGAGTATTAGTTAAATCTCTCGGCCTAGTGAGACAGCAATTACTTATATGTTTATTAAAACGTATGAAAATTGTGTCTACTCTGTCCATTTTCTGTAATGAATCCTGACATTAATTTAAAGTTTATTTATTACTCTATTTATTGAGCGCAGGCTATAACGTGGGCTTTTCGGACCAGGGAATGAGGGCGGGGGATTATTGTAAAAGCCCCTCAGATTCGAGGTGCGAACTCGTAATTAATTTACTTCAAGTTTTTTATCATCTGGCTACTGTACAACGCATGTTCACAACAACGAGCTAACCCACTAAGTCACACCGCTCCCTCCCCTCAATAAAAAAAGTCCATGAGTGCAGCTGTAAAAAATTATATCATAAAACTTTTTTGAAGGAATATATAATTATATATATAGTCATAAAGGTAATTAATTCCTATTTCAGCTTAGTTAGAACTCAAAATTTCCTTAACGTCTTAATAAAATTAATTATGGGTCAATCCATTTGAAATCGTCCAATTTTCATTAATTTTGCCACTCAGAATTTAAGATTTTAATTATTTTTTCCCCTGTTATTCTTTATATTTTCGTGAATAAAAAACCGTGGATAAAATTTTTTTCTAGCAAATACATTTACTGTTGCAGCCGTTTTAAGTCAGCTTCACAGGCAAAAGCATGTGATGGGAAAATCTTTCTAATTCCTGTAAGTTTTTAGATATCAAATCAAAACAAAAATTAATAATAAGATAAGGACATGCTTTGTATTTTTTGTCCCCCATGCCTAATTACCTAAATAATAAAGAATGTAGTTAAAAAAATTATATTTCCCCTGTTATTCTTTATATTTTCGTGAAAAAAAAAACGTGGATAAATTTTTTTTTCTGGCAAATTTAGTGTTGCAGCCACTTTAAGTCAGCTTCGCGAAAGTGTGTAGGGAAAATCTCTCTAATTTTGGTAATTTTTCAGATATCGAATCAAAACAAAAAATAATTATAAGATAAAAATATGATTTATATCTTATGTCCTTACAACTCATTACCTTAAAATTGAAGAAAGTAGTTAAAACATTCTCGAAAATAAATTTAAAAAATGAGACGTCTAGTATAATTAAAACTCTATAAAGCTCTAATTATTTTTTAATACATAGCTTATTCACAGCCCTACTTGCTGTAAAACTTTTGATCTTGAGAACAGGACTATGTTAAGTAGTACTTATTCTAACTGTGTGCCGACGTTTCGGACATTGTCCGAGGCCTATATTTTTTTTTTACATAAAAAGTAAAGAAAGTGGTTTAAAAATTCTCTTTTTACTTTTAGCGGGTTAAAATTATATAAAGAAAGAGAAAAAGAGACTCACCTTTGATTATTTTTCATTATATAGCTTGGTCATAGTATTACTTCCTGTAAAAATTTCGATCTTGAGAACATAGTCCTTAATTGTATATGAATTTTCGAAAAGGGCAAGAACTCGTTTTTTGCGAAGTTTACGCGGTAATATCTCAATAGGGACTGAGTAAACAATTATAAAACTAACAAAATTACACATCTATACGACGTTAATAAGTGACATTTTAGTGAGAGACTGAGCTGGCTCCCTAGTAATAAAATTCTCTTCGCTGCTAAAATAACGTTTTCTTTAAAACTTATTAGCTAAAATCAACCACTACCTTTCAAACCTCGGACAAAATCAGTACGAAACCTTATATATTCCATATAATGTACCCAATAATTTCCATGATTTGGTGGTATCAGTATCAAACCTTCGGGTTCGGTAAGCCTATTATTATTATGATTAATAATTTCCATGACTTGTAGTTGTACGGATTTTTCAAAAATTATTATAAATAAATGAAAAAGGCTTGAACACGTATATAGTGTAGCTTGGCATTAAAATACATTATTTGAAATGATCTTTCTTTTATGTACAATATTCATTAATCTAAGAAGTTATATTATTCAGGACGTCAAGAACACATATTAATAACATATATTATTTTACTAGTAAAGACTTTTAATGTTCAAAATATTCTCTGAGTATAAATCTTACGTGACTTTCGCATTGCTTGGATCTTAAAATCAATTTAAGAACTATTAAACAAAGTTAGATTTTAGAAAAAGTTTAAAGAATAATATTCAGTTTTGTTAGAATCATATGTTTTAGATTAAACAATGTATCAATAAAACATTCTTATGGACAACAATATGATTTTAGAATAAAATGTTATCTTAGAATCCAAGTTGTTGTAGGTTATAAGATTAACCTAAAACAACTTTGATTCTACGATAACATTCTTTTCTAAAATCATTCACTATCCAACGGTATATTATATTTCCATGTTTTTATAGTTTTTTTGTTCTTTTCTCAGTTAGTTGGTTATCAAATTCATTCATCTTGTATATTTAGCCGTTTTTTTAACAATACTGATAAGATAATATGGTTAATGTTTTGGAATTTACAAAATTAAAGGTACTTTAGATGGAAAACACTTAAAATATCGACATTTAAGCCTTGTCAGACTATTTCAATCAGAAAGAAATCTACATAAGGGGTACTCACTACGTTTGCTATAGCATGCTATTTGTGTTATTTTGCTAAACCTGTCGAGTTTCTACAGTTATTTCCTGTATAAAATTGATGGGTTTAGCACAATAGCACAAATAGCGTGCTATAGCAAACGCAGTGAGTACCCCTATTATATTAAAGCACATTATATTTTATATTGATATAGCAAGTTAATCAAAAACGTTAGAGTCGTTTTTCAGAAAATCGAAAAAAGATGCAAAATTCATAGTGAAAAGTAGCTTTTGGTTTACCAATTTAAATGAAAACGTTGCCGTAACATCTCGGGTGTATAGTTGCTTAAATATGAAATTTCGGGTTCGTACGACTTTTTGTTTTTGTGCTAGACTTACAACACAACACACAGCCACTCGGACACACAGACCTTTTCACGCGATCATGAAAAAGAAATTTATTCTGGGATCAAGTCCTCTTAGAATAACGAACGATGAAAAAAAAAATCTTTATGGTCTGGTTACTTAAAGAAACTATTTATAAAAAAAGATATATAAAAGAAAAAATATTTATACATAAAAAAGGTCAAATATTCATTATATCTATAAATCTTTGCAAATTTATACTATATATACCTGTATTTTACTTTGGAACAGAAGATTGAGATGCGAGCAGGTAGTGAAAGAGTTGATGTTTGAAGGAAGAAAGATAGAGATATAAATGAGTGAAACTAATAAAGAATTAATTAAATTTAATTTCTATAGAAACATGAGTTTCATCAACAAATCTATTATATTATTATCTGAAATAATAATCAGTTAGTTTTATCGGCTTTTCATCACTCTTTATTAACTTTATAAGCTTGTGTATAAGATAATATTTTTTCTAAAATCTTTAGCATTCCAACGTTTATATTATACATCTATATTTTTTTTCTTATGTTCAAAAACGAAAAATTTCATTATAAAATATTTTTACAGTTTTCTCCTTTAATTAGAAATCGAATTCGTTCAACTTACATATTTACCTGTTTTTATTTTTAATGGTTGATAACGAGATTATATTGTTATTTTTTTAATATCAACAAAATTAAAGGTACTTTAGAGGAAGAAAATTTGAAATATCGGCATTTAAGCCCTGTCAGACTATTTTAATCAGAATTAAACATACATGATATTAAAGCCCATTAAATTTTACATCGATATAGCTTGTATTATTAGAATCATTAGAGCCGTTTTTGAGAAAAACATAAGGTGCAATATGCATGGTATAAAGTACATCTTCCGGTCAGCTGATTTTAATGAAAAAGTGTCTGTAACATCTCGGGTGTATAGTTGCTTAAATATGAAATTTCGGGTTCGTACGACTTTTTGTTTTTGTGCTAGACTTACAACACACATACAGCCTCTTAGAATAACGAACGATGAAAAAAAAAATCTTTATGGTCTGGTTACTTAAAGAAACTATTTATAAAAAAAGATATATATAAAAGAAAAAATATGTATATATAAAAAAAGGTCAAATATTCATTATATCTATAAATCTTTGCAAATTCATACTATATATACCTGTATTTTACTTTGGAACAGAAGATTGAGATGCGAGTAGGTAGTGAAAGAGTTGATGTTTGAAGGAAGAAAGAGAGGTGACTTTACGAATTCCAGAAGGATGAGGAACAAACGAGAAACGATTTGTGAAAGGAAGCAGTTTTATGTGAAGGGGTATAAATGTTAATTGATTGGATTCTAGTATTTAACGAATGGATATCAGAGCGAAGGGGTTATTATGGTTATCATAATCAAAGTTGATTTCAAGTATTACTAAGAAAAGAAGAGGTATTTTTCAGAAATATACCTAGCCTTCCATTATAAACTCCAGCCTCACACAAACCCTCGAGCCTCTAATCTTCCGTCCCCATCGATTCCCAATAATCCTCCTTGCCGCCTGAAAATTGGAGGGCTATGAGTAGTTTCTCTTCAACTCAGATCAATATTTCCATTCTTCGTATTGAATTTGTTATATATTGTTTGTGATTTCTAATATTAATAAATATTTTACTGGCGTGGGAATTTATGAAAAGGTAAGGTTCTCCAAAAAAAAGTATATTTTGTAGTTTTGTGTGGCGTTTTTTTTTTTTTAATTTCACTTAGTTATTTATGAAATATATAGTAAGGGAAAGTATTGCGATCGTGAAAATTTTCGAACTCCAGTTTTCAAAGGAAATACACGTTTTAGGGTCTACACACTACTCGTACACGCGTGTGGTATCTCCCGGGCGAAAACGAAAAGTCCTGTGAAACTGAATTTTCATATTTAAGGCAACTATACGCCCGAGATGTTACAGACACTTTTTCATCAAAATCAGCTGACCGGAAGATGTACTTTATACCATGCATATTGCACCTTATTATTTTTTTCTCAAAAACGGCTCTAATGATTTTAATAATACTCGCTATATCGATGTAAAATTTAATGGGCTTTAATATCATGTAGGTTTCATTCTGATTAAAATAGTCTGACAGGGCTTAAATGCCGATATTTCAATTTTCTTCCTCTAAAGTACCTTTAATTTTGTAGATACTAAAAAAATAACAATATAATCTCGTTATCAACGATAAAAAAAAAACAAGTAAATATGTAAGTTGAACGAATTCGATTTCTAACCAAAGGAGAAAACTGCAAAAATATTTCATATTGAAATTTTTCGTTTTTGAACATAAGAACCAAAATATAGATGTATAATATAACGTTGGAATGCTAAAGATTTTAGAAAAAATATTATCTTATACACAAGTTTATAAAGTTAATAAAGAGTGATGAAAAGCCGATAAAACTAACTGATTATTATTTCAGATAATAATATAATAGATTTTTTGATAAAACACATGTTTCTATAGAAATTAAATTTAATTAATTCTTTATTAGTTTCACTCATTTATATCTCTAACTATATTTGAAAATTGTTTAATCGATTTTAACAACGGCGGTAAGTAAAAGTCATGTGTTGCCCGCACCAGATTTTTTATTAATAGGAATACATCAATCAATAACCATTGAAGATGAATAACTCAATATAATTAATAAATATCTGGTGTGGGCAATACACGACTTTCACTTACCTCCATTTTTAAAATCAATGAAAGAATTTTCAAATATAGGTAGAGATAAAAATACGTAAAACTATTAAGAAATTAATCAAATTGAATTTATATAGAAACATGTGTTTTATTAAAAAATCTATTATATTATTATCTTAAATAATCAGTTAGTTTTATCTTCTTTTCATCACTCTCTATTAACTTTTAAAAGCTTGTGTATGAGATGATATTTTTTCTAAAATCTTTAGCTTTCCAACGGTATATAATATATGTATATTACTGCTCTTATGTTCAAAAACGAAAAATTGCATTAAAAAAATATTTTTTCTGTTTTCTCCTTTATTGGGGTATCGAATTTATTCAATTTATATATTTATCTGTTTTTCATCAGCGTTGACAAGATAATCTAGTTATTATTATTGAATCTACAAAATTAAAGGTACTTTAGGGGAAGAATAATAAAATATCGGCATTTAAGCCCTGTCAGACCATTTTTATCCAAATAAAACCTACCTGATATTAAAGCCCATTAAATTTTACATCGATATAGCGAGTTTAATCAAAATCGTCGGAACCGTTTTAGAGAAAATCGAAAAAAGGTGCAAAATGCATGGTATAAAGTGCCTTTTCTGGTAAGCTCATTTTGATGAAAAAAGTTTTGTCACGTCTCGGACGTATAGTTGTCTTAAATATGAAATTTCAGTTTCATAGAACTTACCGTTTCCGCCCGGGAGTTACCACACACACATACACAGACCTTTTTGCGGGACTTGGTTATTTGGACTCAGGGGACCCTAAAACGCGTATTTCCGTTGAAAACTGGAATTGGAAAATTTTCACAATCGCAGTACTTCCCCTTACTATATATAGTAAGTGAAAGTAAAAACTTATTATGAATTAATATTTTCTGGTTTTAGTTAATTCTTATAAGGATACTTTGATATGGACCAATCACGAAAAGATATTTTTTTTTTTATATCAACAATTCTAATGTTCATTAAAAAACAAATACGGTAGCTCTTCAATCCACGAAGTGTTTTGGTTACAGCATACATAGGGATACGTAATATTGGGTTCTAAAACCCAGTTCGTATCGTTTTTCATTAGTTATTTCAATAAAAACTTCAGATTCATTGAAATATTTTTGTTAAACACTTCTGCAATATCCCGTGTCGTAGAGTAAGGGTTGTCTGTGATCAATGCTTGATTTTAGTCATCATCAATAGTTGAAGGACTACAAAAGAGGTTGGTGTCTTCAAAATTTGGTGTCAAAATTTCCGGTTCTGAAACGGTGCTTTTTCCTAAGGATTATCGTCATACACACTCCAAATTTGTTTAACCGTCTGTGCAGTGGATTTTCCTTTCGGAAATGAAAAATCATTAAACGGCGAAAATGAATGTTTTCTCTTCCATTTTGAGCAAGAAAAATACGACTTTAAGATAAGGAATCTCGGTTGAAACTGATGCATAAAAGCACCATTACTAATTCTTTTTTAGAATATGCAAATAGTATCGATCAACATTATTTTATGAACTCGGAGAGTATCAAATTTAAATATTAAAAACAATGCTACAAACTTATTTTAAAGCCCAATAAAGGGAATCATCATAGCATAGTGACTAGCATAACAGTTTTATATGTCAAAGGTCGCGGGTTCAAACCTGCAGGTGGCCCTAGGATTTTTTAATAGGAGTAATAAATCCTTAGTTATGCTGTCGTTCGGAGGGGACGTAAAAAGGTGGCCCCGAGCCTGTCCGATGTCATGTCAGGTACTTGATCCTTATCCTAATAAAACCTGGATAGGAAAAATTTACAACTCCCACTGTAGCATCGTCTGATCAGCCTTAGAAGCCTAAAGTGACGTTAAACGAATAAACTAACAAACAACCCGATATAATAGTAACATTGTTATAGATTACTCATCTCAAATGAAGTTCAATAAAATTCTGTTACACACTTAAATGAGCACACCTTAACTTCCTTTTGTTAATTATTTATTTTATTCCATTATTGTTTACATAATTTATCAACAGTTCGGGGTTGTTTCCCCATTCTCAAGACTTATTTTTTTAATGTAACAGTAAGCCAATGAACACCCATGTAGACGAATAGCAGTAAGCTATGGAGTGAAGTAATGAATTATAGATGAGAAAGTGTTTTCAAAAAATAAGTCTTGAAATTGGGGAAACAACCCCGAAACGTTGATAAATGATGTAAGCAATTATGAAATAAAATAAATCATTAACAAAAGGAAGTTAAGGTGTGCTCATTTAAGTGTGTAATATTAAGAAAAACTTCCAGAAAAATTAAAAAAGAAAAGAAACTAAAATCCTGTATGTTTTCAATATTCTTTTTAAGCAAAAATAATTTTTTTCTATTCCTAGGAGTTAACTGTTTTCTATTCCAAAAACAGAAAAAGTACATTTAATACTGCTAAAATGTAATTTAAAAAAGTCTTTGGAACAGTGGATATTCCCAGCTGAAAAGCGCAATTATTTAAAAAAACATAATTTTTAATTTTCACAATAAGAAAATAGTACCTTAGAAGTTGTAAATAAACTTGACATTTTAAAGCTCTAATACGTAATTCATAATTTCACATTTTAATCGGCAATATACAGTTTATACAAACATAAATATCAGTATCCTTTTTTTAAAACAGATTGATCCTTTAATTAATTTTAGTCAATACCAACTAGATCGCCGGAGATCCAATAGACAATTTCTGATCAATTATTTGTTAAAAATTAAAGACCACCAATGTAGGGATCACTTGTAGCTGGGTGGTTAGCATAACAGCCTCCTATCCAAAGGTCACGGGTTTGAACCCGCAGGTGGTCCTAGGATTTTTTAATGGGAGTAAAAAATCCTTAGTTATGCCGTCCTTCGGAGGGGACGTTAAAAGGTGGTCCCGAGCCTGTGCGATGTCAGGTACTCGTTAAAGATCCCTATCCTAAAAAAAACCTGGACAGGCAAAATTTAAGACTCCCACTGTAGCATCGTCCGAATAGCCATAGGAGCATAAAGTTACGTTAAATAAATAAACAACAAGACCATCAATGTCATGATACCAATAACTAACCAATTCAAAATAAATTCCCCAACCGTTAATGATAAATAAAAATACAAAAACTCGACGTGTTTATATATATATATATATATATATATAATAATATTGTGTAAATATTTACTACATTCATCCTTGGAATTCCCAGGCGCTCATATTTCCCCACCTGGTATGCCGAGTTGAAGTGGCTTTACCCGACATTTTTACAGCAATACTTCCTAGGAACCTATCTCTATCAATCCTTCAGAACCAAAAAAAAACCCTCAATATCCGTAAAATGTTCACCTCACTCTCCTCTGTACACTCTATCAACACAAGATCCCAGTCCCTAAACATGTTATCCATCTCCTTGAACATCAATCTACTGTGACTTTATAAGTTTGACTATTTGTCCTCTGTGTATTTTAGTATATGTTTTATAATTTGTAATTATTTAAGGTAGCAATAATACGTTTTATTTATTTGTAAAAAATATATTAATATTTTAGTCATTCATGTGGCTCTTGTTGGATGAATAGACATATGGTTGGACATTAACCTCAATGAGACAGAGTTACTTAGTTTAAGTGTTGGTGAATAACCTTGTAATTTCATTTACTTTTTACAGGAAATTACCTTAATTTATATTTTTCTTAGTGTTTACTAATGAATATGTGTATTTAGTATAATATTAAAATTAATATATTTTTCATTCCATTTCCTATATATATATTAATGTATTGAGGATACTGAGGGGTGTATGTATTGAGGAGAGAGGACTCTGCTGTGCTCCGGGTCCTGGGTTCGAATCCCGGCTGTGGCAGAAAAATTATTTATTCTGTTAATTCAGTCGGGGGGCGACCCTAGGGTATGGAGACCCTCCTGGGGCAGACTCAGCCTCTATAAAGTGGGTACCCAAATTAATTGGGGAAAAACCTGGCGGCTGAGCGTGATTAAGGCCTAATCACCTCATTGCACTGCCGTTGGCCTAGAATATGTACTGAGCCCAAAAGACCCTTCATGGGTTGTAGTGGTACAGGTTTTAGGTTTATATATATATATAATATGTGTGTGTGTTATATCCCTAAGAACAAAGGTATTTAGACCCCGCATTCTAATGACCAAACCTATTAAGAACCTAACGCATAACGATATAATGAACTTGTAGCAGCTACTACCCCCATTCATCCATCTCATCGTAATCAAGGGAGCACTTAATTTTCAAAATGTACAATATTTCATCAATACATTTACAGAATCCATTAACAAATTAGAAAATAATATATATATATATATATATATATATATATATATATATATATATATATATATATAGAATAGAATAGAATAGAATAGAATTTATTTGTTTAAGATTTACATTCTTGTACAAATCAATTCAAATTATAAATCTCTTCAATTGCCAACATGAGTCTAGTTAAAAATAAATGTCCATTTATTCGGCTCTTGAGAAAAACTTAAAAATAATAATTGTAAACTATTTAAATAATACATTTTATCATTTAATTGATACATAATAGAAAAACGCTGAAATAAAACATAAAAAACAATTAACAACTTGAAAAACAAACTGAAAACATTCGCCGTAGAATGAAAAATAATAAACAGTTAACCTTAGATAACTGGACACTTAATTGGTGTGTGGACCTTCACAGTTCAAATTATCCAGGGTATTACATGCTGACTTAGTGAACCAGAAAATGTTGTTCAGTTTTTCAATATTGTCTATTTGAAGAATTTTTTGAATTTTTTGGTCATCACTGGATGTTCTTAATATATATAGATGAATATCTTTCTCTGTCTTTCATGAGCTTTTCACAGTAGAGAAGGACATGAAACTGGCTGTTCAAGATAAACTTACCACAGAAAGTGCAGGTTTCTGGTGCTTTGAAGATGAACATTTTGGTTTTTCCATAAAGTGTGGTACGTTCTGGGCTCGAAATTCTTAACTGGCTCAATGATCTTATTTTTTTGATGTTGGCTGTATATGTCAGATAGGTCTCTGGGCTGGAGATAGTTCTATATATGGGGTTATGGTTAGAATTGAGAGATCGGTGGATGTCTATTGAAAGGTTATGATTGTTTATCTTTTTCATTATTGCATCTCTGCACTTTAATAATCCATGCGGGCATAATACACTGAATTCTTCTTCACAGCCATACTGAGCAGCCATCGATCTAACTTGTGAGACCCAGTTAAATTTTATATCAGGGTTCCTTGCATGCAGCGAAATCAGTCTGTTGAAACAGAGTCTTGGCAGCATCTCCTCCGGCATGATTGACAATCTGGACCAGTAGTTCACAGCTCTCTTCAGAACCCTGACGCTCAATGGGTTTCGGCCGGTTTCAAGACGAACTATGTAGTTGGCAGTACTCCTTGGCCATCTGAGTTATATATATATATTCGTTTCAATAACTCCCCGAAGATCCGAATAAAAAACATCTGGCAAAACACTTTTTTTATATTTTTTCTGATTACCAATATTTTATAATAATAGCAATATAATGGGGTCACCTGAGGTGTAGTGAATAGTTTAAAACACTTCTATGCCCAAGGTGGCGGGTTCGAACCTGGTAGATGGTCCTAGGGTTAGGATGGGAGTAAGAAATCATTGGTTATGCTAACCTTCGGAGGGGACATACAACTTTGGTCACAAGCCTATGCGATGACAGGTACTCGTTAAAGATCCCAACCATAATCAAACCAGGACAGTCAAAATGTAGGACTTATACAGACATAAACTCATCAAAGTCGAATGACGAAAAACCACTTGTCTTCAGTGATTTTTCTAGATGATAATTTTTGTTAGGGAGTCTAGAAAAAAAATGAACCGTTTTATCAAATGCATGGCTTTAGTGAATTGTAAATATTTTAATCCTATTTAATACTTAATAACGCCTCTTCAGAACTTTCTCTAAGCTTGTTTAATCCCATTGGACTTCTTCCAAAAAAGTCTCATTTCATTTATATGTATCAAAGAAGAAACATAACAGTGTCATTCAAAATTCTCATAATTTTAAGGAATTACTCGGAAAAAAGTCAAAACCGCTGAAGCAACTGGTGAAATTTTAAAAGAAAAAACGACTTCGTACGACTATTAATAGATATTAATGAGGTTATGCAGGAATCTGTTGAGTCAAATCCGTCTACATGTACTCGCAAACTAGCCAGGAGTGTGGTTTGTCAAAAGACAGTGTTAGTCACCATTTACTCTCGGCGGGGAAGGTGAAAAAGAGCAGTAGGCTGGTTGATATATTTATAAATAAATAAATTTACCTGTGTTGTTAAGGGCCAGTTGCACCAGCCTCGGTTCAACCTAAGGTAAGATTACCTCAGGTAAAACTCCGGTAGATAGTTTACCACCGATTTTAGCAGGGGGCGTTGTTGGTACGGCGTTTACTTATAATACTATCTTGCGGGAGATGAAAGGTAGGTCCGCCATTTTACTTCCTGATTTTAATTCTTAACCTTATCAGCTTAGCTACTTTGGAACTTCTTTTTAAGAAATACGTTCTTCTTTTTCTAAACTTTGTTATTAAAAGAATATAGTTAATTTATTATTATATTATTATTTATCGTGGTTATATAAAGAATATAGTTAATTTATTATTTGTTTCCTGAATGTGAATAAATTTGTTTGGATTGTTTGTGATTTTTTTTTTTTACTTTCATCCCACAGCAATCAGTTTATAAGTCAACAAAATATCATCTATTTTGGTTTTTTAGTCACTTTTGTAATTTCATATGGAGTCCTAAGAATGAAATTAACATCATAATCCCTCTTGTTAATTGAAAATTAAAACCCTAATTATATAAAACATAATATAGAACATTTTGAACAAAATTAGGAGATATTTGTCTCTAGTCTACATTTAAATGCATCAATAATAAAATTAATTGGTTAATGAAAAATCAATTATTTGTGTTCAAAATTTTCATAAACTGATATGGAACCTACTGAAAACCATCCTCCATATACAGAATGTAGACAACTTATTTTTAACAAGAATATAGTGGGATTTTTAACTGACTTGAAAAACTTAGAGGCCAAGGAATCACTAAAGAACTATTAATAATGATAACTTAAATATCTCATATTTACAAAACGAAACATTGTCAATTATTTAGAGAGGATCTATTTCAATGGAATTAATAATAAAACAGTAATTATAAAATGAAAATGTTTATTAAAATTTTACGAAAGGAAAACAAAATTAATACCTTTAGTAAATTATAAATACTAATTAATTAATTTATAACAAATTAATAATATATTCTTCGTCATCTGCCAAGTGTTCAATGTTAATCAATTCCATTTCTTTGAAATAGTGGCTAATAAAACAATTACATAAAACAAAAGTGATACTATTTTAAACTATTCAGGAAGGTTACCACTTTACTGGAGGTTAAAGGGTGAGCCTTGCCCAGTAAAGTTTACAGTGGATTCAGCATCCCTACCCTAGATGGTGCAACGGGCAATGGCCGACTTCAACGGAGGTTACCCTTACCGTACCTTGACCTGGGTTGGTTCATCTGGCCCTAAGAGGGTTTACAGGCGAAACCTGGGAGCAATGAATGGTTAGATCAAGGTCAAACTGCTGGTCTGGTTTTCGCAAGGGGCAATTAAAAAAAAATCCATGCTTTGCGTTTTTGAAATTTTGAAGGTGCTATTAATCATAAATTAGTTCCTAATTACCATTGTATGCGAAGTTTTCAGTGCTATCCTGCTTTGATCAACCAAAAAGGAGTTTTATGCCAGCAATATAATGCTCATCCTCACACTTCGCTTCGAACAAAAGAAAAGTTTAAAGGACTTCATGGGTTCAAACTCCTTTCTTATCATCAACATAGTCCGGACCTCGCACCATCGGACCTCTACTCATTTCGATCCATGGCCCATTTACTTCAAGGGAAAAAGTTGATAATCTTGCGGAAGCTGAAATTGCGGTCCAAGTGTTCTTTGACAGCTATTCCAAAGAATGGTATCAGCGTGGAATCGAGTAATTGGCTAGCAGGTGGCCAACGACGGAAGATAACAATGGGCTATACTTTCAATACTAATTGTATTTTATATCAGAGAAATAATAATTTAAATATTTGGTTGAAAAACGGTCATTTTATTGTTATATACTATATATATTAAATCTAAAATCATTTTTTACATGGAAAATGAGTAAAACCCTTTAAATTTATTTCAATAACAGATGTGATTTGGGGAACAGTTTTTTTTTTTTTTTGTTTCATTTATACAGTTTTCTCATGATCGCGTGATGTCTTCTTTCATAAAAATTTGAACTAACCCGTTAAGAAAACGAAGTTGAGATCATAAATGTAAATTTTTCTAAAGCTATTTGGTTGTTATCTACTGAAGGCCCCACTTTACATGGTGACATACAATGCCTAAATTACCACAAAACTGAAACTGAATTTTTTAAGTAAAAACTTCTTTAGTTGCATTATGCGATTTTCGGCAGTGGTAAAAGCTTAGATTTCGTAACCATGGTGACGTTAGCAACATGCGCAGTGGTCTCTTCATTTTTTAAAACTGTATTTTTAAATATCTCCATTTTTCTTTAAATTATATATCTCCTCCTTTGATAAAAAAATCATGTTATATTTGCAAATTTCGATTCTAAGGAGAAAAATAAAATTTAGTTTTAAGCGATAAAGGAATAAGAAGAAAAATTATGCAACAGTCCAATTAACGAATTCCCACATCAACGAACAAATTAACAATAACAGTTGAAGAGAAGAGAAAATTAAGCGTCCTTTAAAAAAAAAAATAATAAAAAAAAATAAAAAAAACTGCGTTATAGATATAAGAAAAAAAAAATCATCCATTTTAATTTTTCATAGATTAATCAATCTTCTAATAGAGAATAATTCGAATTATAATGCCGAAATTCAAGATGAAGAGAAAATTAAATTAGAATATGTCAACAACAAAGAGAAAAAAAGAGCTATTAATTTAATTCTTTCACAGATAGATAAATCTTTGAAACAAGAATAAAGCATATTCTTAAATGTCCGAATTTCCGTGATACGAATGGCAGGTGATATGTATACCGCCAACTCATACAGTCTAAAGTCACATTCAGATTACGATGGCATAATTCGAGATGATATATCTCTACAAAGTGATGATGCTTTATAACTGAATGAAACAATAATAACAAAACATGCATTCTCAACATAATCTACTAATACAAACGTACTCTTCTTTCCGACGAAATTCCAGTGCAAATCGCAAATTCAAAAAACGTTTTCACTTCTATTTGGAGTCATATACCGCCCTCCCGAGTACCCTTTGTGACAGTATCCGAATCCACCCTTTACAATCTAATCCCATCCTATAAGAATATCATCCTCACTGGGGATTTTAACACCAACCTATTGTTGCCTTCCTCAGACCATGCCTACCTAACCAACCTCTTCTTCTCTCTCGATCTTTATATTGTACCATATAATCCCACACACCACACCCAGTCCTCAGAATCCAAGGCTCGATCTGTATGTCCTGGATTCTGCTGAAAAACACCTAGTCTCGTCTCAACATCCTGTTCCGTTCTTGTCTGCTCACGACCTTATCCATATATCCTATAATCTTCCCTATAAATTTCCCCAAGAACCATTTCTTCACAGGGACACCATATATTCGCTCAGGACCGTAGATTCTAAGGTCGAAACCCTTATTTGCCACCTCCATAATCTCCTAGACAACCATTCTCCTCTTATCACCAAGAAAATCCGACACCCTCCTGCCCCTTGGTTAACGCCTGAAATAAGGGAATGCATGAGGCACAGGGATGCTGGAATCAGGATTCAGGCGCACCCGTCTTCCTAGAGATCACTCCACCTTCAAACATTTCAGAAACAGTATCCGATCCATGATACGCCTAGCTAAATCCCAATATTTTCAGTAATCCTTATCTTCTGTTTCCAACTCCAAAGCCAAATGGACAATCCTGCGTAAACTATCCTTAGGAAAACACACCCATAACCAAGCTATTCCTATTTCCACTAATGATCTTAATACCCACTTTGCTTCCTGCTCCTCTCATTTATCATATCAGATGCCGATGCCTACACCCATGCACCATTTCAATCCGGATTCATTATTTTTTTCCCATATCACCCCTGAGGACCTCTTTAATTCTATTCGTAAATCCCGAACCAATGACTACGGACCTGACAATATCCCAGTTAAACTAATCAAAGCCTCGCTTCCTTCCATACTTCCAATGTTATATCATATCTATAACTTTTCTCTAGACAGTACAACCTTCCCAACTTCCTGGAAAACCGCTCTGGTCCGTCAACTGAAGAAAAACTCAAATCCGGTATTTCCTAATGACTTTCGCCCAATTTCTCTCCTTTCAAACCTTTCTAAACCTTTAGAACGTCTGGTCCAATCTCAGTTATCCCTCTACCTCGAGCAAAATAACCTATGTTATTATATAAATGATCTTCCGCTCTCCATTAAGCACTCCCAATAACACCTCTATGCCGACGATATTCCGATTTATATTTCCTTTACCCCAAATAACTTTCCTGATGCTATCTCTAAACTTCAGGAGGATATAAACAATATAAGTGCTTAGTCAAACAGCAACAAACTCCTGCTAAGTGCTGGAAAAACAAAAGCCATCCTGATAGCACCACCTGCTCTCCTTAAATCCTTTCCCAGCTCCCCCAACTTTTTCCTAAACGATACTCCTATCTCTTTTCATTCATCTGTCAAGAACTTAGGTATTACTCGTGATCAAACTCTCTCTTGGAAAACGCACATCTCCTAAATATCCACCCGAACCATAGAAACCCTAAAGCAATTCCGTTGCATCTATCACCTCCTACCATTCAATATTCATAAACTCCTGGTTTCTTCCCTTGTCTTTCCCCACTTTGACTACGGTTGCGAGGTGTACAGCGGACTTTCAGGTGAGCTCGAAGCAAAACTCAAGCGTATTATGAACTGTGCAATACGGTTTGTATTCGGGACCACCAGAGACACGCATATAACCCAGTGTTACGCCGAGTTAAGGTGGCTTTATCCTCGTTACAGATGCCAGTATTTCCTAGTTTCCTTCGTCTACCGGATCATCAGAACTCATCGTCCCAGCTATATCTTCCAATCCCTTCAATTTAAATCATCAATTCAGTCCCGTTCTACCAGATCCCGGCTTCCTGACCTCTACCCTCCTCCTCACCTTACTGCTGCCTTTGACAAGTCCTTTCTAGCCAAAGTAACCTCTCTTTGGAATTCTATTCCTCCTGAGATCCGTCATGTAAGAACTGCTTCCTCCTTCATATCGCTCCTTTTCAACCACCTTCTCCTTACCCAGTCAAACAGACAATAACCTCAAACTGCAGATGCTATAAATACCAATTATTTTATTTTTTTGTGTGTGTGTTTATATTACTTAAATTATCACTGATGAATTAGCTATTTCTTTTTTTTTGTTTGTTTTTTTTCATTCTGAAAGTCTGATTTGTAAAGGTATACATATATTACGACCTTAATTATTGTTTTAGTTTAGTAATTTGTTATTCTGTCATCAATTATCTATTATTTTTTTTTATTCTTAAGAGACTTTAGTTCCAGGATAATAAAGAAGTTTTTTTATTTCATTTCTATCGGTAGTCTCTATATTTTATTATTATTTTTATTTTTTTATTTCCATAATTATTATTCAATCTCATAAGAATTAAAACCGTAATAAGAGTGTTAACTCTGAATTCCTGAATAAATTCACCAGAGACAAGCCCCAATGGCAACACAAACAAGCACTTGTCTGCAGTTCACTAGGTCAAGGATCGACGGTCTCTTCTGGAAGCCAGGATGTCACTATGAAGTGGCTACCTGACCTTTCACACGGTTTGAAATGAAACTAGCATTCCTAATCTCTACGTCGCCGACGTACTTTTCTTACAAAAATTATCGTTGTTTTATAAACCTAATTTTTAGGTACCATAAAGATGCATCTTACGTTTTTAGTCGATTTATAATGGAAATATTTTAGCATATCGTTTTGAATCTGCTTATTTTTGCTATATTCCATCGCGAGCCAGACTTCATTGATCAATACTTTCCACTTTGAAGCTTACGATTTAAATTTAAATCAAAAGAAATGCATCTTTTTCGAAACAAAAATTAATTATCTAGATTATATGATTGAGAAAAATAAAATTTCGAATGATCCATCGAAGATAAAAGCGATTACAGAAGCACCAAGACCTCAAAACCAAGAAGACGTTAAAAGATTTTTAGGAATCGTCTCTTATTATTCAAGATTTATTCCGAACGCCTCTGCAATTACTCATCCACTTCGATTATTACTCCATAAAGAAAGGAACGTTAAGAAGAATCCAAAAAAGGCTCCAATCAATTCCAGGGAGGAGCCGACAGAAACTTTCTAGAGAGTCCTCATAGATTACACTGCACCGTACGAAAACCATTATTATGGAACTGGTGGACGCGAAAAAAGATAGATGAAAGTTCAATTATCAAGAGAAGCTTCTTTATCTCAAGGAACGTTCAATAGGAAACCACTACATTTCTCCGATTATATTTTATATTAGGTCGCGGAGAGCTGTTATGTATACCGATCCCTAATAATAATAGTGTGGGGCTCATGCAAAGAATCACACTTGCAGACAATTCAAATCTTTCAATATAAATTCCTCCGCTTCATCACTCACTGTCCCTTTTACGTAACCAATAAATCATTACACAAAGACCTCAACATACCAATCGTAACGGATATCATTAAAAAATATTACAAACATTTTCACGACTCACTCGCTGGACATCCAAACATACTGGTACAAACATTACTGACTGATACACTACCACAAAACTCACCAAGGAGACTGAAACGCCTCTGGAGCAGAGACCTACTTCTTTAGGAGATCTTCCACGCCAAGGAGTGCCTTCACTGGGAGGTTTCTTCACTCACGAATTCATAAGAATCCTGAAGGAGGTTTTTCGTAATGGTCATCAGTGTTACAATATATGCCTAAAGGCATTTGTATATTACTTGTTGTCAAATAAATAAAAAATGTTAATTTTTCAAATTTTGATTAGAGTGTTTCTATTGCTGTGAATTATTTCCTTTCAAATATAAGTGTAATCTTTATGAATTTTCAATTATTCAAAACATAAATATAACATTTTTCAACATGCAATTACGCTTTATGCTAACGTGGGCGTTTAATGTTACTTTTCGGCTTCCTTCTCTTATATATTAAATATATAGTAAGGGTAAGTATTGCGATCGTGAAAATTTTCGAATTCGAGTTTTCTACGGAAATACACGTTTTAGGGTCCCCTGAATCCATATGACCAAGTCTGTGTGTGGTATACCTAGCACGAAAACGATTAGTCATAAGAAATTGAAATTTCATATTCAAGTCAATAATACGCTCGATAATATATAAAATACATTTTACACCCAAGCACATTTTTTTCAATAACAGCTCTAAGAATCTTGACTAAACTCGCTAAATCTAATAAATAAATAATAAAAATTTAAATCTAAAATTTAATGGGCTTTAATATCATGTGGGTTTCATTCCGATTGGAACAGTCTGACTCGGCTCAAATGCTTATATTTTAAATTTTCTTCCTTTAAAGTACCTTTTATTTTGTATATATGAAAAAAGTAACATATCAGCTTTTTAGCATTGTTAATAAAATACTTATTTCAGTAGGGATCATGTAAAATATATTGACGGGTACCACAACAAAATATGATTATAAAATAAAGTAGGTTTTCATCTCCTAAATGCAAGAGTAATTAAAAGATTCGGATACGAGTATAGGTCTCTGAACCATCACCACTATCAGAGTCTTAATAAAACATGTTTTTGAATAACTCACTTAATATTAATATTAACTTATATTAAATGATATACTTACGGAAAAGATTCTGTTTTTTCTGAAGAATCTCCCTTTTAACAGTAGCCAAGAGCCTGAAAAGAAAATACTGAAAGGCAGGTTGTATTGTAATTTTTAATTATTCAGCCATTCATTTATTCAATGTTCGCTAAAAGTAAAAAAAAAGAGATAATTAGTGCTAATTGATGGAGGGTGCTGAATAACTCCACGTTTTAATACTTGGTAATTTTTCACGGTCAATCTCAAAACGGATAGCTATTAATCGTTTAGGAGAATTGGCTCACGATGACATTTTAAAATTAATGTTCTAATTATTAAGTATTCATAAACAATAAATCATAGCCAGCTCTTTCATAATTTCGCATAATTATGCCTTTCCTCCAAGAAAATAATATTTCGTGATTTGTTTATCAACAGAAATATAATGATAATAATATTGATAATAAACTTTATTTAGGGTCTATGTCTCTTAAGAATAACAATGTTGTACAGTACGTGTATATATATATCTTAAAAATATATATATAGAAACCAATAATATATATATATATATATATATATATATATATATATATATATATATATATATATATAGAGAGAGAGAGAGAGAGAGAGAGAGAAACCAATAAAATTAATTTTTATTTACAATATGCAAACAAAAAATTAACACAAATAAAATCCATATATATATATATATATATATATATATATATATATATATATATATATATATATATATCCTAAAAGCTATGAAGGTTGAGGAAATTTTAAATGAACTAATTATTCTACAACACTAGGATTAGGGCAAAATAGATAATTAATCTTGCATCAGGAAATCAGGATAATATAATTGCAAATTCACATTTATTGTGCGTCTATTGGGATGGCGAAATGTTGGAAAATGGCGGATTTGAATGAGAGATGGGAAGAAGCATAGCGAATATGACTGGGTAAGAAATTCTAGATAAATATATAGGTGCTGATGGCTGGTTCCGAGTGACAGATCCTGGTGGAAAAATATTTCAAAGAATATTTAGTTTTGTGTTTTCTCTAAGTATATATTTTTAAGAACTCTGTTTCGTTATTGAGTTTTTTTTTTATACTTATTTTTGTTTTTCTTTCTTAAATTATTTGCTATTCTTCAATATTTTAATCGTTTATATATTTATTTCTTACTATAGCCAACTATTATCAATTCCCCCTTATGGGAGAGCCTTTTGTCATTATTGATGTCAATAAAGCTATTATTATTGTTATTATTATTATATAGGTGTTGGGATGGATTTTTATAAAATTCAAACAATAATGTGCATAAATACAAATACACCTCAAGATTTGAAATGAACTTAGCATCACCTCCGTTACAAATAACAGTTTTGTCTCCATCATCCTTAAATAATTGAGTCCGTACCTCATAACCTTTTCCAGAAAAAAAATGTTGACAGAATTACTGTTGATAGATGAGCAAAGGAACGTCAAAACATAATGAAAAAGAAACTTCTACAGCGATTTTCAAAGAGTAAAAAAAAAAAAAAAAGGAACTTTTTGTCCAGTAAAATACGAAGTAGAAGATCTAGGGAGGAGAATATATAAAATATTTAATTATCTCCTCCCTCGCCTTATTCACTGGCGTTAAAGTTTATAATCTTATCCCCTTAACTTTAAGGAAAAGTATTTTAACATTTAATCCTCAGTTTCCCTTTCACCTCACGTTTTTAAGTAATCTTTTCGTGATAATTTGATTGATTTTCTAAAACCAAGCCGCAGCTGCGGAAAATAAGACTATTGGAAACAATCCGTAACAAATGTAACTTTTTTTTTTACTGGAAATTTTATTTAATTTGGCCAGAATTCTTAAATACCAATACAGCAGTAATTCTTCAAACATCCTCATTCGTGGTTTATCACTGGATATCTTTATATAATGAAATTCGAAACTGTATTATTTGTATACTAATCCTTAATTTTCGTTCGGCCTTTGACCGAGTCTGGCACCCGGGATTGCTTTACAAGCTCCGTCTATTTCTACCTCCTACCTATTTTCTTATTATCCAGTCCTACATCGCTGATAGATCTTTCAAAATAAATCACAATAGTTCCTATTCCTCCATTTTTTCTCAATTTGCTGGTGTTCCTCAAGGCAGTATCCTAGGGCCCGTACTTTATACAGTCTATACAGCTGATATCCCAACCCATCCAAACACTTTCCTTTCTACCTATGCAGATGACACGTGTGTGCTATCAGTAGACAATGATCCTGTTACAGCCTCCCACACTCTTTAATCCCACATTCGAGACCTTGAAGTATGGTGCCAGAAATGGAGGATTAAAATTAATTCTAACAAATCCCACCAGATAACCTTTACCCTTTGTCGTAAACCAATGACTTCCTGCCCTACAGTATCCTTTAATGACACTCCGCTAGCCTCTGTTGAACAGATTCGATACCTAGGACTCCATCTTGATAAACGTTTAACTTGGAATCCCCATACAAGACTTAAACGACAAGAAACTGCCCTTTTCGACTACTTCAACACTGGACAAACGCTCCAACATTCCTCTTAATTACAAAAGACTCATTTATATGACCATCATAAGACCGATATGGACTTACGGAGTAGAGCTATGGGGCTCTACTAAACCATCGAACTCACCTCGTATCCAATCCTTACAATCCAAAATCCTTCGTAAAATCCTCAATGCTCCTTATTTTGTCACAAATAAATTCATCCATAAAGACCTTAATATTCCATATGTCGCTGACATAGCCCAAACCAGGTACCGTTCCTTCCATGACGAATTCCATCCCCACTACAATCCATTAGTTTCAATCCTTGCTTCCTCATCGATCTCTGATAATCCTCCGAGGCTATTTATCCGAGGCCTAGAATAATTTTAGAGTGCTGCCACTGGATATCAATAAATATGTTTTGAAAAAGTCTTTCAGCTTTGGGCCAAATATATATGAGACTATCAATATATTGACTTATAAAAAATTATACCTTGAAAATATCTGTCACCGACTTAACGTCATTTGTTCATATCATAAAGAAATTTTAACAGATATCACTTTAATAATTTTTTTATTCATTCTCTTTTGAGATATTTTTTTTAAATATTTCAAAAGATGACTATTGGCCGTAATTAAAAATTCATATAAAACAAGGGATGTCTCGAAATCGATATGTCCATTCTAAGTTTGACGACGAATAGCATATGTAAGAACATATAACCAAATGTGCATCTCTTAGAGTGCGTTTATACTTTCACATGGCTAAACGTATAGTTTTTTTTTTGTTAATTTTCAAGACTTTTTTAATTACCTGATCACATAATAAGAGATTTTATGTGAGTTTAAACAATTTAAAGTTCATATTTGTATTAATTATAAAATTGGAGGCTGATAATTTACTTCACCACAATTTTATTTAATTAAGGTAATTTTCATATTTTAAAATAAAATTGATGATTTTATATATTTATAAAATAAACGTTTATATGGAACTTTAACACTGATGAACATAGTACTGGTGCCATTCACGGTTGTTCTTGCTTTTATTGAATTGTTTAATTTATTGTTTTTGTTTCATGTTTAATTTGGTTTATCTATTTTTAAAAATGTAACATTAATCTTTTTATAAATCATTAAGAACTTTAGTTCATAAATTGTATTTATTGTAATTAATCATATTGTATTGTTATGTAATTTTGATGTAATACATTATGAGATTGATTATTTTTAAAGAAACCATATTTGTACTTGCAGATAAAATTTTTATTGCAGCAGAAGATGGCATTAAAGCCGAAATGTAGTGCATCATAATTAAATAAAATAGTGGTGAAGTTAATTATCAGCCTCCAATTTTATATTTAAACACTGACCTTCACCTAAAATAACCTACACCTAATGTTTGTAATTTTTTTTCTGTTTTGATGTCTCCTATGAAATGAAAAGTAATTTTATTCTAGGACGAGTAGTCCTCTAAGAATGACCAGAAAAGTACAATATAAATGATAATTGTCTGGTCTTGTAAGACTCCAGTTTAATAATAAATAGACGGATTTCGTGACAAGGAATAGTCATAATCTACAGCTCTAAATATTACAAATGTTGAGAAGATTGATAGTTTAGGAGATGAAGAAATAGTTGATGTTTAAAATTGGCTTTACGAATGGACATGGGCAAGGAATTCCGAAATAGGGTAGCACGATTAACAAACGATTTTTTTAAGGAGGTAGATCTGTAAAAAGGTATACATAAGTTTATGGGTTGGGATCTAGTGTTTACTAAATGGACAGAGAAACAAGTGGTTAGCAAATCAAAAATATAAAGTTGTTTTTTGTTTTGAAAAATCGGAAGAGACAGACACCAAGGAGGTATTACCGACGGAAAGAGGTATAGAGTCGATTTATCTTGGTATACCTGCTAAAAACATGAGAGCGCCTGGAAATTCCACATGTGAACTTTATGAAACAATCCATCAGTCTCTTGCGTCTCGTATAAAATGTCTCAGACAGCCTTAAACAACCAGACTTAAAAAGATTTTCCAAAAGCGAGCGATTTTCAGCTACGAAGGTAACTGCATCGCTGCAGAACGAAATCTATGAATATCAAACATATTTTTCCTATGGTTTTAAATTCAACAAATAATAGCTTTCAATAAACATGAACATCGAAAATATAGAGAAACAAAAAAAATTCAAACTGTTCGATTCCAAATGGCTTATCTATTTTAGACACACTCAGTACCGAATTTCTAGTTTGTTGATATATAAAACGAAAAACGCTTGTGGAAATTTTAGATTTTTAAGGCTTACAAGTTTTTCCAGCATGATTACAATGCTACTACCGTTGTAGCATCGGTAGTGAAAGAAAAGAGAATATGATCCAGATGAGTGAAATAGAAACCTTACAAAGATACTAACGAAGGGTCAGTTGGTGATTCATACCTTGAAGGATTCCTTCCGATATAATATGGACTTCTCATTTTTTTTTTGTTATCTACTATCAATATTTATATTATCAACTTAATAATGTGTAGCAGACCCAGGAGTGAATTCGGGGAAAAAAATTTGTTTTGAAGGGGAAGACGAAAAGGCTTAAGGTATTTACCAACACTAATTAAGCCTAAAAGGCTTATTATTGGGTCGCTACATATCACATCTGCCTTCTGTTGTTTACTACATTTATGTTAAAGATTATAATGAGCCGATATATAAAATATATAGTTAGGGAAATTACTGCGCCCGTGAAACTTATTTAATTCACTTAATACACGTTTAAGGGTCCCCTGAGTCCAATGACCAAGTCCCGCAAAATGGTTTTTGTGTATGTGGTAAGTCTAGTTCAAAAGCGATGTGTGGTGCGATACTGATATTGCAAATTTAAGACAAGTATTTGCCTAATATGTTGCAGCAACTTTTTCACTAAAATCGACCGACAAGAAGAGCCACTTTCACGCCATTAAGCACCTTTCTACGATATTTTCATAAACGGTTCTACCGATTTTGATCTGTAGCTGAGTGCTCACTCCGCAGACATAAATTTCGTTAGCCACTTGGTCGCATAATTTGTACATTTCATATTTATGGTAGTAACTATCTTTGATATTTTCATTAAATTTATTTATATTTAACTTATAAAATTTGTACCAGGTGGCTAACCAGAAAGTAACCTTCTTGTAAATAAAACTGCTCTTAATATTGTATATAAAAAAGTTGTATCAAAATAATAAATGTGCTTTTTTGGTTAGAAAACTTCATATTACTAAATAATATTTGAATTTAAAGTTGTTAAAGATTAAACTTAGAATATTGATGCAAAGTTTAATGGAATATGATTTCATCTAGGTTTGATTATGATTAAAATATTGTGGCAGGACTTAAATGCCGAATTTCAAACTTTTTCTTTCTCTAAAGTTCCTTAAATTTTCTGGTTTGAACCATGCATTTCTGGACTTTAATTGATAAAACATGGGCAAATGTGAAATATGAAAGAATGCGATAAATAACAGAAGGAGAAAACAGCAAAAATGTTTTCCCCTTTTTTATTTATATTTTTTTTGTTTTTTGAGAAGAAATGGAAAGAAAAAGAAGAAGGATAGTAATATAGATGTGTAATATATCTTGGAAAAACTAAAGATTCTAGAAAGGAAGTTTTAGTTGTAGAAGGTTGTTGTAGTGATAGTGACAAAAACGCATAGACAAAAGTTATTGTTTAAGATAATATTTTCTATTGTTATATTATCTATTATAAAATAATTGTATTCATCGAAACAACATTATTCTTTTTACTTTCACTTACCTATATGTGAAATATATAGTAAGGGGAATAATTGTGAAAATTTCCGGAATTCGAGTTCTGGCCATACACATGTGTGTGTGTGTGTGTGTGTGTGTGTGTGTGTGTGTGTGTGTGTGTGTGTGTGTGTGCGTGTGTGTGTTGTAAGTCTAGCTCGATAACAGTAATTTTTATAAAACTGAAATTTCATATTTCAGAAGCCTGAGATATGACAGCTACTTTTTCTTTAAAATCAGCCAATCAGAATAGACACTTTATACCATGCATTTTATACCTTTTAACGATTTTCTGAAAAAAGCTGTAACGATTTTGATTAAACTCGTTATATGTATGTAACATTTAACTAGGTTCAATATCCTGCAGGTTTCATTCTTATTGAAAGAGTCTGACATTGCTTAAATGCAATTTTTTTTAATTTTCGTCATCTAAAGTACCTTTAAATTTTGTAGATTCGCAAAAATTGACCATTTCATATTGTTATCATTGAAAAAAAAAGAAGGTAAAAACACATTTCACCACCAACTAAAGGAGAAAAGAGCGAGTAGTGTGTTGCGTGCAAGAGATTTTTTCAACTTTAATTTTATTTAAAATCTAAAATTTTTTTTACTAATAAGGTAAGTGTAAGTCATGTATTGTGCCACCAGATTTTTTTTTCTTGAATTCGTAAATAGAACGGAGAGTGTATTAAATATAATCTTTCTGTGTTTTGTTTTATTTCTAATTATATGTATAAGTAGTTATATTTTACTGAAGGAATTAGTCCGGGTTCTTTAATATTGTAAACACTACAATTTCTTTAATATTGTAGGTTTAATCTGAACACTTCCTTTTATGTTAATATTACAATTTTACTCATTGTTGTCAGATCCCGTCTAGAAATGTGGTACGTATTTTCCATTTTACCCAACCTTTTGTACGTACTTTCCTATCTACCTGCCTATATTCCTTATTACCAAATTGTACCTAGTTTCCACTCGCCTACCAGACGGTACGTATCTCCACTGTACTCCATTTTTTTTTAATGTTTTTTATTTCATGTAATTTTTTCTTATATATTTGTACATTATCTTTAGTCAGTATCTGGTCTGTATAGCTCTCATTAGTATACCTTTATCATTGTAATTTAATTAATTGATTTCTTTACACATCTAGTTCCTTTTATGTTATAATATGGACATTCTCTAGCGCAATAGTTATTTTTTGTTAAAATAGTATTTTTAATCTTATTTTAAATGTATCCTTTTTGTATCTTTTTAGCCCTGATGATGACCCACAATGGGGGTCGAAACGTTGGCAAACAATAAAATAGTTGAAACTATTCAGTTGTTTCATTTAATGACCGCCACCCGGACTAATTCCTTCAGTAATTCTCAAAGGTCAACTAATTATATCCACACTAGTTATATTTTAGTTTATTTGTTGGTTTTTTAAATAATAAAAAATTATACTTAAACTTGGTAAATGATATAAAATACTTACCTTTACAACATTAAATCATAATAATCGTGTTGATCGAAATTTCTTGATATAATCATTGATACCTTCAAAATTTAACTTAAAGTTCCTTTAATCAAAAAACTAGGAGCAAATTTTCAATAACAGACAATATGTGTAGAATATCATTCAATATTCCATTACATATTTACCATAAGAAACTTTTCTTTAGAAAAATTTTTGAAATGAGATTTAATGCTCTGTGCAAATCATATCCTACATGCATCTCTTCGCTCACAAACATTATTTAGCATCTCATTTTCTTCTTAAACATTATAATACATACTAAAAATTGTTTAATTCCAATACAAATATCCATACTCTCTTATGTTAATAATAATTAAAAATATACATAAAAATGACATATCAAATACTTTACAAATGTTGACCAAGTTAAATCTAATTCACACTCGCACATACGCTCTAAGATTCTGTATGTTCACTAGGGACATTCAGGGACTAGAATGCTATTTATTTCTTAGCCATTATAAACACTCTATATCACATACAATTTACAGGTTTATGTACATTTTTGGAGTATTTTACATTCTTTTTATAGTATTTTTTTTCTAAATGCTTGGATCATTCAACTACTCAATGTCATTCTCATAATTTTTATTATTACTTACTTTACAGAACTAATATATACAAATAAATGTGGTCACACTGGCGTGCTTATCGTCTCATTGGGCTTGGAGTTTGAAGGGTTACGCCCAAATTTTCCTAGATAAATCTCATAAGCAGTAGCTATCAGTCAGGTTATCATATCCCAGTAGAAAATTTCCATGCGTTGCATGCACCCGTTGGTTTCAATCAATGTTCTTCAGATGTTTTCAAAATCCTTTTCGCAAAATACTTTTATAAAAACTATAATTATAATGCATATAACATGTATGTATAAAAAATATTACATTACACTTCATGAACAAAAATAGGTACAATATATCTATTTATTTTTAAAATAAGTCCTCTCCCTGAGTTAAGAACAATATGAATTCCTTGTTTGACTTAATATTTTTCTTTCTTCACTTATAATATTAAATTACTCAATATTAATAGAATAAGAAGTGTCGTCCAGTTAAAAAAAAATGAAGGAACTTTATTCTGAAATATTTTTTAAAATAAATAGTAACAATATTCAATATTAAAACGGACATATCTAATTTTCATTATCGTTTTCTTAAGTTATTTTAATTAAACTTATATATGAATTATAAGTTAGCTAATTAAGTACAAGTACAGTCTGTTCTCCATATAAATGAAACATATTGTTGATTTAATTTCATAATTTTTGTAATATTCTATTTTTAATTTAGACTCTGTTTTAATTATAATTATTTACACACAGTTAAATCAAGTATAATACTTACATATTTTATTTTTAATGATGAAGATTATCAGATTGAATAAATAAATCACAATGACTGTCCAGTTTAATTAATATATCTTAACAAACATGTATTACATAATAAATTACATATGTACAATTTCAATATACCTCATTACAAATAACAAGCTAAAACATGCTAGTATGTCATTCACTGATGGTTGAAGGTTCATTTATTTCAATGGACTCCTGAGGTTCTTCTATCGGAATCCAGGGAAATTTATCACCTGTTAAAAATGAAAACCTACCTTACATTTAATTATCTATAAAATGTCAGGTGTGGTCGGCCATTCTTAGATTTCATGAGGCAGTGATGAACAGCCTGACGTCAAGCTATCTGAAAATTGAGGATTCGTGAAGGACGTAGATAATATTTGAGTAAAAAATTCGTTTTCACGAATTATTAATTATACCAAAAACCAAAAAATGCATCTGAAATCTTTTTTTTTAATGTAATTCCATTATTATAAAAAAATCCCTATTTTTTTATTTTATTTTGCGTTTTAATACGTTCGTGTAGTTTCAGAATATATTTTTAAAAATTATATATTGTGTGCTTTTTATTTGAGGTCACGTATGAATATTTTATTTAATCTAAGCGTGTAATAATAGTTTTTTTTTTAATTATGCATATTGAAAAATCTTTTTGTTAATTAATTTTCTAAAATTTCATCGAACTATAGCTTTAATTAATAAATTATTATCCTAACCACAGGAAAAAGCTTATCGGAATCAAGTTTATAGTGTTTTAAATGACCAAGTTTTATGACTTCTCGAAATCTATTTTATACGCTATTAATTACTACATCAATTTTTTTTTATCTTTTGTTCTTTTTAATTCTTAGATAAGTTTCGATTTATTTTAGTTTAACATATCTGATCGCAGGATGAAAACAAGTCAAGTTTCACGATTTAATAATGTACACTACGCTATACTTGAGTTGATTTCCCTTCAGTTTGAATTCTACGTGCCGTTACTGCCTCGTAACCACTAATCTTTTCTATCTCTAATCTCTACAGTAACAGATCTACAATTGTAAGAGTGTGCTGTGTACCTACGGCGAAACGAAGTTGTTCCCTACAGTGCTAGGGGCATACTGAGAACTTAGCCGCGGGTCCGATTTAAAATATTGCGCATGCTCCAACATAACTCTCCGATAGCTTGTAGCCTTCCTTTCAGGACCTAACATTAATATGTCCGAGGATCTACAGGGTCTTCTGAGGTGAGGATGCCGTAAAAGAATGAAGCGTGGATAAAGGAGGTCGGGAGACGTGAGCAAACACGTCAGACAACTTATTTTTTTATAATTAATTTCGAAACACAAAAAAGTATATTTATGTTAGACTTGGAAAATTGTTAAATAATTAAATTAAGTTTCGATGGATAATTTATTATATTATTTTCTACAACAATCAGTTAGCTTCGTACGCTTTTTATCACCCTCCATTATTTTTTACAACTTTGTGTAAAAAATAAAAAAAAAATCCTGAAATCTTTAGCTTTCCATATTATAAAATATATATTATAAAACGGTATATTATAAAAACGGCTAAATATACAAGTTGGACGAATTTGAAAACCAACAAAAGGAGAAAAGAACAAATATATATTTTAATAATAATGGAGTTTAGTTGACGGTTGAGAATATTATTTTATTTTACAAAATAGACGGATATGAATATCCATTTATAAAATATTCAATCAGGTGAGCATACAATGTAAAATATAATAACATGTTTTCATCACAAAATAATATGGTAGTAACTAAAAGTTAACAAATTAGATAAAATATAAATAATAATTATATATATATATATATATATATATATATATATATATATATATATATATATTATAGAATTAATATATGGGGAAAAAACTTATATAAATATAAATAAATAGTTACCAATGTTTACAATAATACAAGTGGTCTCTTATATTATATTAGGCAACAATTATCCAGAAAATAATTTCTTTACATCACTTTTAATATCATATCAATTTTATCACAGTAATTATTACATATAAGAAGCAGTTCAGACGATCTCTGATGCAATAAATAATTTCTAGACTGGTATTGCACTCTAAAAGGAAGAGGTGACCTAATATTGTGATGAGGAACGTTGATAGGTATCATTCCAAGTAATTCCGAACAATTTGTGCTATTGTTTAGAAGATTGACAATTAACATAATATTTAATTGCATTCTTCTCAATTCTAATGATCGTAATCTTACATTATTGCTAATATTACCATAATCAATTGCTTCCAAGCTGCAACCCATTTTATATGCTATCAGTTTTAAAAATTTATTTTGTACACTTTCAATTTTCTTATTGTAAACATCATAGTAGGGCGACCATACAATACTACAGTACTCCATATAAGGTCTAACTGTGGTTACATATAGTATTTTCTAACTATGAATGTTTTTAAATTTGTTGGTTGTTATATATATTATATTATATTATGTTATATATAAAGCCAAGTAATTTATAAGATTTGCTACAAATATTTTTTATGTGCAATTTGAAAGAGAGGTTATGTGAAAAAGTATACACCCAAGTCTTTAACCATATTAATGCATTCTAGATCAATGTTACCAATCTTATGGGAAAATTCTAATGGTTTGCTATTTCGATGATATGACATTGATTTACACTTTGACGGATTGAGAGAGAGAGACAATTTTGTGAACACCATTAGATGAGGAAGATGGTTAGGGTTGCGGTCATCAGTAAGAAATCGTCATTCGTTATTACCTAACATCTTATAATCTGTACCTCGTCACAGTATATCACAGTACTCGTCACAGTATATCACAGTACTCGTCACAGCATATCACAGTACTCGTCACAGTATATCACAGTACTCGTCACAGTATATCACAGTACTCGTCACAGCATATCACAGTACTCGTCACAGTATATCACAGTACTCGTCACAGTATACCACAGTACTCGTCACAGCATATCTCAGTACTCGTCATAGTATATCACAGTACTCGTCACAGTATATCACATTACTCGTCACAGTATATCACAGTACTCGTCACATCTTCCTCTTTCCAGTCTTACTTATATATTTTTTCGATTTCTGTTACCTATACTTGTTTATTGATTCTGCAGTTTTTTACTTTCACTTAATTATATATCAAATATATAGTAGGGAAAGTATTGCGATCGTGAAAATTTTCGAATTCCAGTTTTCAACGGAAATGCATGTTTTAGGGTCTCCTGAGTCCAAATGACCAAGTCCCGAAACAAGGTCTCTGTATCAGTGGGTCTGTGTGTGTGGTAAGTCTAGCGCAAAAACCATTAGCCGTGCGAAACTTAAATTTCATATTTATGTCTACCATACGCCTGAGATGTTACAGCAACTTTTTCATCAAAATTGGCTAACCAAAATGGCTACTTCATACCATGCGTTTTGCACCTTTTTACGATTTTCTCAAAAACGGCTCTAACGATTTTGATTAAACTTGCTATATCGATGTAAAATTTAATGGGATTTATCATATAATGTGGGTTTCATTCTTATTGAAACAGTGTGACAAGGCTTAAATGCCGATATTTTAAATTTTCTTCCTCTAACCTACCTTTAATTTTGTACATTCAAAAAGATTAACCATATCATCTTAATGAAATTAATGAAGGACGGCTTAATATACAAGATGAACGAATTTGATGACCAACGAAAGGATAAAAGAGTAGAACTATTTTTTAACGTAATTTTTTTTTTATTTACAATTAGAACAGTAATATAAATGTATAATATACCGTTGGAAAGAGAAAGATATTAGAAAAAATGTTATCTGATACAAAAAGTTGTAAAAGGTAATATAAAGTGACGAGTAGGGAATAAACTTATTACTGATTAACAATTTAATATAGTTACATTGCTTTTTTTTTTTTTTGTTTTGTTTTTTAACTTAATATTTTTTATTTGCACCTGTATATGTTACAATTAGCAAATGAGTTATATATGATAAACATAGCACGGGTTGGCATGAGGGAGATAGTACCCAGTGGTGCATCCTCCTGACATTCAAAAACAAACTATTTTTTCAGGCTAGGAGGTCCCTCATCCAACTCCTTTTCATCCTACGCCGAGTTATGTATGGTATGTCAGTTGTAGACATGTTTTGTACAAGTTTGTTTCTATGTCCATTTAGTTTGTCGTGAAATCGTTTGTAAGTCAGTCGAATGTGGTTTATTGTAGTTGGAATACGTAAGTCAGTGTGTAGGGTATCGTTTGATACATATGGTGGTGAGTTCATTGCCAGTCTTAAAAATTGCGATTGAAAGGTTTGTATTTTTCGTATGCGTGTCTTTTTAGCGGGTCCGTATATTTGGCAAGCGTAAGTCCATATTGGTTTTAATAAATAAGTGTAAACATTCAGTTTCTGTCTGGTGGATAATTTAGAACGTCTATGTAATATTGAATATAATAGTCTAAGTCGAAAGTTTAGCGTTTTACGTTTTGTCTTGACGTGTGGGCCCCATGTCAATCTTTTGTCAAATATTAGTCCTAAGTACGTTACTGTATTTGTTTGCTGTAAAGGGTGATTGTCTATGTAAACTGAAGGGCAGATTCCGCGTCTAAGTGTAAATGTAATATGTAGTGACTTGTCATAGTTAATTTTTAACTTCCATTTCTTATAGTTACATTGTTTGATCTAAATCATATGTTCCCAACAAAAATATCTAATAGTTTTTAAATTGATTATAACAGTCGTGGTAAGTGAAAGGCGTGTGTTGCCCCCACCAGATTTCTAATCTCAGTCCGCTATTTAAAGCATTAATATATATTAAAAAATATTGCCCAATCCTTTAGTTTTTTCTTCCATAAACAGTCGAATGAATGAACGTAACAAAGCTTTCATGGAAAATATTTAACGTACTTTTGTCTCTGGGTCCCGTATTTTCCGTACCACGCAGAATTTTTAACAGCGAATATCACTTCTTTAGATACCGTCTCTAGTCAAAATCAATATGTATTTTCTTTCTTATTGCTTATGATCTCCTTTCACCGCTTATTTTTCACCATATATTTTCCCGTTATATATCCTCACATATAATTGTTAGTTTAATATTGCATTACTTTAAAAATCATTCATATTGTTTCTCGTTTTTAATGATTATGTTATTTTTATATACTACGTATGTTCTCTACTATTTTTTTTAAATATTACCGTATATATCACTTCAAAATTGTTCATATTTAAAAATTTTAATTGTTCACATATTTTTCTTTTAACATTTAATCATTTGCTTAGTTTATCTTTAAATGTTCTTATTGAAATATTATCATCTTAATTTTGTTGACTTCCATACTTTATAACTATCATCTTATTATCATTTGTTTCCATATTATATTACTGTCACCATATTATTATTATATACCTTACCGTATTATTAAGTTCATAATTACATTGGTTGTTATCTTGTTTCTCTTAGCCCTGATGAAGGCCCACAATCTAAGTCGAAACGTTGGCACACAACTAAAATAAGTACTACATTTAATGTGTGTTTCTTTCTGATGACCGCACCTCCAACCACCGCACCAAGTATGTATGTATATATTGTGTATATGTATATATATATATATATATATATATATATATATATTATATATATATATATATATATGATACATGTATAATACACCGTTGGAAACATAGATTTTAGAAAAAAAATTATCTTCTATAAAATAGTGGAAGGTAACGTTAAATGGCGAATAGTGATTATTGCACATAACAATTTTATATATTTAGAATTAAAATGTATTGTATGAATGTGGTCTCATTTCACTATTACTGTTGTTCATATTTAAAAACAAAAAGGATTTAATAAAAACACAATCAGGGCGATAAAAATACTTTAAAGCGATTAGAACAGTGCAGGTGTTCTCGTGGGTAGAGCAATAGAAGGCATCTAGGGTGTATGAAGCTGACAACTACCTTCGGTAAGAGAGGGAGAGCACAAGTGATTTACTGTATAGCGGCAAATTCAGATCGGAAGTGG
Source organism: Piezodorus guildinii (assembly GCA_023052935.1). Lineage (NCBI taxonomy): Eukaryota > Metazoa > Arthropoda > Insecta > Hemiptera > Pentatomidae > Piezodorus > Piezodorus guildinii. The sequence goes on from CM041295.1 coordinate 82,060,243, forward strand.
TCATTCCAGTATTCCCAATCATTTTTTTCTTACAGTTTTTATAATTTCGTCCTAAAATTTAAGGTCTGGATCTTCCAGTTTTTTAAGCTAGACTAAATCCTCTAACAACCCATCCTGGAACTTCTGGGTTGAAGCCACCGACACAGGGAGTGCACCGCCCGTCTCTGATTTTAATCAAATAATGTTAGGAGAGTAAATTGTATGTTGAACAAAAAGTGGTATTATAAAAAATTGAACAAAGGCTGCACCTCCGTTTCAAACAATGCGCCTTAGGAGCTGGAAAAAATGTAAAAATAAGAAGAAGAAACTGTTTTATTTTAATGAAGAATACAATTAAAAAAAAAAAAAAAACTGGTCTTTCACTTACCTTAGTTGTTAAAATAAATTTTAGAATTTTGAAATTTGAATAAAGCCGTTCTTGAGAAAATCGTAAATAGGTGCAAAATGCATGGGATCTTCCGGTCAGCCAATTTTTGTGTATAAGGTGCTGTAACATTTCGGGCGTACAGTTGTCACAAATACGAAATTTCAGTTTCGTGCAACTTATCGTTTTCATGCTGTAATTAGCACACACACCGGACACTAAATGGTGTATTTCCTGTGAAAACTTTAATTCGAAAATGTTTACGATCGCAATACTTTCCCTTACTAAATATATAGTTCATATATAAGTTAGTTAAAGTAAAAAATGACCTCTTTTTAAGCAAATATTTGTATTATTATTATTTCTTTGATATAAAATACAATTAATGCTTAAAGTACCGTCCATTGTTGTCAACCGTCATTTATTTGAGCATCTGCTAGCTAATAGCTCGATCCCACGCTGATACCATTCTAGGGATGGCTGTCAAAGAACTCTTGGACCGCAATTTCAACTTCATCAATTTTTTTCTCTTGAAGAAAATGGGCCATGTATCGAAACAATCAGTTATCCGATGATGCGAGGTCTGGCCTATATAGTGGATGAGGCAGGAGTTTGAACCCATAAAGTTCTTTAAACTTTTCTTTGGTTCGAAGCGAAGTGTGAGAAGGATCATTATCTTGTTGGAATAAAACTCCTTTTCGGTAAATCAAAACTGTATAACTCTTTGACAACTTCGCTTACAATGTTTCCAGTTGTTTGCAGTAAAGTTCAGAATTAATAGAGCATCCATCAAGAACAAAGTCGTCATTAATAACATATTCAAAACAAAAATAAAAAAAACGCAGAGCCTAGATATTTTTCTTGCAGCAACCAGAAACCAGTTTGACCGTGATCTAGCCATTACTCACGGGTATTCGGAATATTCTGGTAAACCCGCTCTTCATTACAGACAAAATCTCATATCAGAAGTGTTTTTCGATAAAATTTCACATATTTCTAACCTCCCAGCTGATTGCTGAGGAGTAAGCTCGTAAGGGACCAGTTTACTTCTCTTTTTCACCCTCACCATGGAAATTAGATAGCGACTTACAGTATCTTTCGACACAACACACTCCCTCGCAATTTCACTAGTACGTTGACGAATTTAACTTAACAGCTTCCTGCAGAACCTCATCACAATTCATTAATGATCGCCAAGAACCTTTCTTGCTTTCCAACATCATATCTCCACTGCTAAACTTTTCAAACCTACAACGAGCAAAGCACTTGTCAAGGACACTATCCCCTTCATATTCAATAATTTCACAAGTTTCCTCAGCGGCTGTAAACATTTTTTTTTCCATGTCTTAAAATATCAAGAATTTCGTAAGAAACTCTCATATATGATATATTTATATAACAGCTTAATACCATTGCCTACACCGACTATTTGTTAACTCTCAAAACCCAGAAGGAAAAGGTAGTGGAGGAATCACCATAACGAGGTTGCCTAGTTTGCGTAAGGAAAAACTATATCTGTGGTTTATTCGAAGCTAACTCCTCCTATACCTTCATTCGAGGTGGAACCGACCATCTTAATCTGTCTAGTTATAATTTTATGGTTTTCATTTCACAACAACAGAAATACATGCAGTGGCGGGGTTGTGGTTCAATATAATCGCACGTCATTTTGTTTTGTATTAAAAGTTTAATAATAAGGCTAAACAATCTTGAACATGAACCAATAAAGTATTGGTACAAAATATTGTATTATTAATACATATTAATGCACAGTGAATTCTGAACAAGTCACTGCAAATAATGGCTTATGCAGATGATGTGGTGATGGTAGGAAGAAGCAAACAGGCAAATGAAGAGGCATACATAGCTCTGAGAGAGGAAGCAAGAAGGGCAGGTCTTGAGATTAATGTCGGGAAGACCAAGTTAATGATAGTGGAAAGAATAAGAAGGCAGCACCCCTCTTTCTACAACATTGGCGGAGAAAATATAAAAGTAGTGTCGGCCTTTCCCTACCTTGGATCCTTGATGATACTAGAAGCCAACGAAGTGGAGGAAGTGAAAAGAAGGATTCCAGCAGGTAACAGAGCGTACTTTGCCCTAGGGAACCTGTTAAGGAGTAATCTGCTCTCCCGTGCCACCAAGATTCACATGTACAAAACCCTTATAAGACCAGTGGTAACCTATGGTAGTGAAACATGGATTCCTAACAAGGCAACAGCTGAAAGACTGGATAGATTTTAAAGGAAGGTGTTGCGAAGGATATATGTAGGCGTGTGTGAGGGAGATGGAAGATGGCGCATGCGAAAAAACAGAGATATTTAGGGATTATTTAATGGGGTACGCTTATCTGACGCTATAAGGATGAATAGGTTAAGGTGGTATGGACATTTGAACAGGATGAGTGAGGACAGGCAGGTGAAGAAGACCTACCTAAGAACAATCTTAGCCACACGAAAAAAGGGAGGCCAAGAGCGCGATGGTCCTAGACGATATGCGGCGCGCGGGCATCCGTATGGTGGAGGATAGAGGACTGTGGCACAGGCTATGTTGAGGCAGGCCAAGGACCACTTCGGTCTGTAGTGTCAGAAGAAGACGATTAATGCACAGCATCTACATATCAATTGCTTTTTGTATTATGTTTGTTTTAAGAGGGTAAAAGAGCTAAAATGAATATTTTTTTTTAATCTCTTTTAAAAAAAAAAATAAGTTATAGTCGTTGTTAATGCTATCATTTCCGGAAATAAATATCATATATTTGCAATAAAATAGCAACATATAATATTTTATATCAAAGTGACTTTAATTTTAAAAAATATATTTTCATTGTTTGAAGTCGAGTGGTTTATGATCAAACAATATTCCCATCTTTTTGTTGTTTTTTTAATAACAATTTTTTATTGATTCGCCGGGTCCTGTTTAAAAGGGTAGTTAATTTTGTTCAAAAGTTCATTTTAACTCTATCCCACTTTCATGTTCCGACACAGTCCAGTATCATGGTTTCCTACTTGACAAAAGACAAACCTGGAACCCACATACTCGACTTAAAAGACAAGAACTCAACAGAAGATAAGGACAGTTAAATAAACTACTGAACAGAACATCACAAAACTTTCCTTAGGAAATAAACTATTAATTTACAAGGCTATTCTCAAACCTATGTGGACTTACGGAATTGAACTATGGGGAACTACTAAATTTTCGAACATCCAATCCAATCCTTTCAGTCATAGATTATATTTATTTTATTATCTTATTTTATTTTTATTTCCATTTGTTATTTAAGTTTACTTATTTTATTTTTTGTTTTACTCTATACATGTGGAATGAATGACTTCTTTTAGATAATACTATATTGACCTAAATAGTGGCAAATCGTATTATTTCTCAATAATCCAATATTAATAAAAAATAAAATGTTTGAATTTGTTCAAAATCTCAGATTTAATGAGCATGAAACCGTTAAAATTCCAAACTACTCATTTATTGTATATGAAGATTTCTTTTATTATTTACTTCATGTGACATTGAATCGATTTATATTTGAATCCATTTTTTTAAATATATGTTGCTTCTTCGATCCTATAAAACTGATTGAATTGAATTGATTTCCATTCAATTTTGTCTGACTTGGAGACAAAATATGTGAATGAACCTTATTTATATTTTTATTTGGGGTTTGACTCCAATCAAGGCTGACATGACGTTACCGACTACTCAAGCTGAAAGATAAAAATGGATTTCTAGCGGACTACACCAGAGCAGTGTGTTGACAAGCTCGCTCACAGATGGCACAAGCGGCGCCTAAGTCACTGGCTGAACCAAAGGAGACTTTCTATCAAATAATAATGTTATTTTGTAAGCTACTAATAACCATTGTAAATATCTTTAGCTATCCTGCTGTTTTATAATAATAAATAAACCATACGAGGTATATTGACCTAGGGCCCAAATAATAGCCAGGTACAGAAGCTCATAGTACTAATTATAAACATTAATACGGCATCACTACCCCAGTAAATATAAAATTTAGAAAGAATCTCCCTCTGTTGCCCTTAATCTTGTGGTTGTACCGTTTAAAACTATACCTTTACCAATTTATCACCTTATCGGATTGAAGAACTTATATCAATTTACCGATACCGTACAATAAATAATAATATTTGTATGTATCTTTAGTAATAATATCCATATACCTTAGGTTAAGTAAAGCATACCTCTACGAAATTAAGTGCCCAAAATAAATATGCGTATTATAGATCTAGGTTTTTCTCTGTTAGCAAGGTTTGTAGGAAATATTAATTAGTTTAATGTTTAAAGATATATGTCAATGTTTAAACCATAATGATGGTGTAATGCTTCACTTTAAAAAAAAAATTCTATTTATATTTAGGTTCATCTCTAGCGTAGGAATCTACAATAGAGATGCAAGTTTTTTGGAAATTGATATTAAACAAAAGAAGTAGTACATATTAACAGAATGTTGTTATTAGCCTATAAGCTTATGAATATCTGTTCTTCTCTTATGAGCTAATGATCACAAAGCGATAAAATCTAAATGGGTCAAACAGTGCGTTCTTTAACGTATTTGGCAGTACATTCAAATTGCACCCGTGCGAAGCAGGAAGCGGTCACTAGTGGTATATTAAACAAAGTTTCATTTATTGCATTTAATGTTGTTTTAGTTCAATATCGTAATTTATTTGAAAAAAGTAAAAAATGTTTCACTTCAAATAAATAATGTTAATAAGGAACGCTTTAAAAAGTATATTAATAAATTACTAAAACAATGATAACTCAAAATCTTGATAAACGCAAAAACCCAGCTTTTCCGGTAATTAATCCTTTAGGAATTAAATGTTTCTGAAACAATAGGAGTAAACTAAGATATTTACTCTGGTTTTCTGCTTATTGTGCAGTATTTTATTCCTCGTCTTCGGTCTTGCTATGAAATTAGGAAACAGCATTTAATATATCTCTCAATTTTTAGTAACTGTAAAATAATTTAAAAAAACGTCGCTTGAAAATTTACTTTTGTCAAATGATGTGACAACATAAATGTTCACGCCATATGTTATGGTGGCCTGATAAGGTTTTTCATGACTGTTTCAACGAAAACAAAAAACTCTATAATTTTTATAAAATTTATTATAAGATCATTTTTTGTATTAATATTTATTTTTTATTTGGTTTAAAAATAGTCATTTTAAATATAATTAAAAGTTTTTGCCACGAAAGTGAAAAATAATAGAAGAGAAAGGCAATAAAAGACGATCGTACTTAAGCTAGCGTCTGAACGGTGAAGTTGTGCCGTATATGGACCCAAGCCTCCTCTCAAGAAATTTTGAACGTTTGCAAACGTAACGTATTTCTTCATCTTCTCACCGTCCCCCTTGGAACTTGGAAGAGCCGCCCTGCGGTCGTTTTCTTCAACACTAAACTGGACATCTGTACATGAATATAGCCATTATTTTAACATTTAATTTCCTAATTTTCATTCTTAAAACTGGTTAATTTTTTACATCTTTAAGTATTTAATTAGGTTAAGTTTGTTTCTCATATTTTCTTCAATATTTAAATTAGGTTTATATTGTTTCTATACAGCTGTTTACGTATATAATTAGGTTAAGTTTGTTTCTCATATTTTCTTCATATTTAAATTAGGTTTATATTGTTTCTATACAGCTGTTTACGTATATAATTAGGTTAATTTGTTTCTTATCTTTCTTATATCAATTTATTAGGTTAATTTTGTTTCTTATCTTGTTGATACGTATTTCAGTATAATAAATGCATTGTGATTCGTCGTTTGCTTCTATTATTTTTATATTTTAATTCTATACAGTCCACTATTTTTTTTAAATCGAACCACCCTTAAAATTTGAGTTATCACTTGAAAGTACTGTTCTTTCACGGATAGCTCAGCGTATACAATAAATAAAAGAGTTTATCTCACGAACTGATACGAATAGGTCAACACTGGGAGTATCTGATTGACGTCAGGTATCTTGTCAAAGTTCAACCTATCCATGTCATAAGATGAACTCCAACGGATGATGATGACGGGAATACAAAATATATATTTATTTTTTACTTAATCCTTAGTTTTGCGCTGAGTTTATTCATAATCTATTTATGAACGATCATCATAATCATCACATAAATTAATAATAATCATTATGAAGATAGCCATTGCTTTGCGGCGATCTTGGAGGACTTTTAGCAATTTTAACGAAGTATTTGAAACGTTGATTTTCAAGAGGTACTATATCCATTAATGGAAGTTTTGCAGAAAGCGCAAAAAGTTCGTGTCAAAGGTGGCTCTGAGATAAAATATTTAAAAATGATTTTATTAAGGAAAACTTACTTTTGATAAGATGAATCTAAAAGTAGCAAGTCACCAGACTATGCCATAAGCAGTTGTTTTTTTCTCCGTGAATCAATCAATACTTCTCTTTCAATAGATTCTCTTAATCCTTCTTGACAGAAGCCTTCTTCTACATTCTTACTAATCTAAACTTATATTATATAGCCATCTAGACGATTTTGTTATATTTAAAAAAATTATTCATAGCATCTTGGACCATTTGATGAGGATTTCTACCAATTCGATTGTAGACGTTCAATATAGAAAGCATGCCGTCTGATCTGATCATTTCTTTTATTTTACGAGAAAGTTTACCATGTGTTGACACACGATATATGAAGGCTCACTTATACGATCGTTCATTAAGTCGTTTCAGTCCATCGGTTAAAAGGAAGGAAAATAAGAAGGAAAAACCGTCGGTTTGGAAAGACGAACCGAAGTATCCTTACAGCATCGTTCTTTTTCATCCATCCAGGATTTATATTCGTTGATTTTAACTTTTAATTAATATGATTAGGTAATGCGTACTGTTCGGTAAGTGAATCTAGAGAAAAATGAGATACATTTAGTTCACTTCTTATATTGATGGTATAATTTATATTTTTATAACTTGAGGAAATAAAGATAAAGTTAAATTTGTGACTTATCAATTATCAAAAAAATTGGGTTTTATTATATTAGTTTACTGTAGATAAATATGTTTGTGGTCTATTAATTTTATCATATTATATCTCAATGTTCCGCGTACATGCCATTGTTGGGTAATAGTACCCTGAATGCCTTTTTTGAAATTCTGGCGGAATTTAGTTAGTATGTTAATGGACTTGAAATTTTTATATGTTTATGTAACGGAGAACCTAAACATCATGGTTTAACATGTTGCGTCTTAAAGTGGTCAGTAGTAAGTAAGTTATTTTTATGCAACGGGGAGCCTAAAAATCATGGTTTAACAAGTTTCGTCTTAAAGTGGACGGTAGTTAGTATGTTATTTCAAAAAAGAAAATTAAATTTAGAGGCTTATTATCATTATTATTATATCATTATTTAAATACTATTGCTATTATGTCCATATTTTTTTTGGGCGCGAAAAGGACTTAAAGACCACGCGAATATCATGTACAGGTTTGCTTCCTCGACTTTCTTCTCTTCCATACTTCCCTCATGAGCTCCGCATGTTTGCGCTTTCTTTCCTCCGACCACACATAATCCCTTTTTTGGCGTTCTTTGACCACGAATACCTTTATATTGTTCAGTGAACTTCTGTAGGTCTCTCTATCCCCACAGTCTGAATCCTTCAGTCCTGCTGAATCCATGTCGACCCTGATCTGCTTGAAAAAACCAGTCGTGTTCTTGCGCTGGTGGAATCGTCGGAAGATTTCCTGGTTTAACCTTTCAGGGCTCATCCTCATCATGTGCCCATAGAATTTGAGCCTTCTTACCCTGAAGTCGATCTCCAGGCTTTTGTTGTCATTTGTAAATTTATTTATTTAAAAAAAATATTTTATATATGCTGGCGAAATTTAAATATTTGGGCGTCGGGTCTTTTTCTGTCTCGGCCATGCCGCAGAACCGTCCTTCCAACACGACGATTTTGCCCCTTACACGATCGTTCTTGTCATCGGTTTTGAACGACGGGTCGAACTATTGTTCCAAACCGTCGCTCAAGAACCATCGTGTGAGTAAGCCTTTACAGTTGAATGTTATTCCCATCCATTTATGAATTTGATGTGAGAGAGAACATAGGACACCATCTTAATCGAAAGCGTTACGCAAACTCTCGCCCTTATTGAGGATAAATTACATAGCGTTGTAGACAGTGCCTTTAAGAGTCAGCTCGCTATAAATTATGCTCACTGAAGTTAACTTGCACTTGCATCGCTCACACATTTTATGTACAATGCATGTTTTAGGTCAGAGCTCCCTCATGATGAAATTAACTGAGTTAAAGGGTTTAAGCTAACATGTTGATGTTTTAACCATGATAATTGTTTTACCTTCAATTTCATAAAAAAAAATAAAAAATAATAATCACAATTAATTAGTTTAAGAAACATAACTTGTTCAGACTTGTATATAAGTATAGTTAATGTTGAATAAAAAACGCTGCAAATCAGTACACAATGGTTTATTATTTCCAACTAAAAATATTAGGGTATAACTGTTTATATAGCTGTTGATGGGCAATTAAGTAACAGGAAAAGCAATAATTCAAGGGATAATGGCATATCACTACTGATGATTACAAAACGCTCTATCTCTGCTAGTTCTTAACCATTTTCAATGATTCTTTTTTTCATTTGTAGAAAGTTTAATTATCTATCAAATGTTTGGTATTTATTTATTAATTAGGTGAAACTTAATTAGGATTTTTTTTTATTCGTTATTCGGATTATCCGCATCTTGAAACGTAAGCCCTCAAACATTGAGGGGGGAGGGGGTAACTATATTTATTTTTTTGGTCGATTAAAAAGGTTCATTATTGAAAATAATAAACCCAAAGCATTTAACAATCTAGTAGTGTTACTAATTCATTTTCTTTCGATTTTCATTCAAACTATTATAATAAAATTTTCTGATTTCAGAACACCTTTTTTTCTTTATCATCAATCATAACCGAGTTATCAGGGAATCACATCTCTTATAAATTGTAGCTTGACCACATAAGATGGTTTTTTTTTGCATTTTGTTCTTCGCGTTGTCTTGATCTCAAAAATCTTTTCGATTTTTCTCTATCTTCGAAAATAACCGATTTTTGGTGTTACTTTAATTTTTTTTTTTTTTTTTATCGCGCTTTACTGATCCTAAAACTCTCTACATGTTTTTCTCTATCTTCAAAAATAACTGAGTTATGGTCTTATTTATGGGTAAAATTTAATTTTTTTTCTTTTCTTTTTTCTCTTTTATATAATTATACTCGTTTTGTTGGTTAAAAAACACTAATAAATTTTGTCTCTATCTTCAATAATAACCGAGTTATTGAATTAAATCACTTTTAATCGGCCGCCATTTTAAAAATAACCAGCTGATAACGTCTAGGAGGTATGATCATCTTTGCATGGACTAGTATTTTTGGGGGTGAATTTCAAAAATATTGGTCCAGTGGTTTCGAAGAAATGCCGCGGACGGCGGACGGTGGACAAATGGATTGTTTTTTTCTTTTATTTGTTACTCGGATTCTACAAATCTTGAAACGTAAGCCCTCAAATTTATAGGGGGAGTAATTTTTGTTGTTTTTTTTTTGGTCGATTACAAAGGTTCATTATTTAAAATAATAAACCAAAAGTGAAGATACTATTATAAATATTATTAAAAATTTAGAAAATCGTATTTATTTACTACTTCTACATTATCTTTCAGAATTTTTTTTCTCCAACTTCATCTTTTCTAATTATATGCTGATGGGTTATGATTGTGTAAAGATTTAAACTTTAGGATTATTAATGTTAATTTATTTTTTTTTTTTTGTAATGTATTTTACTTATCAACTCGTTTTACTTTTCTACTAAGCGCAACGTTTTATTGAAGCACTACATAACATTATAATTTATAAATGTTGACTTTTTTTTTTTTTAATTTTTGTATTTAATCATAATATTTAATTTTATGAGTGTCAAAAAATACACACACACGCATATATGTTAACATAAGTTGATAATTATGTGAATAAAGCATTAATACACCCAAATAATTTACTTTTATTTTTGGCCATTGGAATAGGTATATAAAATATACCATTAAGTATTCTAATAAATATAATGAATTTCATAAGGGATGAAAAAAAAATACTTCATATTCAATACAAGACATAAATATCATAAAATGACTTTATTACTGTGTAAAAAAATGTTTTAGGCAAACAGTTGTATTTATAAAGGAATACAATTTATCATCAATATCTTATCAGTAAAAAAACCATACCAATCAATTAGTAAATAAACAGAAAATGTATCAGAAAAAATATGAATATGAATGAATGAATATATATATATATATATATATATATATATATATATATATATATATATAATATATATATATATATATATGGAAATTAAACTAAATGACAGCATTATTTTAAAAAATTAATTAGCTATTGAGGAGAAAAACAAATTAAGTTTATTTGACCTTTATACAAGCTTAAAAGTTGTATTTAATTTTCTTTATCTCAATTTAATACAGTAATGTATACTGTATGGATGAAATTTACTCCTGCATTGTTGTCCACTTTTTCATTATATTTTCTGGAAAAGCAGCATTGTAAATTAATAAAATATATACACAGACATTTATGTACAACCAACTTAATATATATTATATATATATATATATATATATATGCAATAAATTATACAGTGCATAGAATATTATTTACAACTTTATGTTTAAAATTAATACTTTTTTATATTAATTTAATATTATTTGGAGAATAAATTAAGTTTTTAATGTCTTTATTTGTGATACAATTTAAAATACCTTAGTTAATAAATAATCTTTGGATGTACAGTCAGATATTTTTAATTAGATGCTTCCACACACATAAGCTTTCTCTCTTTCTTTCTCGCTCAATCTCTCTCACTCTCTCCCTCTCTCTCTCTCTCTCTCTCTCTCTATATATATATATATATATATATATATATATATATATATATATATATATATATATATACTTTTCCCCATATACTATTTATTTTATTTTTTTCCTCAATCTACCATACATGCACTTCCTCACCTGCATCAATACCCAAAAATAGCATTACAAAAAAAACCTGTTATATCTTTTATGTCAATAAAAGATTGATTTAATTTTGTTTTATAAAATGAATAAGCAGGAAATTGAGGAAGACATTATTCATTCATTTAAAATGTATATCACTCGTTCTTGTTTTAATCCGAAATTACAAATAGATGAGGGAGTAAACCTAGTATACTATATATTATTATTTGGAATTCATAATCTGTAAAGGGCAGCATTTATCAGTTCAGGTTTTAACAAGACGATTACATCCTTACCCTTCAACGCATTGCTAATATCAACTTCTAAATGTTATGCAAAAACTATTCAATTTTTTCTTTCTACGCTTTATAAAATAAATTATTGAGATTAGCTAACTAGCTCATAAAATATTTTTTCATATTAAGATACAGCAGCTGTAAACTAATTTTATATGGTTATAAAAATAAAATCATGACATTAAATGTGTTTTGTGGCCATGAGAATAATATAATTTTATCAATTTTGTATGCAGTGACTGTTCATCTGTATTTTTTATTTTAAAAAAGTAAAAAATAAATTAAATTGTATGTAAATCAATCATTATTTATTATAATAATAGTGTAACATTAGTATTTATAGTTATAATAGTTTATATTCACTTTGATTTTTAAAAAAACAACACTTTTAGAGTCATGATTTATGATTTATAAGCACATAACATTAGTTCCCAGCTGCTGTATGTTAATGAGAACAATATGTTTTATGAAATAGTTTTAATCTCAATCATATACCTTGTTAAAACAACAGAGCATGAATTCTAAATAATAATATAGCACAAACCAGCCACAACAGTTTGCTCAGATAAAGTTTAACATGTAAATATATTAGCTACAATCTGTTGATTAACTTAAATCTTTAAACTTTTTTTTTTTTTTCTGTGTGATGAATAGAAACTTTAAAAGTTTTTTTAAAACAAAATATGATTTTTCATTTCTTTTTGACATTTTTTACACTGATCCACAGTCGTCCACAGCAATACATTATAGGCTACTAGATCAGTGCAGATCTATCATGTTTTGCTTGGGCAAATGTGGAACATAATTTTCAAATAAAACAATTCATATAAAAGTTAATTGTTTCAATACATTTATTCAATTAAGATAGCAAAATTTGAATCTTAGAGAGGTTTTAGCATTTTTTTATAATTACATCTTAATATTATAAAATTCCTCCAGAAACAAACTATTTTGCAATAGCCTCAAAATTACTTGAATAGTGAACCTTCTAGATACATTCTACTTACCTCTTAAAGCAGGGTATATTGGATACTGACAAATCGAATAATCAATCCCATAAAAAATGGACATAATCAGGAAAAAATTTTAAAAAATAAGAAAATAAAGATTTTAACTCACATAAAGATGAATATTGTAAAATCTAGTTCTCACTTACCCCAAAAATACCTTAACATTCTGAGCTTAGGAATTTTGATAAGACTTTATACAATGATGCATATGCAAGAGGTCAATATCGTATTGAAATAATAGAATATTTTGATATAAAACTTGTACCTCCCTCATCTAATTAAAATGATTATTTGTAATATCATGTCATCCATATACATATGCCTTCCTCACCCACACTTAGTACAAGAAACAGAGAGCCATTGGAAATATATATCATTTAGTCAGAAGCATAGTAATATTACAGTATAGTAACAGTAATGATGACTGTTTAAGATAATTATTTATGCATATAAACTTAGTATTATTGTTTTTTTTTCTAATTTAATATTATTGTAGCAAGATTGTCTCAAAAAATAATGACTAGATAAATCACACTCAAAACCAAAAAATATGCACCGAAGTTCTTCCCTCATTCAAGCATATAATTTGATTATGTTTAAGAACTTCATGCGAATAATTTTATTTAGGAGAAAGGTCTTATTATATAAAATGTGCAACTTATTGTTATTTAAAACTATCAGTCAAGTATAATATACATTTAAGTACGTATGTATTTGTTTATTTTCTCTTTTTTTTTTCTTTTTTTTTTTTATTTATTTTTTTTTTTCATCATAAGCTTAAGAATTAAACTACCATAAATGGTCAAAATATAACAATGTATCATTTCCGTAAATTGTACAGCAAAATGATACCTATTTGTAAAACTACTGATTGAAATCATTAAATCACATACAGATTTCATTTAAATGAATTAAATAACTAAATTTTGTTACTCAACTGTTTTTAAGTTGTTAAATACATATGTTTTCTTCAATGCTAATTCAGCAAATTGTGGAAGTCATGACTACGTATGAAATAATATGCTGTGTGTAGTTATGAATTAACTTTTTTAAAACCACAATTATTTTTTAAACAACAATTATAGTGTGAATAAACCAAAAAGCAAAAAATGAAAATACTGTTATTTCCCTTAAGTCAGTTTTCAGATGTTATCAAAATTATATTGTTAATAGCTTAATGTATTGCTCAATAAATATAAATGTTAGTACATTTGTGTGTGTGTATGAGTTTGCATGTGTCTCTGTGTATGTCTCAGCATGAACTTTCGTATTGTTCATAGAGTGAATATCAATCTATATATTTGTGTATACACTATTTCTTTTCTTAATTTGCTCATACATAAATTAATACTAGTAGTGCAGATTGACATGAATCACTTTCGAAATAAGATTTATTTATTTCAAATTTAAAAGTTAAAACGAATCAACATGTGAACTTATTTAAATATGTGGGTGTGCATGTTTGTGCTTCTGTGTGTTGTATGTGGGTACTTGCCTATTGCCTGAAATGAGTCATCAGTCAAAACCTCTAAATAACACAATTATAAGAAATTGACATGTTCCTCTTCAAAGTCATCTAAATTATCTATAGAGTGGGAAATTAGTATTATTTTGTTTTATCACTTTCACCCTATGCAAATGTTAGAACAAAATCACATTCATATATATATATATTTTTTTTTTTTTTTTTTTTTTTTTTTTTTAATGTCTTCCAAATATTGTAAAAATAAATTATAATGTAATCTTAGTTGGAATCGAACTGATACTTTTAAATGGTACATACTTGGAACATGAGATATTTACATAATTTTATTCTCCACTATGTATATTTAGATAATCACATAAAAATCCTTGGACACTTAAGTCAATATAAAAAAGCTGGTTATTTTTGTATTTATTATTATCATTATTATTTTTCATTTCCTACAAGTGCTTTTCCTTATTCCATAGTTATCTCTAAGGAAAGCTAAACTTCAGGTCCATTGACAGTTTCAATAGTACAAAAGAAGTATTATTTATTGAAAAACAAATAATACGAGACAAAACAGTTAAGTAACAGGTCTATAATATTCATTTGTGGCTAGTTAACTGCCTGAAGAAAAGCTGATCAAAGAGAATAAAGATCACAAATTACATACTTCAAATTTAATAGCTATAAAAAAAAAATTGTATAATGGTCAGATATTTAAAAAAAGAATTTAATTAAAAAAAATAAATAATCTTCATTTTCCTAATCCAAATTTCATAAATATTAGTTCTTTTCCTTTTGAAAGAATGTGGTCCACAGAATTATCACCGGCAGTCATTTCAGATAACTTTTGCATTAAGTTTGGTGCTATTGATTCTGTTGCAGGAGCTGCATTAGGTTGCTGTTGCTGTTGTTGTTGTTGTTGTTGTTGTTTAGTCTCTATAGAAGGTGGAAGCTGGATAACTGGGTTAGGAGGTGCTTGATATTTCCGTGCAGTGGAGAGATGTGATGGAGTATGAACGGTTTCTTTTTCCACCCTACCATCCTAATAATAAGAAAAAAATAAATATTAGTTCATATACATACTGATATGGTTATGAGTACATTTTAAAAATATGTAAATTATTATATCTATAGTTGATTTTTTTCCTAATAGTGAAAGTTTAAAATATTTATATATACATTTATGTGAGTGTTTGTGTGTGTGTGTGTGTGTGTGTGTGTGTGTGTGTGTTTGTGTGTCTGTCTGTGTCAGTATCTGTGTCTGTGTCTGTATTAAACATTTACTATACATATAGTCGTACTGAGTAAAATTTGAACTAAATTCCAAAATTCAATACAGTTTCTATGTATTTTCAATGGAGGTATTCTATTCTTAAAACTCATTAACCATAACAAATAATTAATCCATTGTATCCATATAAGTACATAAACCAAATTAATCAAGAACTCATTATTTATTATAGATTTTTTTCATGAGCTATTAAAATCAGAGTTTTGGTTAAATGGCAACTACCCCATTTATGTAAAATGTTTATAAAGACCTTTGGGATTACTTTTATCAAAATGTAGATGCAAAATATTAATCTTTCAGCCTGGAAAATAATTAAGTATCATAGCTTTTAATTTTATTAACTATAAATTATTCAACTACATAAAAAAGAAATGAGGGGTAAGATAAATTAGAGACATTCTTATTTAAATGGAACTTTTCTAACATTGAATTTGTTCATTGATTGTCTCTTGCCTGCACTATTCCAATATATTTAAATCAATAGGAATTGTTTTATAAAGCTAATTATTAACATTACTTATGACTTCAAGTGTTTGATTAGCCTTTGTTTTGATTAATTGTATGTCATTTATTGTCTAAGTCATAAGTCATTTGTTGAAATACCATAGATAATAATAATAATAATAGATCACAAATTAAACTGGAATATGAATTTTATAAAGAATATAAATATTAAAAGCTTGTATTATAAATTGATTATGGAGCATAAGAAATATGTATTATGAAGCTGCAATGCAATGCATTAAGTTTAAAAAACAATAAACACAAGAGACCTACAAAAAATTAATTAAGTTGCTCATATATATATTATATCATTTTAAAGCATCTTTAAACAATCTATAACTACTCATATCATTGGTGTGGTGTGTGTTCTTATTTTTTAAATAAATGCTTTTCATCAGGGCCAAAATAAGGAAAATAAATGTATAGCCCATTAGGTATGTTTAAAGCTTGTCATATTATTTATGTTAGTTTAAAATTGATATAGGTATAAATATATTTATACTTCATAGTTTTGTTATTTTTACTACAAATGTCAATTTATTTAAATAAATAATTTTATTTAAAATTTAATGTAAAACAGAATATGAGATGGAAGTAATAGAATGAAAAGTATAATTATACACCCAAAGGTGATCTTTATATATGTAAGTAGAAAATATCTTTATTCATAACACATTATAATATCATATAATATAATAAAAACTACGTCTGTTTTCAAACTCTGAAGTTGAAAAGTACTAACTTAAATCGTATATTTAAGAAAGATGATGTCTAATACAAAATACCTAGTATATTTGAAATTTTTAATTTAATTTTTACTTACTAATTGTGACTAATGTGAATTAAAAGAAATACCACATGCCATTATTAAAAGATAAATATCAAGATTTAAGTTATTTGGTGCACATTAGATATAAAAACATAACTTTACCTAATATAAAGATATAACTTTACCTTAATCTTGAAACAATTTATAAAATTAATTTTAACTTTGTTTAAGAAATATATTTAGCAAATAACAATAAAGGCATTAGTGAAAAAAAAGCTAGACATGAGTTTTTACTCATACCTACTATAAAAAATAAAATAAACTTTCTGTGTTTCTGTTTGGAATATATAACTTTTATATTATTAGTTTCATAAAAGAAATTACCAAAACATATTATTGGTTTACATTTATTTTCTTAAAGACATTGACTGATAAAATTTTATAGTTTTAACCTATATTTTTTAATTGAGTAAAAAAATGGAAATGTACCCAAAAAAAGATAATAAAATGCATATCATGATGTTAAACCTTATTTTTAAAATGAGCTCCTGATAGAATTATCAACTCCTTTCTGTGTATATAATAATTATCAAAATATAATTTACTAGGTTAATTTATGAAACATACCTAAAAATTACTAATTACCTGACTATAAGCTGTCTATTAAACTACTTTAATACTGTTATAAAAATTATGGCAACCAATATGTGTTCAAATTTAAAGAAAATATTTCCATGCTACCATGCCAATTTTTTGGCATGTTGATCATGCCTTAATAGTCTTTTGAACATGCTATCATGCCTCTTAGATCATTAGTAAACTTATTTCAATATTAAATCAATCCATATAATAGATCAAGATTAGATGATTTATAATAATCTCAACTTTGTTATTAATCTGCTTAGAAATAAACAAGAAAATCAACTTTTGAAGAATTATAAAGGTACTCCAAAATAGTAGCTGTCATATTAATATTGTAAAATACTAATTGAGGGCAGTTTATGTGTATACAGCTGAATTCAAACCAAATAAATTAAATTATTTTATCAGTAATTTACAATTTGGTAAGGATTATTAAAGTCAAATTTTATATCTTTGTTATATTCAATTAAGATTTTACCAAATTTAAACTACAAGGTAATATTGAGATACCTTTATTTTAATAGGTATAGTATAAAAATATAATAATGAAATGCTGAATGTTAAAATAATAGGGCTGCCTGATTTTCTTCAACTATCAAACTTTTATAGAGTGATATAATTATATTAACTTCAAATAGCTCTATATATCCAATATTAAGTAAAGCTTAATCATAACATGGCGTATGTAAATTTATATATGTATATATTTTTTATACATACATTAATTATGAAAAATTCAAATTCTGCAGGGCTGATTTTATTGTTGTTGACAGATGCCAAATAAAATATCCATGGATATGACATTCTCATAAAAGGAACACACCACATTGCATACTTTCAGAATTTATTGGGAGAAACTATATAATAATTTTAAAACCTATTTAGAATTTTGGATTATGTAAGCTAAATATTTTTAATACAGCAAAACTATAGTAATACAAATAACACTAAGGCAATTTTTGATACATTGAATTAGTATTGTATCATAATTTCTAGTATGGGATTAGAACTTAACACCATAAATTAGAATCTAGTGATTAATTTGGTAGAAATAAGAAAGTAGACATGATAATGTGTTATCATATTGATGGAAACTATTAACAAAATGCTGAAACCATACATAGGTGCATATTTCATGTATGTATGTATATATGTATGTATGTATATATATATATATATATATATATATATATATATATATATATATATATATATATACATATATATAAAATTATAAAAAGAAAATAAATACTTACTTTAATTTCACAGTGGATCAACTAATTGTTAGTATACCTGAATTTGAATCAATGTTAAAATGAGGGTGATCTGTTATTATTTTTTTTTTTTAAATACATAAAGAACCAAAAATATTATGAAAAATCATATAATCATATCGTGTCTGTGTGTGTGCATGTTTACTGAAATAGTGTGGATGCAATTATTAAGAAACTATAAATGAAAATATTAAGATATTTAATAATATGAAAATACTAACATTATAAAAATATCAATGATCATATAATTATTATGGAAAGAAACATTTAATTATATCATCATTTGTAGTTTTTAATGGTATGAAAAATTAATGCACAAAATGTAGAATGCATAAGTTATGTGTTCATCACATAACTTTTATTTGTATATATACACATTTTATTATTTATTTTATCGATTTTGGCTGTCTTTGGACCACATAAAACAATCAACAATTATGGCTTATTTATATATTATACATATATATATATATATATATATATATATATATATATATATATATATATATATAAATATAATGTTCTTTATATTTTCCATGTTTATGAAAAATTCTATTCATCAATATTAAAAATGGTGTTTCCAATTTAAATAAACATTTTTATAATCATTAACATAAAATATTACTACACGAGCCCTCTTTATCCACAATAAAATAAATATGTGTGTGTTGCTTACAAGTTTATTTTGGTCTCATTTTTAATTAGACTATCATGTCTCATTAATTTACATTAATTGTCTACATGGATGAAAATGATGAATGAATCCACAAATTCTCATGCAGTCCTGATTCCAATAAGTCTCAACAAGTGAATTGGATTTCACAGTTCAGTTAAAGCCTCAATATAATAACAGTTCCAAAATAAAAAGTTTTTTTGTGTGTGTTATAAAGTATGCTGTTTGGCAAAGCACTTCCTTAAAAATAGTAGTTAACTATCACAATAAATAAATTACTGCTAAATTCTGTCATTAGTCAGTTTCATTTATAAAGAAATTAATTCATATCAATTGATTGATTTAAATATTTATAATTCAATTTTGTATAATTTACAACAAAAAAATTTATTAGTTTTCTATCACATGAAGATATGATAAACAAAACATAAATATATATGTACTTACAAACACAAATCTAAGTGTGGTGTATTAATACATAAAATTCAGTAAAAACATAAATAGCTTGGTGGATATCTTAACAAAATTATTTATATTCTAATTATGTCTACCATTATAAACCATAATGTATTATTCCCAAGTAATCTTATAAATTATTTATTACTCAGTTTAAATTAAGTTTACGGAAAGAGTTCCATGCACTTTTTGGTCATTAAATATATTGATCATAATAGGTAGGAACCAGAAGGTTCATCAACTTACTGCAGTTTTTATCTTAAGTCGAATCATTAAAATAAATTTCAACACACTTATATTTATATTTAATATAAATGAGCATGCATAGATAGATGAGCGGACATAAAGTGACAAAAATTGATTAAAAGATAAGATTTTACTTCAGAAACATATTAGCCTACATTTAAAGAAATCCTCCAAGATAAAAATGTATGAAATAGATAAATAAATTTTACATTTTAAAATATTTTATAAAATGTATACCTAGGTTAGAATTCTCAATGGTATTGCCTAATTTCAAAGTAACACAATGATGCTGTTTGCACTCTCCAAACACTCTTTAATATTTCTCAAGATCAACTCTAACTATGAATTCATTAATTGATCATTTTTTTTTCCTTCTTTTGTTTTTATTATTTTTGTATTTTTAAGAAATAGGAATTTATACTTGAACAGTATTGTTCAAGAAAACGCATGGGACTAAAATAGAGGAAGTATTTGAACTTTTTAATGTTTCTTATTTTAATCAAATATTTAGCATACAACTAAGCTATAAGATATATGCACCAGCAGCAAAATATTATCCTTAGAGATTTCATTGTATATGTCAAATATGTGAGTCAAACTTATTTTGAGGTAGAATGGACCATATTTGACCATTTTATCATCTATTGAGACTACTAACATAATGCTCAGTCAGTCACATTAGGTTACTAAAAATATTTCTCTATTCTACAATATAAAACGAAAACAAATCATAATGGGCCTTACATGAAGTTTTATTCTCAAAATTGATATTAGTCGGGCAAGTAGCACTCAGTTTATTAAATCATGACTGGACATTCAGAAAAATATTAACAGGTCAAGCTTATTTTTATATCAAGAGTATTTCTGTAGAAGTATAAATGGATAAAGATTGTGTGAAGCAGGTTGCTGAAATTGATGATGCCTAGCAGTCTGATTCATTGACTAAACAATAGAATGGAAGATGATATGATCAGTATCTGGTTTCTTAGAAGCCTTTTTAAGTTTAGGTAGTCATTTGAAAGAGACCAAGTCAAGGGTCAAAGGATAGTTCCAATGATCCATGGTTGTTAAAAAAAAATTAATTAAAATCTTGCTTAGGCATTTAGAGTCCTCTGCCTCCCATCCCCCTCACTTAGCTAATCCTCCACCGTTATTTAATACAAAATCATCAAAAAACCTAAAAATAATCATAAAGTTCATAAAACATAAATAATCCCAAAGGTGTTAGTTGTATTTATTTTTTTCTTGGTTCTAGTCTTGTAATTAAAAGTCTTCTTCGTTAGATAAATGAGGTATGTTGCCATATCATTTATTTTTAATATATATGTAATTATCAACAGTAATTCCAATCTTATGTTTGTTACACTTATCCTAAAAATAAATTATTTAATTGGTATCAATAGAATTTTGAATTAAATTAGATTAAACTGTTTATATTCAATTCATTATTTTGTAATTAATTATACAATACTTAATTTGAATAAATTGAAATAATATTAATAAAATCATAATAATAATAACAGTTTGTCGAGAATGAAAAAATTGGAATCTGAATATAAACAGATTATCATGCAAAATAGCAATTCATTATGAAAACATATGTAGTCATGAATTGGAAATGGAACAGAAGTTTAATGTACTGAGTTAAACAAATAAAAATCGAAGAGATTCTTCAAAAATTGGTATTCTATAGATTATAATTTTGTCATATTGCTGAAAAAAAGCAATCGTTACAAAGTAGTAAAGAACTAATAAAGCTAATAAGAAAGCTATTTCAGCCACCAAATAGTACCTGGGTTTCTCAATATAAAAAAAGAAGAATCACTATTGAGGGTTAGTGCAGAATATACTTTTCTTTCTTTTGTTTTTCATTATTTTTTTTTTAACTTTTTTGAAAAATATATTTATTGAAATTTACAAATTCAATAGACTAAATACATCTAGTAAAATAAGAAAGTTAAATAATAAAATTATAGACATAATTGTTAATTTTAATAAGTGTGGCAGTAAATATTAGATCATTTATTTTATTTATTTCCGTTTTCATAAAACCAAAAAATGATCCTATCTGATAGACATGATGTGTTGATATAAACATTCACATATACATGTGACAAAAAGTGTAAGCTATATAGAAACTTCTACAAACGATGTATCATAAATAATTCAAAGTTCTGCCCTTAGAGAATGTGCAGTTAGTAACTCAAATAAATTTTCAAATTTAAATAATGAATAAATTAAAATATTCTAAAAATAATTACATCACATTTTTTACAGACCCAAAAGTAAAAGCAATCTGAAATAACAAAATAAAACTAATAATTTCCAAATATATAAATCACCATTTGTAACACTTATGAAACTATATAAATATTAAAAATCTAATTTAACTATGAAATTCATACTATTTAATGTTACATATAGTTTTAATATTATGAAATGGGGTGATAAAAGTATATAATGTTATTTTTATTTTTTTAGTATTATATTTTCAGATGAGCAATTTGTAGAAATATATCTTTATTAAAAAAACAAATTTGTTCATTGAAGTTATATCAAATTTTGGTCAAATTGATTCTGAAAATTCATAAATTTTGTATGTGACTGAAACAACATTAAATTCTTTGTTATATACTGGGTAAGACAAATTGGTACCTTTTTTTTTTCCATTTCTAATAACATATGCACTATCAAAAGTTTTATAAGCTGATGCATAATTTAGAATATTATTCATAAAAAGCCATCTAAGTATAAAAGTTAGTAATCTATATGTGAATAATGAGACTATTCCTATGTTTTAAATTCATTAAAAAAAAAGAATAAAAAAAAGCTTTTTTCAATAAATTAAATCAATAATACTCTAATAATAATTCTCCATACAATGGTACTAAATATCGCTTGCTTTACTTTACAGTAGGACATGCTCTCTCTCCAGATTTCTTCCCCTCAATTAATCTCACGAGATCTCTTTCTCTGTCACATATTCACACAAATATACAAATGAGCCACTCGTATCCTTTTGCACTATCAAACACACCCATGCACCCTTGGCTTTTAAAAATCATCTATATTTACAGAAAATATATTTTATACATGAAATAAATATTTAAAAAGCATTTAAGCACATCCCATTATTTTATTCATACTTCATGGAATTTAAAGAAGAATATTTGAAACTGTATATATAAATAAATAAATATATATATATATATATATATATATATATATATATATATATATATATATATATACTTTATTTTTTCAATTAAAAAAAACAAATAAATGAATATATATTGTTTAAAAAAATGTAAGAAGCATTACTCACATATTATGTGTGTTCGCATAGCTCTAGGTAAAATGCATTCAGGATAAAAAGCTTTGTAATGCAGTTATTAGTTATGTATTGCAAACCAGAAGTAAGTTGAAGTATATGCCTTTCTACTAGCTCATCTACAGCTTTTACTTTCTGGAATCGCAATGAAATTGAAAGGCAAGCCATTGGTTAGTGTTTTTGAACCATTAGAGTTACCTGTTTAGTTGTAAGTGAAGTGTTAAGTGTAGTGTTCTTACCTGCCGGTGGTCTACTTGTGATGTTACAGGACAGGCATCTAAAGAGAAGAGAAACACAGATAGAGAGACAGAGAAAGAGACAGAAAGGAGATACGACAAAATTAAATAGGAAAGATTGCAACACAGAAATTAATTTATTGAACAAAGTAAATGAGCCATTTATCAACTTCATTTGATTTGATTCTTGGATCTGGTAAACAATTATTTAATAGATCACAGCCTATATTATTAATTTAATTTTAGGTATTATCATGATTCTTGTTGTTTTCTAAATTAAAACATTTTTCTATAATTAATGATTGCCTCAAAGTTTCAAATATCGTGTTATTAATTGTCATAATTAATTGTATATCGTTTCTTAATTTTATATGATAAGAATTAAAAACTTGAATGTCAACAAATGGTTAGTCATTGAAAAAGTTTTAAAATGAAATTCAAGTCCTATATATTAAACTTATTTTTTTGAACTTTCAACGAAAAAGAATAAATGGGACATGGTTTAATGTTATTTAAAGGTACTAATAATTAACCATTTTAGTCTACTCTGAGATTTAAAATTATTTCATAAATTCAATAGTTTTTTATTAGTAAATGAATGGTATAGAAAAAACGTGTATTATAAATTTACCAGCAATGATATATCAGTTGCTTAAAACTGTAAATTATTTTTAATATTCGTACTGTTGAATTTTTTTTTTTTTTTTAATAATGTATTTGAATGTTCACATACGCATTAATGAATTAATATATTCTAAGTGCTAAAAAATACCAAGCAAATATTGTTTCAGTGTAAATGGAATAGTACCCCTATAATAAATTGGTGGAACTAAACTGTAGTAAATATTTTTACATTGATTTTAACCTCCATTTAACAATGCTTTAATAAGGAATTGGTTCAATAATTTTCCAACATTTAAAAGTTTATAAAGGATGATTCCAACAGTATAACTCATACCAAAATTAATTTAATCTAAATACTTATTTTATGATAATTGAAGATTTATTGAATAATTCACTTGAAACAAGTATATAATTTATAGTTTTTTTTTTAACATTCTGTATAACTTTTTCTTCTTTAAATTAAATAAAACCAGATTTAATACAATTCAAATGATCATTTAAATAGCAATCCAACCTATCTACTGAACTATTTATTATTGATATCAATAGTAATTTTCTTCATGATTTTTAGAGCTACTTCAACATCAATTTAAATTGACAGTCGTTTGTCAGTGAACTGTCATTGATTTGCATATGAACTGTTTTTTAGTTTTAAGCTTTAACGATATATATAAGAAAGATTTAGGGTCAAAGAAATATTTTTAACAAAAAATATATAGAAAGAGGAAGAAACAGAAGAATTGATAGATAAAGAAAAGTTTTTTTCACAATATATGTTTACAATTTTGATTTCCAGCTCTATTTAAAAAACACAAGTCACATAGTGCTCTTCATTAAACCTGTTTATAATATATATATATATATATATATATATATATATATATAATATATATATATAAACAACCCAATCTAAATAATATACTAATTAGGAACTCTAAAACCATTTCTGCTCCCTAATGTTTTAAACATTGAACTATTATGAACTTTTAGTATAAACAGTTATGGAAATTCTGAGAAACATTTTGCTTTAATATATGTATAATGGGTTTGAAATTTTGGATTGAAAAGAAGAAATGGTGATTTGAAATTAAATCAACGTTTTTATTATTTTAAACTAAATCATTAGTTCTGTACTAAAATATTTGAAGACTCTAATTAATACTAAATATTTTAATGAAGTTATTTTGAAACAACACACCAAGACATTCACAGGACACACACCACAAACACACACAAACAGACACACACACACACACACACACACACACACACACACACACACACACACATGTATTTTATATATTAATATGTAGCTTAGTATCTCTTGATCCATGTAACAAAATGCTTTGTAAAAGTGAAGAAGTCTCTCTTGAGGCTTTAGGAACAGGTAGAAATATTTTTATTTATATTAATGTCTCCAATATTATTATTT
This sequence comes from Piezodorus guildinii, assembly GCA_023052935.1. NCBI lineage: Eukaryota > Metazoa > Arthropoda > Insecta > Hemiptera > Pentatomidae > Piezodorus > Piezodorus guildinii. Next base: position 82,085,940 of record CM041295.1, read on the forward strand.
TTCTAGTTTTGTGAGTTATCTTTAAGTAGTCAAGTTAAGGACTGCTAATCATTCATCTGATAAATAATCCCATAAATAATAAAGTTGCATTTGATTTGTGTTAGTTGATTGGATTTCCAGTACCATTTTTGTATTATCTTGAGTTAATAACTAATAATACTTTCAACCAAAGTTGCAAAATTCTATAACTAAAGTTCTGTAAAATAATAATCTATAGAAGTACCATATAAAGGTCAATCCATTCGAAATCGTCTAGATTTTGCCGCTCGACATTTTTTATTTAAACATTTTTTTACCAATTATTCTCTGTCCTTTTTTGAATACAGAAACGTTAATGAAATATTTTTTGGCTAATACTTTTAGTGTTACAGCCGTTTTAAGCCAGCTTCGCGGCTAAAAACATGTGTTGGAAAAATCTTTCTAATTCTTGTAATTTTGTGGGTATCAAATCAAAACAAGAACTAACAATAACATAAGGATATGCTTTATATACTTTGTCCCCACAACTTATTACCTAAATTGCGAAGAAAGTAGTTTAAATTTTTTTCGAAAATTAATAAAAAACGAGACTTTTAGCGAAATAAAAGGATATAAAGTAAGAGAGCCTCACCTTTGATTGTTTTTTCTTATATAGCTTAGTCATAGTACTACTTGCTGTAAAAATTTCAATCTTGTGAACATAGTCCTATTTTGTATATGAATTTTCGCAAATGGCAAATATTCGTTTTTCGCGATGTTTACACAAAAATATCTTAAAAGGGACTGAGTGAAAAATTATGAAACTAATACAGATTACCCATCTATACGATGAGTTTAAGTGCTATGAATTTGATTACTGGTTTTAAAATTCTCTTCACTGTTAAAATAACGTTTTCTTTGAAAACTATTAACTCCGTTAATTTTGCATATTTCAGAACGAGACAAAACATAGAATGAAGATCAGAGTAACATATACAGTTTTGGTCCTTGCAACACATTCCCTAAGTAACCAATAAAACAAGTTCCCTAAATTATTTAAAAAATTCACGAACATTTACATAAACTAAACTTTTTGCGCGCTATAACAAGGAAGATTAGAAAGGAGTCTCACGCTTAACTTATTTTTGCTCGCATAGCCTTAACATTCCACTACTTTTGGCAGAAATTTCGATCGTGTATGCAATTTTCAACTTTAAACTCTTTCAAGTAAAAATACCACTAGTTGAAAAAATGAATAAATTAAAACATATATATTTTATTAAAATTTACAATTGTACAAAAAATCCATCAAGTAAATATGCTGAAATGTTATTTCACATAAAATAAACATGAAGAGATACTGCCCATTGCCAGCACTCTTTGAAATAAAAACAAAAAATTAAAAAAAGAAGAGTCTCCTACTTGTAGTTTTTGGCATTACAGGTGTGATTACCCAACCAATTTTTGTCAAAAGTAGCACAGACAATTTAAAAATTTGACCATATGTAGCTCCAGTAAAACTGTTGTACCATTAAGATGTACCAACATGAAATATGTAAACTTAAAATACATAATTGGATCATAATGTAAATTGCTTATTCAGAAATTCTAAAATTAGAGAAGTGAGATCTATATTCATTTTATATTTGAGATGTAGAGTGGCCGAAGTGCATGTATAATGCAGAATGCCTCTTTATCATATTTTGCCTTGTTTTTTTTTTTAATAGAAATGATAATTAAGGTCAATATAAAAATTAATTATTACATCAATATGGCCTGTATTTATACATATTATATGCATATTTATATATTATTTATTATCTGTTCAACGATATGATGGTGTGTATGTAAAGTAAATAGTTATGTATTTACTTTATATTTATTAAAAATAGTTTTTTAATGAAATTATTATTTTTTATAATTTAAAGTTAATCTAGATTATAAATAAAGATCATAGATGAAATTTTATATAATAGTTTATTTATGATCTAGTATTATTATTAGATATAATATAATTTTAAGCAGTCATCATCTGCTGGATAAATTCCAAAGTTATTTATGCAAAATGTTTGAAGAAAACAATATGGTGAACAATGCTGGATTAAGGGCAAGGAAAAATAAATTAAACAATAGTAGGCATCATTATCCAACAAGCACAAATATCATATGGTAAATGCTAAGTTTTTGATTGTATCAAAGAAAGGCAGCTAAAATGAGTGGATCACTAAAAAATAATGAAGCATGTACAAGCAAAATATAAAAAGATGATTGGATTAATATGGAGTAATAATTAAAGAAGAGTTTATAGGGATCACAAAATTCTTTTAGATATATTTGTCTACTTTTAAGCAATTTATATGGTGGTATTTTGAATTTAGCAATTAACATTTTAGTATATTTAGCAAAAGCTGGTAAATACAAAAAAAAAAAATAATAATAAGTTTAAATTTATTATTTCATCAAAATTTTATCAACAGTTCAGAAAGTAAAATTATCATTAATACCCCTGCTTATATTGTAATAAATGTCTCAATTTTAAGGTACCATTTTGTCATACAAATTAAGGAATTTTTCTTCATCATATAGAATACACGTGACAGTCACAATTGATGTTCTCTCTTTTCAACATCTTTCTCCTCTCTCAAAGTTATATTGATATATATTTCTTCTTTTTTTTAAAATTAAATATAAGGTGAATTGATGTTAAGTTATTTATGTTTAACTATCTTTGTTCTAATTTAATGCATGTATTTTCATTATAGTATCATATTTAAATTTCTATCTTATATCACATGTGATTTGTCTCTGGCTTCTTTTATTAATCCTGATTTTTGTATTGAAATATTAATGAATTACCTAAATTTTTCTCCTTATTAGGCTCAAAGCTAGATATACATTAAATAAAAGGTAATATACATTACCAAAAATCTCTTCCCGGAAGTTATTATATTATGCATAAAGATAAGGAATAGTAATTATAAAAAGGAGAAAAGGGTAAATGTAAGAAATAAATGTGTATTTGCAATGACTTTAGCTAAAGTACTTGATAATATGAAAAACTTTTCATTTCATTGCAATACAAAAAGACATAAATGAAATAGCTGATGATTACTTTAAATAAATTCTTATTTCTGGTGATTAAATATGAATTAATTGAATCATAACAAGGAATTTAGGCTGCATCTTGAGGTACTAATTAATTACATATTTTTTTCTAACAATATATCATTCCTAGAAGGCAATCAAAGATACCACTCCAGGCTTTCAGCAATGCATGTTCAGGCTGCAATAAGCCTGTTTTGCTGAAGTGAATAACAGTGAATTTTGTTTGGGAATGATGTAATTTTAAGAAGTATGGCATTATTCGTTTGGAATGTCATATGTTAATTATAATTCAGGCTAGTTCAAGATTGCCAGTATTATCATTTGGGTGTTAATCATTAGCAGATCAGATTTTGTTTGTATTACTCTAATTGAGATACAGGCTCTGTAATCAACTTATGACATCTAGGATTACTTGAGAAATATTTATGTAAGAAAGTTGAGAAGTAAGACTTCCTAATCTTCAACTAGCACAATGCAATTTACAGATTTTTTGCTTTCTTTTAGCATTAAACGTGTGATTGCACGATGAATTATTATCAAAAACACCAACCACACTTCTGAAAATAAGACCATATGCAGCTCTATTTTTTTTTCTTTATAATATGAATTTCAGTACTGTTCATGAAGTCAGATTTTTTAGTGAACTAGCTAAAACAGTCATGATCACTTTATGAAATACCATAAAACTAAACACTACACATTGTGAATTGAAAACAGTAAAATGTAATAAACATAATATTAATGGGGAGGTTGAGTATAAAGGACCTCAATAGCTCTCAGCAGAATACTCAATAATATTAAACTGAAAAATATGCCTATGTCATGCCAGAAAATTTCTAGGATTTCCCATCTGTTTTAACAGAGGCTTACCAACTCCTAGAATGTTTAGCCATTGAGATCAAATATATTAAACAGTCATCTTTTGTCAGAGGAAATGGAACATTTGCATTATAAATTTCACAGTTCTTATATGATATATATATATATATATATATATTATATATATATATATATATATATATATAATATATATATACATGGAAATACAAAATGTTTATAAAAGTAAAATTCACTGTAAAACAAAATCCTATAAAATGTACAATCCATTGTGACCTTGGATGGGAAGCAAACCTTGCTTATGTTATCTCAATCATTTGCTACAAAATGAATCGTTAATCTGTCTCCTTTATTGTACTAATTCTGACATTTCTACATGGAGTCAATTATATCTACATCTTTAAAATCCATTGGACAATACTTTTGGGTTTATTCCCCTGATTATTATTTTTTTTTAATTCAAGACTCCATTCTTATTAAAAGGATTGAGCAAACATTACAATGGAAAAATAATTTTAAAAAATTAAAGATTTTGAAAATTATATATAAACTAATACCTGGTTTGAGCTTTAACTGTTTAATATTTAAAACTTAATAAATTAAATAGTTAATTTTATTTGAAAAATATTGTACTTTTATAATATTTACAAAATACTATTTTTTATCTTAGATTGTCTGGAATGAAATAATTTACTTGTTTGATTTGTTTATCCAAGAAACTATATTAATGCTGATGACAATAAAAAATAAATAATAATATAAAATATATATATATATAATATATATATATATAATATTATATATATATATATATAATATATATATATAATACTATATAGTAATAACTATACCCGTAATTTACAATTTAAAACAAGATTAATTTCTCATAATTAACTATTTTTACTTACAGTAACAAACTTGTGAAATGAAACCAAGGAGAAGTTTTTTGAGCATTTATAGAACACATTTACTTTTTATTTAAAATTTTTTTAACAGAATATTTAGTATATAATAACTTGTTTTTTATTCCCCTATTCTATATATTTCTTCTTGTCTTATTTCATTATAATATTAATATATATATATATATATATATATATATATATATATATATATATAATATATATATTAATATATAAGAATCAATCCCTAATTATGTTATTTGAATTAAATGATTCATTTAAAAATTTTAATAAAAACATTATTTTATTCTATTGTAAATGTAGGCCATGATTGAAATGATTCAACCAAAAATCATGTCAGTTGAAAATTCTTGTTGAGTTTTAATAGCGGGCAGAATAGTGAGATATTGATGTAGTATAGGAGAAGTTGGTGTAACAAAATTTAACTTAAAGAGCAAAAACTGTCTGCCAACTAGTTACAATCACCCCCCAGCCAGCTTCTCCATGACTACATCTATGATCCATGATATCTCCACCATTATGAATCTATAAACTTGTGGCCAAATATTTTATACTAACCTTCAACAGCATCCCTTACACAACTTCGTGATTAAATCTACTGTTGATGATATTTTCACCATTAGACAAATCAAAAAAGAAAAATTCATCTAATAGTCTGTCTTTTTGTAACCAACAAAAAGCAAAATGAATGGATCATCAAACTGGCATGACAGACTAAAACATTTAATAAATTTAAGAAAATCTTAATAGAACGTCCAGGAGGTTCTCTATATTATTTATTAACTCTACAAAAATGAACTAAAAAGTAAAATTTATTTTGTTTAACATTGATGTAGGTGGTTATTTAAAAGTTTATCTTTTAAAAATTAAAAATCAACTTCTTCAAGTTCTAGACATGAATTACTCATTATCATAATGCTATAATAGAAAACATAAATGGATTATGATAAATCAAGGAGGATAGAAAACAATAAAAAAAAAAAAAAAATCAATTAAAGGAGAATCTGGTGTGGTCTCAACTATTCATTCCCTCCCTTCTGGCTTATATTGCCTTCAATGACTTTATTTGTTAAGTAATAATTTGTCTTTCCAAAAATACATTAAACATATATTTTACTGTACTTGGTCTTATACTTGGGAAAGTATTTCTCCTTTAATAAACTATCAATGTCCTTTATAGTTTATATGTATCCAATCATAATAATTACCAGCAATGAGAGATAGAGAGTGAGAGAGTATATATTTTAACTAAACAAAATTTGTGGGAGAGAATCAGATCAGATGTCTGGGACAGGTAGCAAGTATGCCCAGAGAATTTATCCTCAAATACCCATGAGGACTTGTGATAGAGGAAGATTTATTTATAACACACACACACACAAATATATATATATATATATATATATATATATATATATATTATAATATGTGTGTGTGTGTGTGTGTGTGCTACGTATATATTTATGACATGTTCCTATGAATTGTCCAATAAGATTTATATTCTACTCAGTATGTGATGAACAAATATATTTAGAACAAACCTCTTAAAAATAAAACTGTTTCTCTCTTTAATTCACTTATGATTCAGAAGTTGAAAGTATCCTGTTTCGAGCTTCTAACCAAAAACTTATGGCATAATTGATTTAATTTTTTAATAGCAAATCAATAGTTATATGAATTATAAAATTTTGCTAAGAAGATTAATTTAATGAAAATATTAATATTCACCAATGAAGAAATAACATTTTGTAGCTTAGTTTTTATCTTAAATAAAATAAATTAATATTTTTAAGTAGATTTGTTAAGCTGAAAATTGTATATGGAGTTCTTAGTGTGTACAGTTGTATGGACTATATGTATTTGAAAGATTTGTTGTATAATTCTGTTATAGCCCTTTACACAAATATACTTCCTAAGTCTTAAAACATAAAGGAAATATATATAGGTTATGAACAAACACAAGTTAAAAAGTATGTATATGAATGTAAATATGTATCACTAATCTTGTGATAGTCAAATGAACTCGATAAGACTCCATGGAAAAGAATTTTCAAATATAATGTTGATTTTGAAATCAAGGATTTTTATGTGTCATTATATTAAACTTTACAAAAATCTAACCAGATTGTGAAGTGATGAATAGATTTGGTTATTAAGTTATTATGATTGAAATAAATAATAAAAACATTATAAGAATACATTAAATATTAGATATTTTGAAATTTACCTGATCATTATTAGTGATAATTATCGCAATCTCGCTTAAAAACCACATACATGCATATACACAAACATGCAACATTAAGCAATATAAGCAAAATAAATTAAAAGATTTGAAAACATATTTCCTGAGAAACAGATCCAAATTTCAACTATACATTCTAAAAATTATAGCCATTATACAATAAATTGTAAAATACATTAATAAAATTTATTTCAATTTCCCCTGATTTTGGAAAATAATTACAGCTTATACAGGTAAATAATTAACTATTTTATTTTTCTGTTGCATAAATAATCAAATCAATATAGTAATATTCATTTAAGTGCCAACAAAATAAACATGTAAAGGATACTTGGCCAGAAATGAAAATTTTAAGATACTACACAAAAATATTAGAGTCAAGCATCAGCTGAAGTTTATAGATCAGATTGTAATGTATTGAGACTAATATATATATATAATATATATATATATATATATATATATATATATATATATATATATATATAAAGGGGAGCCCATGGCTATGGGGCTAGCACGCTAATCTACCAACTTTTTCAAGCATATAATTAAATGAGGATTAACTCACAACCTCCCCCATAGTATGTGAGACCCATCAGCCAACTGGTGGCTACTCACAAAAAAGGCATAGGAAGTGATGTGCCTAACCTATAAAGTATCATTGAAAATCATGAAGTGGGATCTTTGGAAACTATACCGTGTGGCCAAGGATCTCCAAAGCCTGTTAGGCCAATTGAATTTTTTATTCCTTTTTTTTTTTTTTTTTTTTTTTTTTTTTTTTTTGTAGCTTAAAACATCAAGTTACAATCTATTTTGTTTTTAAGAGCTCAATGCCCATATTAAAAGCTGAGAGTAAATTGATTAAAAAGCATGTATCATTGATTGAAATTTTATTTCTGTAACAGAACTTAATATGATTGAAATTTATAATTGATTTTACAGTAAAAATCATGATGTGGAAGAAATTGTCACTGTAATGAAAATTTTAACATTCTTTGTTTAAAACAATGTTTTTTTAATTCCTAATATATACTCAATAATTGAATATTAATCTAATGATATTAATTTATTTGTTGAAATATAATTAGGTATAAAATATGTTTTGTATTAATATCAATAAAAAATGGGTTCTTTCAACATATTATGGAACATTTGAGTCTTTCCAAAAAAAAGTTTGTTTTTCGTTTATTGAAATTTAAAACTGTATTATAACAATATAAGTAATTGTGACAATAGCAAATATGGGCTTGACAAAGTTTTGTGAAGAAAATACCAAGAACATTTATTAACACATCTTTAACTTAGGTTTCAATAAAATAGGTTTAGGCAAGGTTTTTTAATTCAATATTTAACTTCAAATGAGAGTATTCCCAGCAACATGGATGTATCCAACAATGCTTAGTATTATCTTGTTAATGATTTCTTTTGGTGATGGTAATTAAATCCAATAGTGTTATAGTATTTTAAAAACTTGGAATTTATAGTGATGTCAAAAGTTTTGAAGCTTGTAAAAAAACCTCAACCCCATGTGTGAAATATAAGTCTTCCATTGGCAGGCTACATGGTTGGTTAATTTATTCATTTAATGTCACTTTTATGCAACTGTGGCTAATTGGCTACAGTGGGAGTCTTAAATTTTGCCTATCCAGGTTTAATTAGGATAGAGATCTTTAATGAAAAACTGACAATGCATAGGATCGGGGTGACCATTTTACATCCTCCCCGAAGGACGGGATAACCAAGGATTTCTTACTCCCTTCGACAAATTCTTGGGTCATCAGCTGGATTTGAACCTGCAACCTTAGATATAAAAGGCTGTTATGCTAGCCACTATACCACAAGTCACCCCATGCTAAATAGTGACTAGTACCCTGTGCAATGGATAGCTCTAAATTTATGTATTCTTCGCAAAACTAATACATCACAATATGCATCAAAAATGTGGGTTTTTGAGGATTACCCAAATATAAAAAATAAGCTGTAATGAATAATTTTTAATACCTTTAACATTTATAATATGCTGACAATTTTATATTCATACTTGTTTTCTGGTTCTGGCGCTGTTTTCATTTTTTCCACCAACGTTTCACTAGACATGCTGTTCTGAGGTTCCCTGAAGATTCCAGCAACATGTCTTGTGAAATGTTGGTGGAAAAAAATTAAAAACAATATCAAAACCAGAAAAGAACTATAAAGATAAAAATTGTGTAGTATGTGGAAGCTTTTAGGATTATTTAAGCTAAAATTTGTTTCTATATCAAGGACTGTCAGTAATGATTCACAGATCTATTAGAAATTGAGCATATCAGGTGGTCAATTTAATAAAAGTAAATTAAAAATTATAATCTTTTAAAAATAATTAAATGAATATATTTTCAAATATTTCCAAGTTTCAACCAACCATGTAAACCATACCTATTTTTTTATTATTTTATAAAGTCTGTCTCTTTCACTACAAATTCAGTCCCATCAATTGAATATATATACTTATATAAGTGAATATAAAATGTATAAAATGATTTAGTATAAATATAAATGTGGGGAAAAATAATTAATATGAATTAAGTTTAACATAAAAAAATATTTAATTCAACACAATTCTTTGATTTTGTACATAAAACAATTTTAAGACAATACTATTTTGAGCAGTTTTATTTGACTTCCTGCTCAAAAATTGTATTTGCAGTTGTGATTCATTTAATCTCTCAATGTTATTTACTCAGTGATAGTCATAGATAATTGATAGTTGACAATTTGTTCCTTTACCTCAGTTGGATGGAATTATTTTATATTGCTTATAAATTCTCAAAAGCAAGTTTTTTTTTTTTATTAAGTAATTTTTAAAACGTGTTATTAATCAGAATTGTCTCTCTTGTCTTAAAGCCTCATATCTGATAATAGTATCCAAGAAAATTATTTTTAAAAATTCATAAGTAATGTTTTTTTAATAATGGATACAGAACATTGAACTAAATAGTTTTCAACCTTTTTTTTACATATCAATGATGGTATTGTTTGGTTATTTTAAATGATGAATGATGTTACATCAGTGGGCCGTTAAACTAAAATATTATTTTTAGTTGACGATTCTATTGTAATTTTTTTTTAAAGGTTCTTTATTCCTTTCACTGAAATGCTGTATAACATATGCATAAAATATATAAAGGAATTTAAAATTCAAATTTTTAAAATATATTTATTATAAGGTGAATATATCTACCATTTTATTAGAAAAAGTGATATTTTCATTCTAAAATATTTTAACTCTTTAAATGAAAAGAATTATATATTTTATATACCAAATATATACTTTAATCTCTCAACTTTTGTTCAAAAATATAAATTAGTTAAAAATAATAAAAGATAAGACTGTAATTATTAATTTTGTCAAATATATTAAATTCTATGATTACCTTTTCTTCGATCTGATCGAGGCTCAGGGCGTGGTGGTGGAGGGGGACCTCTAGCTCCAGGTCCATGGCCTCGATCTCCTTGCCTGGTACTTCTCTTACCAGGCTCTGCTTCCGTCAGGAAGTTGGAAGGTACTAGGCCTCTTAGTCCATCCAGCTCACCCATATAGAATCCATCATCATCCATTTCACCATAAACATAAATAACATTGCCAGTTTGGAAGGACAATTCCACCTGCAGTTAGTGCAAAAAGCAACTAGACCCTCAAAAGTATACAATATAAACAATTTAATGTAAATAGATTAAATATTACAATATAATGATTTATTAAATTTATTATTACTTTTTCATTATAAAAATTTAAATTATTGTCCAATAAAACTTTTTTTTATCCAAAATAGTCATGTAAAATTGTATTATCCTAAAGTTGTTCTTAACTTATTACCATACAATTTAGCAATTCACCTCAGCATCTACATTTGGAGAAAGTTCTTGTGGATCATAGTCATACATCGCAATCATTTTTTTCACAGGCATATTTGCATAAATATCTCCCCATCTGTCTCTGTCTCGGCTTCTTTCTTTATTTACATTCTGTACACCTCCATCCATACCCTGGGAAATAAAATAAAATCATCAAATATTTACTATAATTCTAACCATAGAATCCTAATGCTTATTTCCAAAAAGAAAACTATCATTAATATAATTTAATACATTTGATCAGACCTCCTACCATCCTCAACAACAGATTGTCCAACCACAGCCCCAGACCTCTCATTTACTTCCCCAGACCTCCCATTCTCAGCCGAAATCCCCAAAAACTGACCTCACCTCTAAAAATGCTTCCCTGCGGGTTAAGTTAACTCCAGTTATTCTTCCTCCCAAAGTTCCAGTCTCCTCCCTTCCTTCCTTTCAGTTCCCACTCTCTTCAGTTGTACCTTCAAAAATAGAACCTATCCACTGGCCTCAAAGGAAATCTCAAACCTCACCTTCCCAAGTTAACACTCCATCCCATGATACTACTATTCCTATCCCAGCCAAAACCCATCTGACATAACGTCTATCCTTTTCTCATTCCTTCTTGATCTACAAAACACAATAGGACCACTCATCACTCTCCTTACAAAACTCGTTTCAGCATTCCCTCTTAGTTTCCCACAATGAACAGCAAGACCCTACTTCTTAACGCCAAAGACCAACAGTGGGGATGCCGAATGTCCAACACTCGTGGCAGGATTCTTTCCAGCGTCACTAACTCCAAAAGCTATTCCATCTTGTCACCCCAGAATCCCACGTACTGGCCAACTTTCCTTAAAAAACGTCCAGATATCCTTGACATCTTTATTAGTTCCCAAATCCCTCCACTCAAACTACAATCAAATCCCTCGATGACCTTTCCTCTGATCACAGCCCGGTTCTACTTCTCATGCATTCAAAACCTGTTCTTAAACCCTCTCTTCCTTCCCTGATTAAAGGATGCGTTGACTAGGACTGTTTTCGTAATGATTTAGAGAACAAACTTGACTTAAACATTCCGTTCAAAACTAAACATGACATAGACTTTACCATAGAAGAACTTACAAAGTCGATAGAAACTGTCATAGATACCAACACATCACTTCGCAAAATTGGACATTTTCATGAAACAAACTTACCGAATCATATTCAACTCCTACTAACTAACAAACGTAGAGCAAGAAAAAAATGGCACAACAAAAGATATCCATCGAACAAAAAGCATTACAATCGCCTGACAAACACACTAAAAACAGAAATTAGAAAATTCAAAATACAAAACTTTCAGACCTTTACAGAAAACTTGACCATAACAAACTTAAGGTCAGACAATTCTTTATGGACAACTGCAAAACTGCTAAAATTTAAAACCTTTGATCATCCTCTTCTCATTAAATCCCAAACCTGGTAAAGATCCGATGAAGAAAAATCACAAATCTTTGGAGAACACCTTTTCAACACATTTAATCCGCATCCTGATATCCTTAATCCCAGCCATAGTGAACATGTTGAAGCAGAACTAACTGTTCCTCTCCAAATGTCCCTTCCTCCTAAGGCCTTTCACCTATCTGAAATCATTAATATCATCCAAAGATTACCATCCAAAAAGCTTCTGGCCACGATCTCATCACATCCCATATCCTGAAACAGCTCCTCAAAAAGGCCATACTATTACTCACCTGCATATATAATGCCACCCTTCGTTCTGCCTACTTTCCCGATCCTTGGAAATTGTCCATTATCAAAATGATTCCTAAACCTAAAAGTTCTCAAGAAAAACCATCCTCCTACCATCCTATCTCTCTTCTGCCCATCATGGGCTAAATACTGGAAAAGCTCCTCCTAAAACGTCTATAACCAATCCTTGACATTAATCACATTATTCCTGACCACCAGTTTGGATTTTGCTCATCCCATTCCACTATATAGCAGTGTCACCGTGTGGTGGATGTGATATATTCCACATTGGAGTGCATAATGTATTGCACTGGAGCCTTTCTCGATGTGGAACAGGCTTTTGACCAAGTTTGGCATCTAGGACTGCTCTACAAACTTCGTCACTTCCTCACTCCTACCTACTTCTTATTAATCCGTTTCTACCTCACAGATAGAACCTTTAAAGTAATTCATATTCTTTCCTTCTCCTCCATATTAACTCAGAATGCAGGTGTACTCTTAGGTAGCATCTTGGGTCCAATCCTTTATACCACATATACAGCTGATATTTCTATTCATCCTTGCACTGTCCTCACTACATACACCGATGACACATGTGTGTTATCTTTAAACAATGACCCAACTATTGCTTCCCAAACCCTTCAGTCTCACATTGCTTCCATTGAAGAATGGTGTCAAAAGTGGAGGATCAAAATAAATCCTACTAAATCCCCTCAAATTACCTTTATCCTTCGCTGCAAACCTATGTCTGCCTGTCCCACTATATCCTTTGGCAATATTACACTCACCTCAGTTGAACAGTTCCAGTACCTTGGACTGCATCTTGACAGACGACTTACTTGGAATCCTCACACTAGACTGAAACGACAAGATATCGTTTATTACAACATTTACTTGACAAATGTTCAAAACTTCCGACCTACTACAAAAAACTAATTTATATTACCATACTTAGGCCTATTTTGACATATGGAATTGAACTATGGGGATCCACCAAGCCACCAAATTCCTCTCGCATCCAAAATCCTCCGAAAGATACTAGATGCCCCTTACTTTTTCAGCAATAAAATAATCCATAAAGACCTGAATATCCCATTGGTTGCAGACTTAGCCCGAATGAGATATACTTCCGCTCACTCCAAATTACCAGTCCACCCAAACCCATTTGTCCGCAATCTCTCATCTCCTTCTATTCTTGATCATCCTCCATGGTGGCTGAAAAGACGATGGCCTCGAGACCTACTTATGTGAATAATCTTTGAAGTGCTACCACTGGGTAGATTCTTCTGACGCCTATCATGTCCATATCTCAATGTTCACATTTACTTGATGTATTTTTTTGTTAATACAGTTGTAAATAAAAACTAAAAAAAATTGAGTTTGCTTTGACCAATTTTTGTGCTTTCTCCACTATCCTTCACTCACTCATGAATATTATATGATAGTGGTAGAGCCAAGGGTGGTTTTTTTTAATATATGATACTTTTGCTTATTAGGGAGGAAGTATTTTTTTGAGGGTAGAGGGGGAGATTTAATGTACTTAAAAACTCTAACAAAGTTAAGCAGATTAACAGGTTATTATGTTACAGTAATTCTTGAGCATTGGTACTAGCAGGTACTTGGAGGTGGGGTGGCCCAGCAACCTGATAAACCAAAGTTGGAGTAAAATAGTTCACTTCTTGGTGATCAGGAGAGGGGAAGGGGCTTTTACTCTGGCATTAATCCTCTGTCCTTATCCCCTGGCCCAAGGAAACTCCCATACAGCCTAAAAAGGCGAGGTAGGCAAGTACAAACAAATTTAGAAGTTATATAATATTTTGAACTAGCCCTTGTTTATTTCTAAGAGGTCATTCTGGGGGAGGAATTCAATCCAATTAAGAAAATCATGATTACCATTGAAAAATATAAGAATCATTCAATAAACAAACAATCGGATGTCCAAATCAATAATTATTTCATTTAAACTTAATAAATATTATATAAACACTAAAACAAAATAAATAGCACTGATAAATCAATTAAAATCATTTGAATATAACAATCATAAACCGCATACCTGACAAAACGTTTTGGGACCATGGTGTGTCTTGAAATGTTATTTAACTCTGTTTTACCACTATATTCACTATTTCAATTATTTGTAATCATTATACCTTGAGCTTGTTTTAAACAATATTGCAACTACATTGTTGTCATTTTTTTTAAAACATTATTTAATTATATGTTTTAATTGTATACTATTTAATTATATGTGTCAAGTCAAATAAATATTTACAAATATATTCACTTCATTTTATTATTCATTCTTTCCATTTATTAATTATAGTGTAATTGTAATATCATATAATTTATTCATTTTATATTTTCTAAAAATCTGGTTTTGCACTATTTTGGCATGAATATGAGAACCATTAAATCTAAAATGTCATCAAAATATAGTTCTATATTGATTAACTGAATCTCTGGAATATGAAAAAAACTAAACTCTATTAAGTAAAGTTTGTTGTAAAAATATTTGCCCAAATAAACAACCGTTTTCTTTTCTTTTTTTTTTCGTTTCACCCACTTTTTGGGATCAATCATCATTTGATGTTATGTGATTTAAACTTAATGTGTTATGTGAACAATAGTTTAATAACTTAAGCAATATTAATAATTGCTGCTTGTTAAAAATGATCTCTAGAGCAAAAAGACAATATCTTGTGCAACAATATCCAAAACTAAAACTATAGATCAATTGATAGGAAATTGTCTCTTTGCAAGAAATGTAGAATTAAATAAATGCTTGATAAAAGTGAATGAAGATAATAACATACCTGCACTTCAATGACCATGTTATGAGGAACAAATCCCCTGCGACCACGACATTCTCCCCAGTAAAATCCATCTGCATCTTTATCACCAAATACCTGTCCACAAAATAACATCAATATATCCAAAAATGATTTTTGGAAGTTATATTAATATTTATAACTTATATTACAAACATTATGTGAAAACATATATAATGAAAATGCAAGTAATTAATAGTATTGTAGGGCTACTATTTATTATTATTTTCTGATAGTGTTACAGACCGTGTAGGTCCGAGACAACACCATGATTAACAGTGGTCATTATAGGGTGGAGTCATTTAGTTATATTCTTGAAAAAGAATGGGAGGGACTGAGATTCAATCTCATATCCTTTAGCTTGGTAATCTAGCGAGCTAGCCATAGACTCTCCTAATATAGGAACCACATAATAGGATTACTATTATTATGATCTAATAAACAACTGTATCTTGTAATTTATGTTACAAATGTTCGAATAAGTAATCTGACTGCACATATTGGTAAATTGTATGGGAGTGAAATGGCTTGCCAATATTTCCACCTAACAGCAGAGTGCATACAAGTAGTGAGCAAGTTAATCAATATGTTGATTAAGGAAAGCAATAAATGAAGCTGTTAAGTAATTGAAGGATATTACACATCCAAAAACAGTAATTTTTATATACAGTATATATAATATAATGTATAGTTCACCAATAGTTGAACTGACTTCTTCTTTGGTCTTCTCTGGATAGTCAATTCAGATATTAAAAAGAGAATTTTAGAGGTCCTCCTGAGATCCTCCAGGCTTATTAGTTAAATTGACTCATATCATGATTTTCAACAACTGTAGAGTTGACCCATGATATGGTTTACAAACCATTATTATTTACAATTTTGTTTGGGGTAATAAAAGATAACATCCTGATCCTGTTTTTTGAAGCTCATACAAAGGTTAAGTAAATGTACCTTACCTCGTACATACATACACATATACATCATTTCTAATAGACTATATACAAAATATAGTCAAGGAGAAGCTATGTCAAGATTAACATTATTCAGTCATAGGATTTAAAATTAAATTTTATTTTATGTAATTCATTTATCAAAACTAAACTCTTTTATCATTTTGTGATAAGCAATTTTGATTGCATGATGTCATGCAATGGTTAAATATTAGCTTATCTTATATTGATATCCAGCACTGTAGAATTAATTACCTTGATGGTGTCACCTTCTGAAAAAGGCAACTCTTCATCACAAGCATCTGGGTTCGGAGACATAGTAGTAGGATCATAATCAAATAGGGCAACAAACCATCTAGGTCGTTTTTCTCTTGATCCCTGTTGGTGTGGTCCAGGATGTGGAAACTCTCGAACCACGATAAGCTGGTCTTTCTCTTTCTCTAGCTGCTCTGCCATCTCCTCTTTCAGGGTAAAATTGGTCCCTAAAGAGAAGGAAACATTTTATTTATTCCAAAATTCAAAGGTGCTTTCAGAAAAGTTCAATACTTTTTAAAATAAATATTCATAGATTGAAAGAAATACTAACTATTATTTAATCAAAGAACATTCCTATCATATTATTTATTTAATTTTGAAATAGTAATAATAATAATTACAAAAAGTTCCAAGATTTTGAGACTATCCTTGAGGGTTCCACTAAACATTTACATTATATCAAAATCAAAAATATAACAGTGCTAGTTTTCAGGAAATTTTTATCTTGATTCGCCTATATAAGATTTTTCATGCCTGTATTCATATTATAACATAAATAAAATTATGATTTACTCATTAACATACTAATGAGTAAAATTGTATCAAAGGCATAAACAGGAGTTTTGTTAGGGGAGGGCATCAAAGAGGTATATCTGTAACGGGCCAAGTCTTCAACTAATGGGATATTTAGGTCTTTATGGATGATTTTATTAGAAACAAAGTAAGGAGCATTGAGGATTTTACGAAGGACTTTGGACTGCAAGGATTGGATGCAAGAGGAATTCGATGGTTTAGTAGACCCCCATAGCTCAATGCCATAGGTCCAAATAGGCCTGATAATTGTGATATAAATGAGTTTTTTGTAGTAAGTGGGAAGTTTTGAGCGTTTGTCAAGTAAGTGTTGTAGTAATCTGTATCTACGAGCAGTTTCCTGTCGTTTCAGTCTAGTATGAGGATTCCATGTTAGGCGTTTGTCGAGGTGGAGTCCTAAGTACCGAATCTGTTCAACAGGAGTAAGTAAGATATTGTTAAAGGATATCTGTGGGGCAGGAAGTCATAGGCTTACGACATAGAGTGAAGGTGAGTTGATGGGATTTATTAGGATTTATTTTGATTCTCCAGTTTTAGATGGTTCTCTAGGATTTGTGATGCAGTAACAGGATCATTATTCACAGATCACACACATGTGTCATCGGCGTAGGAAGTAAGGATGGTGCTTGGATGGAAGGAAATATCAGCTGTATACACTGTGTAAAGGATCGGACCCAGGATACTACCTTGCGGTACACCGGCTGATTGAGTGAATACGGATGAGTAAGAAAGGTTATGGTTAACTTTTAAGGTTCTATCAGAGAGATAGGATCGAATTAAAAGGAAGTACGCTGGAGAGAGGAATTGACGGAGCTTGTATAGCAGACCTGGATGCCAAACTCGATCAAAAGTCTGTTCCACGTCGAGAAAGGCTCCAGTGCAATACTTTCCCCACTCCAATGTGGAAGATATGACATCCCCAACACGGTCACACTGTTGGAATGGGATGTCCGAAATCCAAACTGGTGGTCAGGAATCACGTGGTTGGATTCGAGGATTGGGTATAAATGTTTAAGGAGAAGTTTATAATTACATGAGAGAGGCTGAATGGGCAAGAGAGAGATAGGACAGTAAGAGGATGGATATTCAAGAGGCTTTTTTGGTTTAGGTATCATTTTGATAATGGACAGTTTCCAGTGGTCTGGAAAATAGGTAGAACGGAGAGTGGCATTATATATATAGGTGAGGAATAATATGGCTTTTCTGGGGAGCTGTTTTAGGATGTTGGATGTAATGAGATCATGGCCAGGAGCTTTTTTGGAAGGTAAATTTTGAATTATGTTGATGACTTCTGATGGGTGAAAGGCCTTAGGAGGAAGGGTCATTTGGAGAGGAACAGTGAGTTCTGCTTCAACACAGTCGATATGGATTGTATTAAACGTTTTGGAAAGGTTTTCTCCGAACAGCTGAGATTTTTCATCATCGGATCTTGTCCAGGATTTTGAGTCGGTGAGGAGTGGATGATTAAAGGTTTTGTATTTCAGTAGTTTTGCGGTTGTTATCCATAATGATTTGTCTGATGTGCTTAAGTTTTCTGTGAAGTTTTGAATTTTGAGTTTTCTTATTTCTGTCTTGAGTTTGTTAGTCAGTTTATTGTAAATGGTTTTATCCAAAGGGTATCGTGTTCAATGCCACTTCATCTTATATATAAATAAATATATACTCACAACAAACACACACACACACACAATCATTGTTAATCATAATTTTATGGATGATATAATATGAATATGGACTTGGAGCTTCATATAGGATAAGCAAGAAGAACATTTACTGACAACTATAATTTTTATAATTTTGATTTTGATACAATGTAAATTCTAAATGGAACCTTGAAGATGAGTCTTATCCTCAAAATGTCGGGGCTTAGTGTAATTATTAGATTAAATTATAGAAGAAGGTAGTCCTATATTATTTTAAAAATATATGTTTGTGTGTTGGTCAAAAAAAGATTGAATTGGGCTCAAAAAAAGTTTGAAATAGTTGAAAATGATTAGGTTAAATATATATAATATCAATGATATTCAACCTTCTCCAATCCAAATTCAAGTTCTTCAGTTTCTTCCCTTCAGCAAAAACAAGAGAGATACACTTTATTCATAAATAAACAAACAAAATGATGCTGCCCAACTTAATTGGGTTACTTTAACATAGCATACCAATTCTTTCCCATAGGAATATTCTTAACATTTTATTTAACTATAAATACAATATTTTTTTCCTTTTTTACTCTTTTTAAATTTTTTTTCCTACTTATTTTTCCTGTTTTTTTTTTCTTTTCCTTCTCTACCGTTTCACATTTTCTTTCAAATACTTAGATATATCTATACATATAAACCAAAGATTAAATAAAAAAAAAAACAAATTATATATACATTATAAAACTACATACTAAAAAATCACACCATCATAAATAAAAACAATACCAAAACACTTAGCACCTAAAATCAATATCTCAATATATACAAAATTATGTTAAAATTAAAATTAAAATATAAAAGACTATAAGTAAACACAGATGCCCCTTCAATTATACCTGTTAGGAGTAAATGTGATAGTGTATAATTCCCAGGGAGTCGAGAATCACACTTCTCACATCCTTTGTACCGCCACCTATGTCCTCCATAAGCTCCTTGTTGAACCTGGTACAGCTCCAAGGGCTCCAAACCAAAGGCCTTTTACGTTGAACTCTCTCTCGCCATAGCTCTCGCGAAACTTTTCCTTGAGAAAAGGGATACATTTTTCGTAGATTTCTCTATTTTCCCTTTCCATTTTACTTGCCTGTTCAAGGTCATTAGATTCATATCTCGCGGTGGAATCCAGAATGACAGCCGAATTTCCGGTCTTAGGAAATGCCACGATATCAGCATATCGCGTGGATCCACCCGTATCCACTTGTAAACTTCCTCGAAGCAGGCAAAATCTCGTTCTTTAAGGAGCCTCATCAACTCATGCTTTACTCTATGGTGACGGCGTGTTATCAGGAGGGAGTTGTTGGGACATTTTCCCAGCACGTGAGCTGGTGCTTCTGGCTCTCTGTTGCATTTCCGACAGAGTGACCCAACATCTCTGACCTGTCCGCTGACACCTGGGACTCCACGTAGGGGTGCATAGTTGATATTAAGTTTCAGGGCATTGGACCATTCAGACCCCGAAAGTATCTGCTTTTCTTATATAAATTTGTTAGCTTTCGGGGTTTCTTTAAAATGTCGTACCCCAATGCCCTTCCACCTGTTGCTGGCCCATTCCCCGAACGATTTTTCTCGTAGCGACTGCCGTAGAGCTCTCATACTCCGGTGCTCAAGCCCCAGTCTCTCAGCACATATAGCAACTTCGGTCAAATAATCGAACGTGGACTGGAACAAGGCAAAAAAAAACAAAAAAAACACCTGTACCTGTTCAACCCATAAAGTGTTTTGGGTTCAGTTCATATAGAGATCCATACTCTTTCTTGGTCAACAGCCATGCAGTGCGGTGATTAAGCTGAGATCATGTTTATTACCAGGTTTTTTCTTCATTATTGGGTACTTACATATTTGAGAGACTTTATAAGGGTTAGATGTCCCTGATGTGTCATTAAATATTGTTCATTATCTTCTGCAATACATCATATATCTTCTGTTATTTAAGCTCATTATTTTCAAAAATGGGCAATTTTAATGTTGTGATCGTAAAAAGTAGCATTAAGCAAAAGTAATTATATCACATAGAATGTTAAATTTTTCCGCGTAGTGTGATTTTTATTAAAAGCTAAGGCTTCACTGATGTTTTTCGTTAAGGTAATTTAAAATTATTTCCCAATGACACCTCGCGGACGCCCTCAACATCGTCTGCGGACCACTAGTTGGGAACCATTGCAATAGGCAATGCCTCTCCCAATTCATGTTGAAAGAAAGGACATTTCAACACTTTTGAAAGATTTGTAGATTTTAAGAAACCATTTAATTTATTTATTAGATTTTTAAAAGCCGTATATATACATATATATATATATATATATATATATATATATATATATATATATATATATATATATATATATTATGTGTGTGTAAATAATAATAATAATAGGCTTACCGAACCCTTTATAACTTTTAACACTTTATAATCAGATATAAAGTAATCCAAAATAATAATAATAATAGGCTTACCGAACCCGAAGATTCGATGCCGATACCACCAAATTCCGCCCACACAGACCCGTCCAATGCTCACCGCTCAAGCCCAAGCCCCCGAGATCAGCCTTAACGCAATCCTCCCATCGACGCTTCGGCCTACCTTCGGACGCCTACCAGACGGATCAGCGAATACCAACTTTCTCGGAATATGTTCCTCACCGAGCCCAACAACTTACTCGCCCATTTGAGTTTCCGCGATACTATCAGCTCAATTATATTCACAGGATACAAGTGGCGCAATTCCACGTTGTGTAACCTTCTTAACTCCTCAGTGGCTTCATCTCTCTATTTTCGAAAACCTAAAGCCGTGGTTCATCCTTCAAAGTAAGCGACCACGTTTCACATCCGTAAAGAACCGTCGGAAGAATAATACACTTATATATATAGCGAGAGAGAAACACTTAATTTTTCAACTCTGTTACCCCTGTGTACTTCTAACAAAGCCCATGTTAATTTTTATTTTTTTTTTATGAATGTATTTTTTTAATTAATACATTCTCTTCCCTCAATTCTTCCTGTTAATTCCAGTAAAGGTATATTTATGAATTCCATTAATCATATTTTCTTATTTTAAATCTCATTATTTTCAGTTGATGAGTTTTGTCTTCTTCTTCTTCTTCCAGTGGCGCGACAGGCCGTGTAGGCCCTGGGCCTTGCGGTGTAATCTTCTGGGAGATTACACTCACGATTCTCGATGCATTTTGTAGTGTAGGGTCATCACTCCCTACGCCTAATTTTGTGACTGGCCACCAGTTGGCTGACGGGTCTCACATACCCGGGGGAGAGGCTGTGAGTGAATCCCCATTTAATTATATCCTTATAAAAGTCCCGCTGGGACTGGGATTCGAACTCACAACCTATAGCATGAGAGACAAGCGTACTAGCCACTCAGCCATGGGTTCCCCTGATGAGTTTTGTCTACTATATTTTTTTTTTTTTTTTTTTTTAAACTCAGAATTCAGCATTGGCTAATATTGCTCATAGGGATTGCAATCCGGAAAAACGGATCCTGTACTCCGGCGGATCCGACATCATCAATCTAAATCCGGTATATTAGTACCGGATCCGATTATAGCAATTTTCAGCAAAAAAAAAAAAAAAAAAAAAAAAAAACAGTTCAGTTTAATGAGTAAGTACTTTAAATGCGTTACATTTGGTGTGCATGTATGGTGGTAAGTCGTTGACGCCAAGTTGCATCACGCCATTGGTTCAGTACAATATCATTCGTTCGCCTCGCACGAGACAATAAATGTATTTTTTTCGTTGCTTCGCCAAAATGTATGTAAAATCTTGAATTTAGGCGGGCTATAGCATCTTATAAGTTGGCTGTATGCATAAGAGATCGACCCTGTTAACTTCTGAAACAAGGCTAAAATTTGTTTTAGAGAAATTGCTCACTCATGACACGGTGTTAATTACTGGATTATGAGAAACACTACGTGCAAATATAGGAAGACTGAGCTACTTGATACAGCTCACGTCTTTCTGGATTTCTTTTTCTCAGATAGTTCAATTATTTAAGTAAGTAAGTTTATAAGATCTAATATAATTAACATTAGGAAATTGACTGAGATGGAAATTATGATTACAATAATATTAAATTATTTGAAAATGGTAACAAACAAGTCTGACATTCATGACAGACACCATCATAATTTGATGAATCTGTCTAATGAATGGCATGATTATCACAATCATGAGCTTGTATTATAATTATAACTCTTTAAATTATACTACCAACATTTTCTTTGCAAATAGTATTTTAAGTACTAATTACTTTAGTATACATTATCAAAAAACTAATTTTGTTTTTGGAAAAAGGATCGTAGAAAACAAATAGTGTTATTTGCGTTACCTGCCTGTCAACTTGTAATGGAGCTACAAACATAGCCTGCGACCTAAAAGGCCCTTTCAGATTCTACACTTGTCTGTTTTATTGTCAGCAAATAATTATCAATAGTAGACTGTTTTAATAGACATTATAGTATTATTTATTAAAGTTTTTTATACCTAAACTACTAAATTTTAAAAGTTTTGCTCGATGTCTAACATTGAAAATAAAGTTGATATATAGATGTGTGCGTGTGTTTTATAAACTTCCTAAAATGAGTACAATTTTTACTTGAATAACTCACTAACAGTTCAGCTTGGACTGAAAAGCGAAAATCATCCTGATTTAGCGATACGGCCGGACCCGTCCGGATTGATGAGAAACCGGCTGGATTAAAAATTACGCCAGATCCCTAATTGCCCATAAAATGATAATTTTTTTTTGGACGTGCCAATTTTTATTGTGGAGCAAAATCTTATGATAAACTTAAATTACAATAATAGGACCCATTATATATTCTAATATAGGTAAGTAAATCTTCTGAAGATCATAAAAATTGAAAACTTGGTAATGGAAGACATTTGCTGTGTCAGCAACAAGAATAATCTTAGACTTAAACTTGTAGGTACCAACAAGATGGAGAGATTTAAGAACCAAACCTATTAGTAGAGAGGGGCCTAGAAAGTTTATGAATTTTTTATTAATGCCATAGAAAATTTATAGATACCTATCATCTCTGCGATGGTGTCTGGAATGATGTTGTACATGATGGCTTCTACCCCTCATACCACTACCTCTGGAATCATAGTGCCCCCTTCCCATACTCCTTCTATCCAGGTAATCATCTTCACTATAATTACCCTCACTACCAGTGTCTTTTGTGATTTCTAAAATTATGAAATATCAATGTGATATGAATTATGGCTATTTTTCAACAAAATTTATTTATTACATCATATTGAAAATAAATTATAGCATAACTAATTAATACATCTAATCAATTATATTTTTGTACATATCAATTACTAACCAATTGCAGGAATGCTCATATTATTATTTGGATATATCTCTTTATCACTTAGATTTTCTTCTGTCTCAATAACCTGACCAGGTCTATGTTGGTGACGCATATGAGCTGGAATAGACGAGCCATATCTTAATCTTCTTTCCTCTTCTTGCTGAAAGTTTTTATGGAAAGTGTGAATAATTTATATTTGGCCAAAATATAAATATTCTAACCCATTTAAAGACAAAATTGGAAGCCCATGAACATGAGTAGCTTTTCTTAATTGGTGGGTTGGTGATGAATGCAAGGATTTGAATATATGTATAAAATTCAAATATTTTCAAAAAGGTTAAAAAACTACTTTTTTTCATTTATAAAAAAATTTAAAATCATAATTAAATGTTTTTAAAAATGGATAATATAATTTTAAGGTATTTTTTAGTAACAAATAATTACATATATGTGTATATAAAGATTCAATGTTTATATGTGTATTAACGATCAATAATTATGTAAAACATACTTAGTAGTTATTAGAGCTAGGATTTACATGTAAACACATATTCCTTAGAGACAGATATATCACTGGATACTGACTCATATTGTAAGTTGTGACAGATTTCAAATCGATTTAAACCATTATAAATTTACATATTTCACTTAACTTACATGTTTCAATTACAGTTTACATATTTCACTTCATATTTGTAACAAGTAATTTTTATTTATATCAGATCTTAAATTAGAGTGGTTTGGAGACAAAAAAATATCAACTTTAATTTAGAGAAGAGTCATATAAAAAATCTTTAGAGCTGTAAAAAAGCAACACAGGTGTAGAATCAGAAGCAATGCCAAACTGATGGTACAATGTGGTAACTAAGATGGTTGGGCAATGTGGAAAGAATGGAATCCTTTTACACTTTCTATTCTTTTAATTAATAATTGTTTTATTTTTTATATTTGGCATTTTTATATTAAATATTTTAACTATATCTAAATATTTGAAAAAAAAAGTTTTTGGCATGTCTAGTTCCATGAAA
Organism: Piezodorus guildinii; assembly: GCA_023052935.1. Taxonomy (NCBI): domain Eukaryota; kingdom Metazoa; phylum Arthropoda; class Insecta; order Hemiptera; family Pentatomidae; genus Piezodorus; species Piezodorus guildinii. Next base: position 82,111,297 of record CM041295.1, read on the forward strand.
ATCCTAGCCCTAGTAATTATTGCATACTACAATTGAATACATTTATGTATTATATTACAATGAAAAAGTATTTTTTCTAGATATTGATTGTTTATACAATCTAATCATTAATTTTAACATTTATTTAACTATTAAATTATTATTATTATAGATCTCATGATTTGTTTGAAAATGATATAATTTACAATATTCAGTTAGTTTATATAAATTAGTACGGAAGTTAGTGTTTTACACCTTCTTAATGCTAATATAAATAAATATAATTAGTATTTAAAAAATATAGCTAAGTAATATTTAGTGAAGTTATCAAAGTTTTATCTTGAACATTTCATACAAATATACTATACAAAGCAACAAAAAGAGATATAACTACCTTTTCATTTGGATGCTTGTCCTTCAATATGTGTATTGGAATTTGTGTTGGAATGCTATCAGATGACTGACTGTCTCTTGACTTAGTTCGAACAGTCACCTGCTTGGGATTTAATCCAAGCAGTTTGTTAATATCTATCAGTGCATGATCCCCTAAAATTTTAAATAACTCTCTAAATTTCTAGCAACATATTTTCACACAGCATTTTCATTGTACTTTCCCTTTCAGAGTACACAATATAAGAAAGATATTGTTAATAAAGTCAATTATCTTTACCTATTAAAGTAGAATGTTAAGTATTTCAGAATTATGAGATATAAATGTTTAAATATTAAATTTTATTAATAAATAAAAACTATTTATTCAGGGAACTAAAACATTTAAAATTAAATTTTGTTACTTGAATGACCTACCTGAAGGACTATCAACATCTGTAACTTTTTTTCCATCAGCATAAACAGCATATCCAGTTATTATAGAGCCAGCAACTGAAGATGAAGCATTTGGTGGCTGCCATGTGACAAGAAGTGTTCCATCTTGAGGACCAGGTTCCACTTGAATATCAACAGGTGGCTCTGGAAGACCTAAGAGCAAGTAGTAAAATAAATTTAAGAAATCAAAGGTAATATATCTGCACGTGGTGGGAAAACCCTTATAATTATTATAATGAAAATGTATGAAGAAATAAATAATCATAAACATTCTTCATCAATTAACTTTCTCAACATTTCCATACTTCTAGTGGAGCTAGTATAATAACTTCGATTATTTTCATACATGAGTATCATGCTCTAATTGAACACAGACTTCCAGATTTCATACTGTATGAAAACTGTTTCTTATTAGGCTTGTTTGCCTCTCATGAACTTTTTAACAATGATATACATAGGTGCAGTAATGGTCATGATATGTTCCTTAGTCATTTTTATAATTTTGTTGAGTTTGTAATGCCGAGGAGATGGACTAAAACAATGATTTGTCCAACACATAAGAAGGGTGATCAGCTCGATTGTAGGAACTATCCCGAGATTTCAGTACTACCTGTTGCATACAAGCTTCTTTTCCTGGTTCTCTTTGATTTTTTGCTTCCTTTAGCGGGAAGAATAGTTGGATCTTACCAGTGTGACTTTTCCAAAGGGAAATCAACTGTAGATCAGGTCTTCAAGCTACGACTAGCTCTGGAAAAGGGGAGAGAATACAACATCCAAACTCATCTTTGTTCATTGACTTTAAAAGTGCCTATGATAGCATCAATTCAAAGGAGTTATACAAAGCCCTAAAAGAACTAGGTACATCAAAAAAGCTCTCAAGGATATGCCAGGTTACGATGGAGGGCATAGAATGTTTCATGAGGGTTCAAGCTGGAATAACTGAGCCACTTTTCTCGAGTAGGGGTGTCCATCAAGGAGATGCATTGGCCTGCCTTCTTTATAACATTGGCCTTGAGAAGGTTATCAGAACCTCAAATATACAACTGGATGGTACAATATTAAACAGAACTGTACAGATTCTTGGGTGTGCTGACAACATTGATATAATGGGACGGTCATTCCATGCATTCTCTGAAGTGTTTCTAGTCCTTGCTGAAGCCACTCAGAAAATGGGCTTAATTATAAATGAGACACAGTCCATGGTATTTGATGAGCAAGCAGTACAATTTGAGAAAGTAAGATTTGTAAACTACAAATTTGAGAAAGTCAACAAATTTGTATATCTTGGCTGCCAGGTAAATGTGGAAAATGATGTCTCCAAGAAAATGAATGTCCCATATCAGCAAGTCCAATAAATGTTTTTATGGCCTACATAATCACTTCCTTAGCCATCTGCTTCCAAGAGAAATGAAGGTACAGGTGAATAAAACCTTAATTCGACCAGTCCTCAGCTATGGCTATGGCTCTGAAACATGGACTTTGAGCAAGTCAGATAAGTTAGCAATTCAAATTCATGAGAAAATCCTTCGATCAATCCAGGGTGGAATGATGGAAGAGCAGGAATGGACCAATGAGGAACCGGATATTACAAAATTCATTCCACTAAAAACATTAAGGCTGGGCATCAGGCGAGAATGGGTGAAGATTCAATCCTTAAAAAAATTTTCCTTGAAGAAATTCATGGAACAAGGCTAAAAGGAAGACCGAAGATGTGCTGGTGAGATGATGTTACACATGATGCCCGAATGTTGCTTGGAGTGCGGAACAGGATGGTGGCTGCACAGGATTGGTACACATGTCACAGGCTTATCCAGGAGGCCTTGAATCAGTTAAGGGTTGTGCAGATGATTTTTTGAGTTTATATTTATTTCTATATGTATGCATAATTTAAAATATATATATATATATATATATATATATATATATATATATATATATATATATATATATAATATATATATATATATATCTTCTTCTTCTTCCAGTGGCGCGACAAGCCGTGTAGGCCCTGGGCCTCGCAGTGTAAACTCCTGCGAGTTTACACACACGTTGCACGATGCCAATTTTAGTGTAGGGTCATCACTCCCTACGACTAATTTTGTGAGTGGCCACCCTTTGGATGAGGGGTCTCACATACTCGGGGGAGAGGTTGTGAGTGAATCCACATTTTTTTTTACATCCTTATAAAAGCCCCGCCTTTATGGGACTGGGATTCGAACTCAGAACCTGTAGCATAAGAGACTAGCACGCTAGCCACTCAGCCATGGTCTCCCCGGCTGATATATATATATATATATATATATATCAGCCGGGTAGACCGGTGCTGAGTGGCTAGCGTGCTAGTCTCTTATGCTATATATATATATATATATATATATATATATATATATATATATATATATATATATATTATATATATATCAGCCGGGAAGACCGGTGCTGATTGGCTAGCGCGCTAGTCTCTTATGCTATATATATATATATCAGCCGGGGAGACCGGTGCTGAGTGGCTAGCGCGCTAGTCTCTTATGCTATATATATATATATATATATATATATATATATTTACTTTTATATACTTGAATTTATATTTATATACAATTTTTATATTAATATTCCATATATTTATATAAATCATAGCAATCGCCCTGCTCTCGAAACTATTGTTTTTCTATTTATAAAAATATTCATAAATATGCATATCTCTGTATGTTTATTGTGTTTGTTGAAATAAATATATTTTATTTTGATAAATAAACAGTATTATTCAATATTTTATAATATGAATATCTTATTCAAGTTCCTTTTTTATTCTAGAAATATGTATTATTAAAGTAAAGTATTAAAGTATAAGTAAAGTATTATTCTGCAAACATTTTTACTTTCTTTGTTGAAAAGGACTCGATAAACTTGATAAAGGGATGACAAAGTAGCAATATATATAATAAAGGACTAGTTTTAATTGATATAAAATCAACAGAATCAAACCATCTATAATTTATCATAGTGTGCTATTAGTCCCAATTTTGCTTCATTTTTTCAAGGTTTAAACTAGAATTCTACTATTCTATGGTTTCAAAATCGTTTAAATAAATTTAAAAATAAATTTATATCAATATTTAAGTTGTTTATTAAGTTAATTCCGATGCTTAAAAAAGTTAATAAAAATATTTTCTTATTAATATTATAAATTAAATCCGGTAAAGATAAATGTAAATTTTCAGGTAATAAATATTAAGATATGATACATAATAAATACCTATTAGCACATGCAATGGTACACTATAGCCGTTAATATAATAAAATGTATTACAAGCACTAAACTATATACATGCTACATTTGTATTTCTTTTTTATATAAAAACAAAGTAATATCAAATATTGTTTTAGTTACTTTATTTATGTTGTAAACACTGATATTTTAAACATTTTATTGTATTTTTCTACCTCAAATATATTTTTTGAATCACAGTCCATAACCATAATAAAGTAATTCATTACAGCATCTTAAATAAGCATGTTTATGTTTAGTTGGAATTTGTTCATTATTAATTGCATCATAAAGAAGAAGTTTTGTAGTTCTTTTCTTCCTTTTTTATCAATGGTTATTATTACTAAATGATTCTAAAAATATTTCACTGATTTTAACTTAGTAACTAAAAAATTAAAAAATTTAATTCAGCTAAATAGCTTTCAATATACAGATCAAACTTACACGCTCCTAAGGTATTAACTGATGGTTGTACATTAACTTTGAGTGGAAAGGAACCAAATTGAAAGTTGTAATTATTGTAAGTTTTCACGGCAAAAAAAATTCCATAAACATCTGGTCTCAACTTTGAAGAACCCACTATTTTAATGAATTCTCCCTTTGCTTTAAAATATCATAAAATATAAACATGGTATTAAATACCATTTAAGCATATTGAAATATGTTTATATATTCAGAGGTTGCGGGTCATTGAACTCAATTTATTATGATAATTCTAGTTAATAATATCTTATTAAATTATTTTAGAAGTACCAGTGTCATGGCCGAAACTAATGTCACGCTTAGTTATCGCTCTGCACTAGCATCTTTATAACTGTGGTATTAACTCACGGATTATTGCCAACGTTTATAAACATCGTCTTTTTACGACAGTAATCAAGTTTATACTGTAATTCAGTGAGGTGAGTGATTATTAATTAACTTTTGGAGTGGTGTTAATAGCCTAAAGGTGCGCCACGTGGTAAGCAGGCTGCTGCCTGTACAGGCTGTCATAGGCTATCACTCACTAGGACTAGTTCTTATCAGATCACCAGTGGCTCGGAGGTAACGCTCCTGACTCCGCTCAATTAGAACTGAGTTCGTAGCTCAAGAGACGTTTAATTTTTTTTTTTTTTTTTTTTCAAATATTATTTTCTTTTTTCATTTTATATAAGACATTTTTCTTTTAATTTCTTTATTTAATTTTGTATAAAAATATTTTAGAAAATGTTTTTTATTTTTTTTAAATTTAAATACCTATGTAAATCATTGTAAATACGATATTAGTTAAATATTATCAATCCATTTATTTTTTGATCCATGTATTATTTTTTAATTTAATTATTTTTTTTTTTTTAATTTTATATCATTATGTCCACTGACAAAAATTCAATCATGGATACGGACGATGACACAGCCTTTAGTGAAGTTAGCGAAACGGATTCGCAGTATTTAAAACGTCGAACGCTCCAGAAACGTGATAGGAATGTACTACCGGGTTCCGTAGGGAACTCACCCAACAAGAAAAAAAAAAAGAAAGCCAAGTCTAAACAAACACTTCCAACCGAAAACGAAAATCAGAGTTCAAACTCAGCCAACACAACTCCATCTCAAACTACTTCTCACGACCTACCTTCCAGCAATAACATTGCAGCCACCAATAATTCGTCTAATGCTCCTTTAGCACCCCGAGAATCAAACGAACCCGAGCCGCCACCTATATATGTCAGTAACATTCGTGACTTCATGAAGTTTGGCCAGGAAATCTCAGCTCTGATTGGACAACAAAATTTTCAATGTTTTTCAAGATTACAAGACATCAAGATTAACACTCCAAATAAAGACATTTATAAAAAATTAGTTTACCACTTAACACAGAAAAAGTACGACTTTCACTGTTATCAGCTGAAAGAAGAGAAACCTTATAGAGTGGTTTTACGAGGTCTTCACAGCACCACCACCCCCACAGAGGCCATCAAGAAAGACCTAGACGAATTAGGATTTAATGTTAGACACATATCATGCATCACTCATCCTGTTCAAAAGTATCCTCTGCCCTTATTCTTTGTAGACCTTGAACCAGCACCTGGTAATCATGAAATCTTCAAATTCAATAGGCTAGTATACTCCTGCATTAGATTTGAGGAGCCCAAGATGAGACCTGAAATTGTACAATGCGCAAACTGCCAAACTCTAGGGCACACGAAAACCTATTGCCACCATCCTCCCAGATGTGTCAAATGTGCAGGATCTCACGCTTCCAGCACCTGCCAAAAATCTAGAGACACCCCTGCAAAATGTGCTTTGTGTAGTGAAGCACATCCTGCTAACTATAAAGGATGCATTGTATATAAAAACCTGCTAAGACAAAAAGGTTTATATGCAGCAGCTTTTACTCAAAGAAACTCAGAGCCAGTTAACGAAAAACCAGGCCGGTCCATCAAGAGTACACCTGTGTTCCAGCACCCTACCGTCATCGATGAGAATCAACACACTTCGAGCTTCAACTCCAAGACCACAACCATTTCTGCAATAGCTTCTCACCATACACCACGACCTCAATCTCCTCAAACCTCAAAACAGCCTCAGCCACCCCATCATCATTCCCAGACTTCCTATGGTCCTCCCCAGACTATCCATCCACAACCCCAAAAACCGCATCCTCAATCTCAGAATTCCCATCCAGTGTTCAAAGTCCCTAAAAGTGATCCTCAAAACTCATCCCTAAGAGTGAAGTTACCACCACTGATACCTCCTCAGACCATTCCCAACCAGCCTCTTCCATCTATATCATCAGCTCCTGAAAACCACTCACTAGAAGCTCCATTAAACATGATCCCTTGTCAACAACCTCAGAGAAGGGTTCAACCTCCTCCAAGACCTATGAATCCTCTGCCCAAAGACACCCCCTCCTACTCCTATTCCTACCAACATTCATCTGATATTATTCCTATTCTTTCATCCTTTCTCCTAGATCTCCAAAATACCATCAAGCCCCTTATTACTCTCCTTACTAGACTCCTTTCAGAAATCCCCTTCAATATCCCACGATGAGTAGGAAGACCCTGGCTATTCTATTATGGAACGCTAATGGACTGCTTAATCACCGAGATGAGCTTGACTTATTTATTCACGACAATAACATAGACATTGCCCTTGTGACTGAAACCCATTTCACACCTCATTCACACTTTTACATACGTGACTACATCACACACAGATCAGATCACCCTGACAAAACATCCCACGCTGGCTCTTGTATCCTTATTCACAATTCCTTAACTCACTCCCTGATTCCTTCTACTCCAACTGACGCCATCCAATCGACTTCTATTACCTTATCCTGCCGTCCATTTAATATAACCATCTCAGCTGTATATTGCCCTCCTGGCAATTCCCTCTCCTCTCACCAATTTAATTCCTTATTTCAGTCCTTTGGTCCGCGCTTCATTGCCGGGGGAGATTACAACGCCAAAGATCAACGGTGGGGATGCCGAACATCCAACTCTCGTGGCAGGATTCTGTCCCAAGTCACCACTTCCAACAGCTATTCCGTCTTATCACCCAAAGATCCTACTTACTGGCCTACTTCCCTTAAAAAGCGCCCAGATATTCTTGATATATTCGTCACATCCCAAATTCCCACCTTTCAATCTACAGTAAAATCCTTAGAAGACCTCTCCTCAGACCATAGCCCAGTTCTGCTGCTTCTTCATTCAGACCCTATTCCTAAATCCTTCCCTCCTTCTTTAATTACAGGACATGTTGACTGGGACAACTTTCGCTCTGAACTAGAAAACGAACTTGACTTAACGATTCCACTAAAAACAGAACAACAAATTAACTTTGCTATCGAAAAACTAACAAGAACAATAGGTACTGCAATTAATAACAACTCATCACATCCCAAAAATAATTACTCCCGCGACACTAACTTACCATATCACATTCGAAACTTATTAGCAGAGAAACGGCGAGCAAGGGCTAAGTGGCATAGGTCCAGATACCCGTCCGACAAAACATACTATACTCATCTAACTAACAAACTCAAAACTGAAATTAGAAAATTCAAAATACAAACATTTCGGGACTTCACAGAAAACCTAAGACCAACTGACAAATCTTTATGGACAACTACCAAAAATTTGCTCAAATTCAAAACCTTTAATCACCCACTCCTTACCGAATCTTCTACCTGGTCTCGATCAGATGAAGAAAAGACTCAAATATTTGGTGAACACCTTTCCAAAATATTTAATCCACATCCTGAAATCCTTAATCCAACCCATATTGACCATATTGAAGCAGAACTAACTATTCCACTCCAAATGTCCCCTCCTCCTAAAGCCTTTCATCCTTCTGAAATAATTAACGTTATCCATCAATTACGTATTAAAAAAGCACCTGGTCATGATCTCATCACATCCTATATCCTAAAACAGCTACCTCGAAAAGCAATCCTCTACCTCACTTATATATTCAACGCTACTCTCCGAACCACCTATTTCCCTGAACCATGGAAACTGTCAATAATCAAAATGATCCCAAAACCCCAAAAGCCTCCTGAACATCCATCCTCATACCGTCCGATCTCCCTTTTACCCATCATGGGAAAGATCCTAGAAAAACTCATTTTGAAACGCCTGTATCCGATCCTAGAAATGAATCACGTAATACCTGACCATCAGTTTGGATTTCGGACATCCCATTCTACAATTCAGCAATGTCACCGTGTGGTGGATGTTATATCCTCCACATTGGAGCGTGGAATGTATTGCACGGGTGCTTTTCTTGACGTAGAACAAGCGTTCGACCGAGTCTGGCACCCAGGACTCCTTTATAAACTCCGTCAATTCCTTCCCGCTACATACTTCCTGATAATCCGTTCCTACCTTACTGATAGAACGTTCAAAGTAAATCATAATCTTTCCTATTCTTCCACATTTTCTCAGTCTGCAGGTGTACCTCAGGGTAGTATCCTAGGTCCCATCCTTTATACGGTATATACAGCTGATATTCCACTCCATCCTAGCACTGTCCTCACAACTTACGCGGATGACACTTGTGTGTTATCCGTCCATAATGATCCAACCGCAGCATCCCAAACCCTTCAGTCCCACATCACAGCCATTGAGAAATGGTGTCAGAACTGGAGGATTAAAATAAATCCTAATAAATCCCACCAAATTACCTTTACCCTTCGTCGCAAACCGATGACCTCCTGCCCCACAGTATCCTTTAACAATACCCCACTCATTCCTGTTGAACAAATCCGGTACCTAGGACTCCATCTTGATAAACGTCTTACATGGAATCCTCACACGAGACTAAAACGACAAGAGACTGCCCGTAGATACCGATTACTACAACACTTACTCGACAAACGTTCAAAACTTCCAATTCATTACAAAAAGCGGGATCTACTTACTTAAATAAACATCGAAGTTCTACCACTGGGTAGTTTCTTCACAAGCCTTTCACGCCCTTTATTCTAATTCAACAGTTTTACTTATTGTATTTATGTTAATACAGTTGTAAAATTCAATACAATATGAAAAAAAAAAAAAAAAAAAAAAAATTATTTTAAGTGATTAATTTTGGTTTTATAACTTGCTATTCAATTATTGTTAACAACCCATTATGAGAGAAATTTAATGGAATCTATTTGAAATAATAAAAATTGATTTGTTTTTTATATAGAAGTAAAGAAATGCCATATTTAACAATGGAACCAAAGTTAAAATTTGGCATATTTAAAAATTAAATAGTAACACGTAACACTAATATTTATTTTTGTATAAGTAAAATAAATCAAGTTGCAACTAGATAAAAATACAATCCTCAATTTTACAGTTATAGATTCATCAAGGAGTGAGAAACATGTTATTTGGTTGAAAATAACTCCTCAGAGTTTTCTCAGGTAGTCAAATAAGATTTTAGAATCAATAATGCCTGTGTCTATTATAGATACTGTTTATTAATTTTTTAAAATACAATTCATCCAAAAATGGGAATAATATTATTTTTAGACCTATCAGTTATGTCTAAGAAAGAATGCCAATGTAAATAGATCCAGAATTTTAAATGAATGATAAAAAAAATAATAATATTTAGTACCAACAAAATAATCACAGGAAGAATTTTTTAGGAAATAAGATTTATTTTTTAAATTCTAGTTTTCAATGAAAATATATATTTATAATGTCTCCTGAGTTGAAATAACCACATGCAGGAAAAAAAAAAAAAGTATTGGTAGTAAGTTCTGCTATAAAACAAAAATTCTGACAAAATTTTAGTATCATATTCAATATAGGTATGTGACTGAAATGTTACATGAACTTTTCCACTAAAAGTGATGAATGGCAAGTGCTACTTAATCATATGAATTTTACACATTTTTACTATTTTGACCAAAATCATTATATTAATGTATAATTGAATGGGCTCCAATATCATGCAGGTTTTATCCTCAATGAAGTAGTCTTACAGGGCTTGATAGCTGAATTAAAAAAAAAAAAATCTTTCTGTAAAGTATTAATTATGCTGATTCCAAATTATTAATCCTTTTTTGCTGTTAGCGTTTATAAAAAAAAATGTATATTGTTATATTATTTAATTTAAAATTAATGTTTAGATCGAAACGAAATGTAATTATTTTGTCTATCTTAACTATATAGATTATTTAAATAGTTATAAATACAAAGAGTAAGACAAATATACTGGCATACATTGCCTTTAGACGTAATCAGGGTCATGATGTTAAGAATTCTGACAAATAGTAAGTACATAACATGATAATTAAATTTAGTTTTGTATCGATGTAATGAAAAATACCAAATGTGAAAAATAAAACAAATATTTCAAGTAGAAAAACAAGAAGTTAGGTTAAAGTCATAATGATGGACATGATCAAGGGCATATCCAGGATTTTCGTTAGTGGGGAGGGCAAGTAAGTCAAAAATAGTTAAGGGGTCAAGTCGGTTCAAAATTTAGATTAATTTTTTTCAAACTCTGCATACATAAAAATTCGAAAATTAAGTATGTGCTATGAAGTCTATGCACATCTTTTATCTTTCCACTTTATTTATTTTTTTTTTTTCTTTTACTTTTATAATTTTTTTGTTCAAATAATTTTTAAGGGCTAAATAAGATTAGACTTTTCTTGTGTCATTGTATGTAATTAATGAAATCTTATTATCCCTGATAAGTAGTGAAGGTTATGATTTGTGAGTAAAAACACCTCCCTTCGCTATTATAAATGGGAAACATGAAAGTATTATTTTATGAATAGGAAACATCAACCGAATATGTAGGTTATTAATTATTCAAATAGTTCAAATACAGATTAATATATTTATTCAATTGTTTTAGCTTTAAAATAATTATCACACTCATTATTTTTTTTAAAGTTTAGAGAGAAACTAAAAACATTTTTATTTAGACATGTTACTTTTAAAATTAATACAACAGGTTCTTTTGGGATAATTTTATCTATCAACAACCACTATAATCAGCACCATTTTCTATTAATTATTTTTTAGCATTGAAATGTTATGTGTTTATTTGAATAATATAAATCAAAGCCTCTGTCCTTTTAAGGTAGTTCCAAGTAGCAAAGGTACCCCACAACAATAATTGTCAGCATATTTATGCATATGTAAACCCTCACAAAATATTTCAATAATAAAATTTTCAGATCCCTATTGCCCTTCTGTGCCCTCTCATCAGCCTAAGTATCTTAAAACGTTCAAATTGTTTTACTATAATTTTTTTTCTCTTTCTTTATTTGTACTTTAGCTCAAAAAAATATTGAGTGGTACTTTAAAGCCAAGGAAATTATAAATTATTTACAGTATTTGAACATTAACCATATTGACACCCACAAATGTTTAATATTTTTTTAATTGGTACTATAGTTTGAAAATGTTTAGAGAAATCTAGCATTTATAAAGTTCAAGACAAATTATTCAAGATTTTTTAAAACCAGTCAGTGTTTTAATTTGTTTTCTTTAAATACAGTTCTTTATGTATCGTCGTGAAAATATTTCAATAAAATAGAAAAAAATAATTTTTGAGAGCAACATAAAGAACAGTTGAGAATTTTTTTACTTTCAATGTTATCAATAAGATGGTTCAGAGAAAAGGAACAGGGAGAGTGAAAACACACAGTAAGAGTAAAATAAATTTCTGTTAAAGTATGCTGATATTTGATCTATGTTGTCACACATTAGGCCATTGAATACCTGAGCAATACAACATGCTCCTATAAAAAACAATATATTATAAAAAATAATAATAATAAAAGCATGTGAACAGAGAACAGACAAACTTTTTAAAAATTGTCATCTGAAAATAGAATTCTTTAAAGAAACAAAAGTGAAATTTTCATTTACTCAGTTCTTTGGTTCAAAACCGTGATGGAGTAATTGTTGACCATTGAATACATATGATTGGAGAAGTTTATTGGGGGTGCGGTCATCAAATAAAACACAAGAATAAGAACACTCATTACTTTTGTCAACAGACGTTTTGGCCTAAATTGAGGCAGTCACTCACTGCTTGGATGTTCACTGAGCTAGGTTACCGATGACGGCTTAAAACGTCGGCAAACAAATATAATAAGTGTTCTTGTTAGAATATCTTATTTGATGACCACACCCTAGACAAACTTATCCAATCAAACAAAAATATTTTATACAAGGACTAAAAATGATGGTCCAGCATAGATTGGTGGTTTCCCTCTTGACCACTCTCCAAACCTTCTTGATAACATTACAATCAACGATATCTTTAACACCCTTTATCCTAGTTTTTACCGCATATTCATTCAATAAATAGTTATGTGTACTGAACTGATTTTCAAACAATGACTAGTTAAAAAAAAAAAAAAGACTTTTCAATCAGAATGAAACTTACATCATATTAAAACTTATTAAATTTTACATCAATATAGCAAGTTTAATCAAAATCGTTTGAGCCGTTTTTGAGAAAATCGTAAAAAGGTGCAAAATGCATGGTATAATGTGGCTCTTCTGCTTAGCCAATTTTGATGGAAAAGTTGCTATAACATCTCAGTCATAGACGCACTTAAAATATGAAATTTCAGTTTTATACTACGAATCGTTTTTGCGCTAGACCTACCACATACACACACACCCATACCTTTTTGTGGGATTTGGTTTTTTTGGACACAGAGGACCCTCCCACGGGAAATAAAACCTGTATTTCCTGTTGAAATCTGGTATTCAAAAATTTTCAAGATCGCAATACTTTCCCTTACTATATATATTTCATATACAGGTAAGTGGAAGTAAAAATGGTTTTCACAAATAGGTCAAAGCAATCTACCTATAGACAATGGGATCAACCAGAAATAAAGTGTCATGTCTTATGCACTTGACCAAGCGATGAACTACACACTATTACTTTCACATAAGAACGAGATACTGTTTGATATCAAAGGTGGAATTAAATTGATTCAACCTTAGGTCTCCCTCTGATAATGTCCTCACTTTTTTTATGATATTAACTTTTCAGTGTTAAACAAAATAGTCGGGTAGTTCTGAACATAGCACCTATAGCCTAACATTCTTAGCTTTGTTAGGAGGCTGTTTTTATTTTTCGTTGTTTTAAATAATATGCTAGGTTTAGGTGAATTACAACTATGTCAAAAGTATTTGCTAATCCAACTTTATTAAACAAATGTAGTTAAGAAATAAATAAAACATTTTAAAAAATCTAAAAGTATATTCAAAATTAAAAATACAAACGTTTTAAGCTTATAGAAAATACTTTAAAACCGAGAAGTTATAAGATGATAAGTGATTTTTTTTTTTTTTATCTGAACCTAAATTTGATATAACATAAAAAGTTCAATATTCTAAACCATTGTCTGTAGAGCTAAGCAAGTAAATCCTCATAACTGTGAAAATAAGTAAAACTCATAAGGGACAGGTTTCATGATAAGGAAAAAAGTAAAGCACACCTTACTAAATTATGGCACAATCAATGAAAGACTTTGTCCTATAAGACTTTAAGGATGTTTTTGCAATAAATCAATAATGAGTGTACATAAAAAAATTATAAAGAGGACAAAAACACTATAAATTCTTAGAATCAGCATGTGACAGACCTCTCCTTGCCAATGGTATGATTGTGGTGGTAGATATAAATGCTAAGATCATTAAGCAGGAAGCTCCCTTCTTACTTCAACAATGGAAAGAAAGAGCACCATGATGATTTTACTGATAATGGTATGAGATTGATTGATTTTTCTGTGAAAAGAGGGTTGAGATTAGTGAATACTACAATAAATTCCTCCATAAAAAAATTACATAAAAACTTAGATCTCTCCAGATGGAACTAATGTAATAAAATATACCATTAAATTCTTGTCCACAAAAGGGATGCATCATACTTTACAGATGCACTGAACTATCATGGCGACCACCATTGCTTCACCTTACCTATGTGGCACTACAATCCAAGGTAGGTTTTGGCTTCCTGAATGAGCTCACCATTTGACTCAATCATTTGTGACCATCTTTCAGTTTCTTATCTCAGGTAGGTTACAAGTATAGGTGGACACACTATTGGTCCATCTCAGAATGTGTGTTCTAGCTGTACTATTTTGATGTAGGAATTCCTCAAGTAATTTCTCCAGGAACCCATGTTTAATCATTCTTGGCAAGTCGCCTTTCCAACCAGGCCTTCTTCACTTCACAAACTTCCGTCCAGCCATATTCCAGACAGGTCTAATAATACAACTTAGCATCCTAGTAAATATTAGTTATTTGAAATTATAAGCAGAGACTGACAGTATCCCAAAAGTAAAATGGCTAAAAAAAAAAACTCTTCGACTTAAAAACTGAAAATGTCAAAGGGTGATCAGTAAAGTTGAGATATAATATAGAGAAAGACTTCAAAACCATACCCAAAGACCACAGTAATAGAAGAAAAGACAAGAATATAGATTATTGTGATATAAATTCGAGTACATAAGGTGTACCACCAAAGATAGAAGAGGTCATCAAAATCATAATAATAAGGCAACTGTAATTGACACTGAGGGAATTCCTTAAATATTGCAAATAAAATCTTCAGAAAGGCCTCAATCACATAAACTATGAAATATACAGATGAAAAGATGATAAGAGAATGGTTAGAAGTTATTATCTGCCTTCTTCATAAAAACAACTATGTTATTGTTAATTACCTGGCTATATTACTCCTCAACACTGCATTAAAGTGGTATCAATAGTCTTATGTGGATGGTTGAGTACTTGGGTTGAAGGAAAGATTATTGAATACCAAAGTGGCTTTCCAGAAAGAAAGAAATGGGAACTTCACAAAATAAAAAATTACATAGAAAAATGAAAACAACTTATATGCATAAAAATATAAAACTTCTTCAATTAATGGAACAAAAATAGTAATATAGCTTGGAAAAAAATTATTTGGACGAATCCCTAACTGAAAGAGGGATTTCCTGAGCTGGGAATTGTGTTATTAAGAAAATCCACTATCATTGTGACAAATGGTATATGATCAGCTAGGGGGTTTGTGGAGAGGTGAAGTTTTAACAGATAGAACTTTTAGAAAGTCTGAATGAAATATTTCACTTTTCAATTATAATTTTTAGCCATAAACACATAGTATGTGCTATTCGTTTGACAATAACTATCTTCTTTACATGGGAGACTTTAGAAAAAGTTACAATAGCTAGACTTCAGTAGTCATTTTTTACTAACCCCTTGGACTACAGTAATTTCCATGACAAAATCAGAGTTTTGTGAAATACGATCATAATATTTAAAAGTTTTGACGTAGAAATTGAAAAAAATTATCATTTCAAATGTTATATTTATTTTAGAATACAATTATAATATTTACCAACAGTGGTCTCAGATGATTCCAGAACAATCCTATTTTTATAAATAATTTAAAGAATGTTATGAAAATGGAATTATGAGTTATTATGATGAATGAAAAATGTTTGAAGAAAAAAAAAATGACAAAACTAAATAAAGCCTTTGGTTGTTTCTAAATGGAGTAAAGTATTTAAAAATAAAAAAATAAAATACAAGGAAATCAACTAATATAATGTATTTTGGTTTGAAAAGTTAAACATTTTAAGAAGTAAAGACTATACTATTAATAATATATACACATATCCAATGGTAGTATTTAGCAACTAAACTGGGCTAAATGGAGACAAAATGCCTGAAAAACACTAATACACTAATGATACTAATTTACTTCTATTGACAGCAACCAATTGCATCTTACCCCAGAAAAACATGTCAAATCCTCTTCATGATAATTACACTCATGGCCTAAGTCAAAAGAAAAAAATAAAAGAAAGAAAAAAATCATTTTGATTTATTTTCGTTTTAAAAATATATTAACATATAATTAATTAATATTTTTGTATTTAACCATAAGATATTCAAGGTTAATATGAAGCTTGGAATATTCATTATTATATATCCTGGATCTATTTTATTGCTTTGAAAAAAAAAAAAAAAATCATTAACTTAAATTTGTTTAAGGCTGTTATGAATATATACACATATAAAATCTGTGTGTTAAATTTTATCAATAATTGGTTTTTAGACTGATCCTTTGTGTTCGTTATCATTTCTAAGAATATTTCAACTAAATAACTATACTGCACTGATTATATAAATATAAAGGCCTTAACTACCAATTATTTGTCTTAATACATTTTTGTAGTTTATCCAAACAGGTCTATAAAAGATGCCTTTTTGTGACACTGGAAAGTCGATCATTGAATAATTTGAATCCAATCATTGGATTTAAGACTTTTTAATGTCATAAAACTTTCAGACCTATTTGGGTTTAACAAAAAAATGTATTTTGAGAGGTAATTTGGAATTAAGACATTATAGACTCGAGATAAATTTTAGTTTTAGTACATTTCACTCTTTTTGCTTGTGTATTGAGAATATATGATCCACTGTTGAAATTATCATAGGTAGAAATAAACAGGATTCAATCTTTAAAAAATATCTTAATTTACCGACATTTCGGCTCAAACACTTAAGCTATCATCAGGGCTGCAAACATCGGTAAAATTAAAATATTTTTAAACTATTGACTCCCAATTACTTCTACTTATTGTTAGTATGCTATAAATAAGACAAATTATTTATTTCAAACTCGTATGGTAAACTTCACACTAACTTAACGTTAGGATAATTTGTACCAATTCATTTTTGTATATGATGTTTAATTTAACAGTAATATTAATGTATAAACGGAAATGGGGGGTATTTATCAACACATTATAAATATTAATTATATCCACTATATCATCACTAAATCATAAACGAAGAAACGCATGTAAGTGGAGATTAAAAAAAAATAAAACAATTGTAATAAATACACATAAATCGATAAAATAATAGGAAATCTTATCGTAGAGATAAGTATTTAATTAAAAGTTAAACATTTAAATATCATAGATGAAAGCCTTGTTAAAGTAATGAATTTAGTTTAAAATGTACTGTAATTTATAGTTTTACTCTTTGTACTTTAAATATCATAGTTATAGAAAATATCTGGTGCTCACAACTGTCACTTATCTTCCTACATGGATGCATTTTAAATAACATTTTTTTCTAATATCTAGTTTTCTAAGGTTATATTTCATACCTATATTACTGTTCTTATATCCGGAACTTTATTTTCAACCTGGAAAAATATTTCTCCTTATATTAATGATCAAATTCTTTCTTAGTGTATATTTATCCAGTTTTTATTAAGACTAACAATGAGAAATGGTTAATGATTTCAAATGAGTATATAGTAATGTACTTAAGTGGAAGAAACTTCAAAAATTCAGCATTTAAGCCTTATCAGAAACTTTCAATGAGGATAAGACATAGTTGATATTAAAGAAAATTTTTATGGATTGCTATAATGAGTTTGATAAAAATTGTTAATCATATTGAGATCATCATCATCTGGCGCAACAATTCATCACTGAGTCTGGGCTGTGTCCGTTAGCTCCGGCAGTTGACTAATAATCTTGTGTAGAATTTCTCTAGTCCCTAACGCAGAATTAAATCCTGGCATCTTCTGTGACAGCCTTCATCCACCTCAGGTTAGGCCTCTCCACTCTTCTTGTGCCATGTATTTCTTCAGTGAGAAACATCTTGGAAATCGACATGTCACCAAATTCTAGCTATATGACCTGCCCATCTGAGCCTCCCAACCTTGACAACCTTTACATTTGGGCTATTGAAGAGGTTGCGAAGTTCTTGGTTACTGAGTCTTCTCCATGCTTTTATGGGTCCATAAATCTTTCAGAGGATTATCTGCTCAAATATTGAAAGTCTTTTCTCATCAGTTTTTGTTTTGGTCTAAGCCTCTGAGGCATACAACAACACTTATCGGACAAATCTTTTATAGAGCATTAATTTTGTCTTCTTTGAGAGGAATCTGCTGGTAAACTGTTTCCTTAGACTGTGGTAGCACCTGCCAGCAGCATTGATTTTTCTTCGAACTTCCTGCAAAATATCATTTAGTTTGTAGATCTCAGTTTTCAAATAAACTAAGCTGTTAGCGCCTTTAAACCTGAATTGTCAGCTTTGGAGTATTTGTCTCTTTCTTCTTTCCATCCTTTTTGCGTATACTTAATCTTGTCCATGCTGCAATGCAACTTCAATGCAAGACATGCATCCTTTAGTGATTTTCGGATGTTGCAATGATGTCAAGGTTGTCTATATAGTGTAGGGTTTGGACCAGTTTATTAAATAGTGTTCCACTAACCTGGATTCCGGAATTCCTTGCTGCTTTTTCTTCTGCTAGGTTGAAGAATAGGCAGGGCATCTTCCTGTCTCCACCCTCCACAGGATCCATCATAGCCTGGTGAGATACAGGCTCTGTAATACTCAATGCGTTTTTAAAGCACTCTACCCAAATCTTAAGGATCTATTATCTTTGTGTTAGTAGGATTCCATCTTAATTTTTGTAGTATGTTACTTTTGGTTTGAAACCAGATTTTTTTTACATTTGATCTACAGAAGAACAGTCCACTTTTGTTTATACTTCTGTGGGCCTCAATATCTCTTATATGTTATCCTGCCATATCCTTTTCTTCCTTTGGCAAACCCTTTTCTCAGTTCTCCTTGTAGGCAGCATTAGTGTGTCAAGTGTACCTCTGTATCATTTTCTTGTAAGCTATATTTTTGTGATTTGTCATCTGAAGACACTCCTCATCAAACCATTGTACTCAAACTGCTTTAGGTTTCAATCATATAGTCTCTTCAGCAGTCAATCTTATGGTATTTTTGGTCAACTTCCATTGTTCATTGATATAACCTTAAGGATCCTTAAGTTTGGCTAGTTGTGACGATTGCCGATGACTGGCATCTTGGCATAATCATGGTAATGCACAAGTAGTGGTCTGTGTGTATGTTTGCTCTTATATAAGACCTGAGACTTACTAAGTCTGTCTTGTGCATGGGACTTATAAGGAAGTGGTCTATTTGCTATAGACCACTTCTGTACCATATAAAACAAACATTTTGTCTGACATTCTCCATGTCTCCTTGTATATTCTTTTAGTTGGGAACAACATACCTCCAACCACTAATCTGTGCAGTTGCAAAGCTTAAGGGTCTAAGCTCATTATTACTATTTTTTCCATGGAGACTGAATTTACCAATAATAGGCTGATATACTAGTTCCTGTCCAACTTAATTGTTGAAATCACCAAGGATTATTATTATATCATTCTGAGAGCAGTCTTTTAAATTCTTCTCAAGATCACCATAGAAGTGGTCTTATTCTTCCTCAAAAGCTACTTCTGTGGGTACATGGCAGTTTATTAAGGAGTAATGAGAGAATTTACCTTAAAGGCCCTTGGTAGCATAGCCTGGGAGTAAATTTTAGTACTAATTGACAGGGTCTATCTACCTCTCACTACAAATCCTGTAAAAAAAATTGTGATGTGTTCCATGGCAGCTATAATATAAAGTGTGGTATTTCATTACATGCTGGCCCTCAGGATTTCTTGGATTGCTGTTATGTCAGTGTATATATATATATTCATAGTATCAATCATATTGAATTGCAGTGTGGATAAATTATTGAAATAAATCAAACAACTTGGGCGTGTAAAAAGTATTTGTAAAATTATATAATTTTATATTAAATTTACTACATTACTATTAATGTTTAGTGAGAAAACTTGGCTTTTAAGACTCAAGATATTGTTATATTATTCAACAGGAACTAAATCAGAAATTTTAAACAGGGAAGTAAGTAAAAGTGTGCACCAGATTTTTTAACCTTTCATTCTTTTGCCAAACTTGATTAAACCCAAAATATTTATATATATATATTACCTTGGTCCAGAAAAAACATTATATAATTTTAACTATTTAATTTCCAATTAATTTTGTTTTTTATATGGCTACCTGAACTACTTTTTGTTTTTCCCATGGGTAAACTATTGATTTTAATTAATAGTTATGTAGATTTAAGAAAGACTTATCAGTAAATGTAATTATAAAATGGTAATAACAATAATGTATCGCCTGTGAAATAATTTAAAACATAATTAATAAACCTTACATTAAAAGCACATTCAAGAATAATTTGAGACAAACAAAGATTAAAAATTGATAACGTAAAGAATAATTCTTCTTATAACTGGAAAAACTACTGTAATTGGGGATGGGTCATACCTGAAAAATTCTAAAAACTAGTTGAACCATAAAGATGATTTTTCTAAAATACAGAGGAGAATAACCAGTGACAGACTGACTATGGTAAAAGACCAAGAAATAACTAAGTACAATGCATATATTATTTCAGGCAATAAATAACAAACGTAATGTATCAAAAATTAAAGAAAATATATTTTTTTCTATTATAACAATTATTTCATATTTTCTGTCACAAAGATTCATTTATAATTGATTACTTGGAAATTCTTGGTCTTTTGCCTGGCCCATCCACGTTGGATATTCAAAAATGCCTCCTAAACATTTAACTAGCATATGAAGAAAAGAAAGAACAAAGTGAAAGGAATAGGAATGGTGCTTTAGCAATCCCAGTGTTTTCAAACATATGGATTCAAATAACCCTAAAGATACCATAAAAGTGATCAACATTCTGGGTAAGATTTCTACTATTTATAAACAGATAACTACAAAAGGCTAATTTTACATTCTATATTCCATCAAAGTACTACAAGTTATTTGCAATTAATACTAACGTAAAAAAAAAAGAAGAGAATTGATTGTTTTTCTGAATATCAAATGGTAATTATGTGATTAATGGCGGAAGTAAATAGTGTATAGTCATAATACTATTAAAAAATAGTAAACATTTTTTTTATAGATCTGATGAAATATATTTCCTTCCGAAAATTTAAAGGAAGCGTGTTGTAATTCACAATAATAAGATTAACAGGTGAATGCTTCTCAATCATTTCAAATTTAATACCCTAGCAATTAAATTTTTCCTATTTATAATAATTAATGTTAAGTATGATAAATAAATAAAAAAACTTATTTATTAAATACCCACAATATTTTTAAAAATTCATTTTTAGTGTCATGTTTCATTGAAACATGTTTGAATATTTGTAAATCTAGAAATGTGAAGTTTCAACACTACTAATAAATGAAGGGGATCAAGTACTACAATGAAAATCAATAAAACGGTTAAGAAAATAATTGCTATTTATTGTGAGGAATTTAAAATGACTTGCTGTTTACCATAAAACAAAAACAAAAAAAATAACTTTTGCTAATAGTGACTTTGAAATTGTCATTTACAAAATTTGTGACTGTAAACATTCTGAAGCAAGGGATTTTAAATACTTACTGTTATAAATCGGCATCTCAGGTTCTCTATCTGAAATAAGTATTTCCTTCATAAATAATTCCATTATATTTTGGATTGAAAAATATATTTGGCCGATAAAAGAAAAAAGCATTTAAAAAGAATCAAACGATAAAAATATATTTCATTAAGTGCAAAAGAAATTGAGTGTCTTATTCGTGATCAAAAGTTTCCATCGCCAATGTGATATGAAGACATGCGTTATGTGTAAAATAAAAGATAAAATAATAGAAAGGTTCCTATATTTAAAAAGAAAAAAAAAATACTAAATTTTAACTGCTCTAATTATTTTTCAAAGAATTGTAAACAATCTAGAGGAATTTATTCATTAAAATCCTTCTCTAAATATTTATTGGAATAGAAAAATAATACCAAAGTCTCTGTTATTAATTTCCCATGTTATAAATACTTTACATCAATTTCACCAATGATTCAGCAGTGGGTGGCCATGAGTTCAAACTAGATTGTACATGTTGTTTTGAACCGTCAACATTGGTTAATAACATTCAAATTGCTATGTATAATTTAATTGTAAACAAGATATGACCTGAATTTAAATGTGTTTGTGAGTGTGGCAACTACTCGCTAATTTGCCATATGCTGGTAGTTAATAATCTGGTAGAACCCAGTTTATTTAAAACAGGGTATACAGGCACTAGAGCTATCTGCAAAAGGTTTGGGTTTGAGAAAAAAAGAGTTTAACCTTAGCCATTTATTTCCTTTATCTTAAATATGTATATTCCATTGTAGACCTATAATATAATCTATATATCATAGATTATGTTTTCTGTCAAGAGACTTGGAATATCTTCTGTGAAAAGAATTTTATCTGTAATTATAGAGCTTGTAAAACCATCAAACGAGTAGTGGTTTGTCTCAAAGGAAAGAGATCTAAATATTTTTTCTTAGAAAGTGTGTCACAAACATGGGAGACTAAGACCTTTCTTTTTTAAACATTAATTGATGTAATGAATAAAAGAACATTGATAACAAAAGGATTGCGTATAGAAGCTCCATCCCTATTTTAGTGCAAATATTTTAGGTTATTTTGCTGACTTAAAGGAAAACTTTAAGCCAAAGAAAAGGGCAGGAAGTCGGATAAGGAAAGCTAATGGAGTCTTCTTTTAAATTGATAGCAAAATAATAATAAGGCAGGCAGGGTTACACTACAAGTGATGTTAAAAACAATTTCTATGACGTAATTATCGCATTAAGAGGAGCATTAGACAGACCTGAAGAATTATTTCTCAAGAATAATTTCTAAAAAGATAGAATGACTTTAAAATTATGGTTGTTACCAAGGCGGACTGCTTGTTATTAATTCATTACAGATGAAATATAGTTTCTGGTAAGACAATAAAGTAATCAAGGTGTTTTAAAAACATTTCAGGAATGCCTAATACCTGGAGGACCAAATGATACATAGAGGAGTTGACACATAGATTGGTATAAGTTTACATATAGGTAATATTGATAAAATATAGAGTGAAAATATGCTGCAAATGGAACGAAATGCCTTTAAAAAATGAGTAAATGGAGCTTAAAACTTTACATTACATTTTACAATTGCACATCAGATCAGCACCTATTTTTTAAATATATTTTAGTTGTAATAATGTATTCTTTTTTATTTTAAATTTGTTTTGTAGATTTGTTCATTATTTTGTAAATATGCTATAAAATTATATTTATTATCCTTTAGTTGAAAAAAAAAAAAAGGCAGTAATAATGGTTTTCATTTGTAGTACTGAAATATTTTTTTCAGTGATGATACATTTAATCTGAGCTCATTTTTCATCAGTTACTTTACCTATTGATATAGTAATCTATCAATTAATTAACTAGAAGAGAAAAAATTATTACTTCTCTGCTAGCCTAAAATTTATTAAGGTAACAAGTGATTTTATTTATTTATTACTTTAAATATTCTTTATTTCCAATGCTTGCATCCAAAAAAAAAAAATGGCTGAAATAATCAACTTTTGCAAATTATAAATTTTCTGAAAACAGTATTTAACACATTGAAATTTTCAGCAACAATAATTTGAAACAGATCCTCAAATTTCTTAACTCTAATATGCTTCCAAGATGTAAAAGAATGCACTTGTGTTTTTTTAAATAATTGTTTTTTGACTATAAGAATCATTATTTCAATTATTGTTAAGTCTAAATTAAAGTATTATAAAATGAAGTATTAGGTTCGTCACTAAGCATAGTAAAATTTTAATAGATTAATCGTATTTAAGCAAAAATGAAGTGAATAATTTGTGAACTGTGAATCTTATCCCCTGATTTCAGATAATTTTTACTTTTATAGGAATTTTTTTGAATATTCAGTGAAATAAGATAATTCACAGTAAAATGGCATAGCATTGCTGTAGTGTATAAGCATACTGTACTCAAGCATTAATGGTATAGAACCTGACGTTATATAACGTTTCAACAAAATAACAAACATTAAACATATAAATCTTTACTCAAAACACTAAAAATAAAATAATTGTGGAAATTAATCTATTTTTAATCAATATTTATTTTTTTAAATCTTTATTAATAGTAAAATAAATTTATTCATCCATATTGATTTTTTAAACATGGTTTATATATAAAGTCATTGTCATTTTGTATTTACTGACCAATGATTATTATCATAGCAAGCCTAAAAACTTCATCAGGTTTTCACTCTCACAGTTAGTGGAGTGACTGGATTTTGGCATACCGTGATGGAGTTGTGAAGATCAATAACATTCCAAAATCACTATATTCTCCAAAATCTACTCAGGGTTTTACACTCTCAATTATTCCATATTCCACTTGGTGTGGAACAGTTGGATTAGGGTAATTTTCTCAGTTACTCTTTAAGCCATACGAAAACTTAGTTCTTGACTTAAAACAAATTACTTACTATGTTCATTGATTTCTTGTTAAGTTTTTAGAAGTACATTACAGAATTCATTGTTCAAGAGGATTGCAGATTTCAATAAAGGAAGGATGAAATCATTTAACCAAAAGTTGAACACAGGTAGAGCACAAAAATAGGTCACGTAGAATTATTGATTAAATGAGTAAGTATCTAATGTCTTTGGATGCTCCAATTGAAAATACTGTGGACTTGTCACTAGCCCTTTATCATCTAGTCATTAATCTTACCAAGCCACAATTTCCAAATTTGGATTAATATTGTATATATATTCTGTCATATCATTCATAATACTTTGATTCAGACATAATTTTATTATAATTATTATTTCAATATTGAAAAAATTGCTAAATGTGTTTTTATTCATCCCTTTCCTTCACCTCCGTCATGCAACTTTCTCACATCTTACTCCACTATATCACTCCTTCTTGTGTTTCCATATATCTTGGTCCTCCCATTTTTCTTTTACCTCTGAAGTGTACCTCCGACATTTTTTTCTACCCTTCATTCTGAACACATGCTCTGCCATCTTAGCCAAAAAACTTAAATACGAGTGTTTATGTTCTGATTCTGTAATAAACTCTTAATCTAAGGGCTTCTCTTAATTTCGCATTCACTATTAATTCCTATTGCACCTTTTTGTAATCCTTCTTTCAGAAACTCACTTTATGGAAATCATCTACAGTCAGTAGTATCCCCAATACTTCCAGTTTAGAATAGAATACATTTAATTTTACAATGAATAAAGCTTATATATGATGAAACAACAATAACAGTTAGTGCTAAGAATAACATATAAATAATTTGAAAGTATTTATTAAACTATTTTGGTCAGTAGGGCGCCTAAGAAAAACAAGTAACCTAAGTAACCTATATCTTGTAACCAAAATATTAAGAATATGAAGAGCGATACAGATAATATACAATTTAACTAATAATAATTGTATGTAACAACTAGAGAATATAAATTATTTTAAAAAAATGAATATAAATTCAAACTAATATAAATTTGATATGGCATTATTAATGTTTTATGGGACAACATGAATTTCATAGAAAAAAACAAAAAAACAAATAATACAATAAAAATTATTAAAATCAAATAATACATAATTCATTATTAGAAAATAACAAATATTCAAAAAATGTGCTTATTGATTTTTACTAATAATGGGTGTTATTATTGTCACAAAAATAAAAGTAGTACAACCGAAACCACCATCCAGAAATCTACTTATTGCTCAGTCAGAGGAAACTAAGAACAAGTTCAAGAAAAAAAAAATAGATCAAATTTTGAATAATTGACAATCTTGTATGATATTTTTGCAATATTTTATTTAATGTAAGTACATTATAAGATCTTTATTTTTGTTATCAACAAAGTACTTAAAAGTAAATGGATTTACAATTTCATTAGAACAATTTTAAATTTTGAATAAAAATATGAAAAATATACAGAAATCCCCACCTTTAAGATTATGAATACAAAATGCAGAAAGAAAATAGTTCAGGAAGCAGTAAAAAAAATGGAATGAA
Source organism: Piezodorus guildinii (assembly GCA_023052935.1). Lineage (NCBI taxonomy): Eukaryota > Metazoa > Arthropoda > Insecta > Hemiptera > Pentatomidae > Piezodorus > Piezodorus guildinii. Next base: position 82,137,690 of record CM041295.1, read on the forward strand.
ATAGTCTTACCTCTTTCAATACATAGGTAATACTATTTAATTTTTTTTTTTTTTCTGACCACCTCCCAAATTATCTTCCTTCTGAATTTTCCAATATTCAGCTATTGATATTCATTATTAGTGCAAAATGCTCATATAAGAATTTAAAATATTACTTAGTTCTTATCTATTGCTTAACTGGATGTCATATATGAATAACACTTTTTTTATACTACAATTTATAGCATGTTTTTCTGGAACACTAAATATCTATGTATACTACACTTAAAGCATCATAATAAATCGAAAATGTGTACTACTTAATCATAACTTATTCATCATTTTAACTAAACTAACTAAAGCTCTACATAATAATTCTTCCTCAAATAAATATATGTTATACAACCACCTGAACCTAATTTATAATTAATGACAATATTTTCAGCATAACTTAATTAATCTTGATCTGGTAAAACGAAAGATGATTTTTTTAAACATATTAAATGATTATTTATTAAAAAAACTACCATTCTGTAATTATTTCAAACAGATACTCCATAAAACACATTATTTACTTGTTAGACATTTTAATCATTTAAAATCTAATAATTTTTCATTGAAAAGTAGTTATTCCTACATGAAGTTGATTACATTTATTAAGTTTTGTTTTATCTAAGTATATTATTAAGATTTTCAATAATCCTTTTATTATGAGAAAAAAATGACTAGACCAATGAAGCACTATAGTAAGTGATTGTATATATTTTTTTTTTGTAAGCAAATATGTTGATATATGCAATAATAGGTTTGTATTTTGGTGTTTTTATTTTTTATTGTAGCTGAATAAATATTCAAATTATAAATATCAATGATAAACTTTTCATCTTATATCTTTAAATTATATTAGTGGAGAGTGTAATTCAAGATATAAAATACTTCAATTAATATAACTTAAAATTACGGAGATCATAACCTTATTTGAATAATAGCTGATTTAATCAGCAAAGTGCTTGAATCTTATTCTGTGAAACAGGTTTATATTTAATTTTTTTGTTACGTTAAATGCACTTTAAAGTAATTTTCAATGGGATGTATGAAAATTAGAGGGAGAAGGAGGATGAGGTATGAGTAATACAAATTATACATTCCTTAGCAACCTATGCCAGTAGGAAAAAAAATGATAATTTTGGTTTTTGTTACATATTAATATTTAAGAAAAGTATAATCACCTTTACAGCCTGCATTCAATCCCATGCAAGCACAAAGAAAGAAAACATAGATCATTAACTTCTGCTCTATCTACTATAAATGCAACAAATAAAAATTACAAGGATAAATGAATCAGAATGAATTTACAAATTACTATGGTAAAAAATATGTTATGATTAAATTTTAAACAACCATCATTCTAATAGCTATCAAATAGCATATGGTGTTGACTCAATATTTTATTCTTGTTTCCATTTTTATTGAAAGAAAAAAAAAACAAAAACAACATCCATGATTAGAACATTAACTTAAAACTTCTTTTCTTTCTAAATATATGAATGTAAGAGAAATGATTGAGTTGAAATTGTTTTAAAAGGCTTTTGCATTTTATCACCTATTTTTGTTATATAAGTTTATAATATATTTAGTACATTAACTTATGTTAAACACTTTCTCTTAACTTTAAGGATTAGATGGTACACATATAGATCAAACTTTTAACTTTCAATAAAATAAATTAAATTTGGCAGCAAATAAGGTCATCACATTGAATATTTTAAAATGTATTTGTAGCTATTAGAATAAACTTTACGTTGTAAAGTTGAGAAATAAAAGACCTGTTCATCATAATTCAATTTATTAAAACACTTTATACCTTTACTTCAATATAATATTGCTATGATATTATCTTAAGACTTTTTAATAGATTTCATCTCATCAAATATTCCAATCATGAAATATTTTTTATAAATAAATGTTAGGATATTTTCATTATACTAATAAATGTTTTTAGTACTAATATGTATTTTTGGGTGAACCAACTAATAGAGGGTAGCCTCTTACATCAGTTATATATATATATATATATATATATATATATATATATATATATATATATATATATATATATATGTGTGTGTGTAAAATTATCCTAGAATAAAGTTTCTTCTTTTATTCTTTTCTATATATATAGAAAAAATAGAATAGAATATATATATATATATATATATATATATATATATATATACATAAGGGTTTTTATTATGGGTTAAAAATGAATATGTATGTTAATATTCATCAAATTACATTTTTTTTTTTTTAATAATTTAAATAGTTATATTGATTAATTATAAATAATAAATTATGTGATATCAATGATTTAAAATTTGATAGGTACATCAAGGATAAAATATATTTCTTTTATACATACATACATACAGACACAGACAAGCTGACACACACACACACACATACCACATACACACACACACACACACACACACATATATATATATATGTTTTTTTTTTTTTTTTTTGTTTTTCCACTGTTAAGGCATGAATATGAGAATATACATCTCGAAACGTCGCTTAGATAAAATTGTTTATTCATTGACTGAAACCTAAGAACAACACAAACTTAAATTATCAACAGTCGAGAACTGATCAAACAATATATATATATATATATATATATAAAATATATATATATATATATATGAGGGAAGATTTCTCTCAAAATGACCATCAAGAAAAAAATAAATAGGTAAGAGCTAGTTTAAACTACTAAAACACACACTAAATACCTACTACTCATGAGTTCAATATAATAAGCCTATATGGCTTAGTTGACATTAGGAAGTACTTTAAACCTCCCCTCCCCCCCTCTCACATCTCCCAATCTAGCAATATAGTGATAGATTTTAGGAAGCTGTAGTGGTATAGGATATATGGTGGTTGACCTAAGAAATTGTTTTCTTTGACAAAGGAGTTCTAAAATAAGTTTGGAATCCATGATATGCTTGGGATTATCCTTGAATGTGTGGGTATGTGTGTTTGAGTTTTTGAGTCAACAGATCGCTACCAAATACCTGATTAGAATAAATTTAAGTAACATCATAGAAGAATATTTGTGAATAATTTAGGGAAATATAAAAAATCCCATGACCAATGAGAAACAAAATAGCTAAGGGCTTGTTTAAAATACTACATACCCACTAGTACCAATACTCATGAGTTACTATAATATAACAAGGCTGTTTGGCTTAATTGAAGTTGGTAACTATGTTCAACCTTCCCCCCACCTTGTAAAACAGAATTTCCCCTCTCTCTAAAAAGCAAAGTTTATTTTTTGTTATAAAACATAGAAATGAACCTCCATAATAAAATTCCTATAAAATATTATATGACATGCAAATAACTAATATCTCTACATGCATCTAATTATACCTAAAATCATTCAGATAGCTTAATCTTCATGTATGGCCATATTCATACTATAGAATAAAAAAATTATTAGATGTTTATAGATCTATTAAGTAAACATACTAAAGGCTGCCATGATAAACAAGCCATAAACAATAGTTTGTGTGTGTGTGTAAATGATATATTAAACATCTTTTGTGTTTAGCTTTAGATATTTTTCTGTGTAAGTTTCTGATATTCATTTTATTTTCTTCTATTAATGCTATCCATAATGTTTTTTCGATCTACTAAACCTGATTTCCAAAAGGTAATATACATTTTCCTTGAAATGAATATTTTGATACATTTGCATTGTTTAGTTTTATCAGAAATCATCTAATCTAAAAAACAAAAGTATACACATTTCTTTTTATTCCAAACTATACTAAAAACTTTTTGTTCCATAATGTACTGTACTCTTTGTTAAAAATAACCTTTCGATAATTTTTGTTTGTTTAACGTCACTTTTATGCTACTATGGCTAATCGGACGATGCTACAGTGGGAGTCCTAAATTTTGCCTATCCAAGTTTTATTAGGATAGGGATCTTTAACGAGTACCTGACATCGCACAGGCTTGGGACCACCTTTTAACGTCCCCTCTGAAGGATGGCATAACTAAGGATTTCTTACTCCCATTAAAAAATCCTTGGGCCACCCGCGGGTTTGAACCCGCGACCTTTGGCATAGAAAGATGTTATGCTAGCTACTACGCTATGGGTGACCCCCTTTCGATAATTTTTTTTTCCAAGAAGTACTAAATTTCCATAATTCAGCAGAAGACCCTAATTGCCCTTATATTATAACATTAATTTGTTTTGTTTTTTAATCTTAATTTTGTGACTTTTCATTGATTTATATTTGCTATGATTGTGATGAGAGGTTTTAGCCTGTTAATCAGTTTTGAAAGTATCCGAATATTCAGATGAGCTAATTTGGTTCTTGTTAGTTCTTATTTAATTTTTTTTTTTCATAATTCTTCTGGCAAATACATAAATTTGGTTTTTTAATTTTCAGAAACATATTTTAAAATAATAATAAAATCTGATCACTGAGATATTTGGAATCTATATTCCGTATAAAACTAATACAAACCCAAAAAATATATTTTTACCTGTTTCTTGTGTTAAATATTGTTCAAAGTTATTTTAAAATATGAATAAATTTTCTACATTTTTAAATTGTGTTTTATTTACTAGTTTTAAAGTGACTATCCACCAAGCTTATAGTACTTTTTTTTTTTTATGAAAAATAGTTTAGGAATTGTGTCTTTGTATGTCTAATTATTTCTTTAATAAACTCTTTCTGGCATATTTGCAACCAATGGTGGATAAAAGTAAATGAATCAGAATGCTTACTAATTATTATTTGATGGGTAAATTGAAATACAGATGTTCAAGGGTAGGATTGAATATTGTAAATGCTTAGATGAATAAATAGCTTCTACAAACACGAAGCCTCAAACAATAAGAAATATAAAGGTGGTAAGAGGGTATATAACCCATGAATATAGATTTTTTTATACTACAAAGTTTACACATAATTTTACAAATTCTGTTATAATTTATATTTCAAAACCTATCAATTTGGGTATGCGGTGAGTAGGCGTTTATTCCAACACCAATAACTAACTAATTAACCAACCTATTAATTTATATCATTAGAATATTAATATTATAATGTAACATTAAAGGATAATACATGTTTTATATAAACATAAATACTATTTGTTTCTTTGTGATTCTGGTCAAATTTTATTTCAGTGGATTCAACTTACAAATACAAATAACCCCAGAGACTGTTACAACTATTTATGAATTATAGTATAAGATTAATGTGGAATTACCTTTTGGAAGAGTGCGAAAATCAATATGACAAGAGTAGCGCTCCATAGCAATATTGGATTTCTCATCAAAATGTGGAGCTCTTATATTTTTAGCTCTAACGGTTACTCTGTAGACTGTATTAGGGGCCAGTCCTGTAGAGTAAAATATTGTTTAGCAATAATGACAATATTTAAAGATAGAGTTTTAAATATAGTATTTTAAAGAATACCTGTTATTGTATGTCTATATACACCAGGTTTCACTGTTCGAAGCTCCACATTGTTGACACAAACAACATGTTGGTAGTTACTGTTACTAGGAAGCCAAGAAATGACAGCAGAGGTTGCTGTTACCCTGCTAGCTTTGACATTGGTTGGGCCTAAGGGAACATCTTTTCCAATAACCATTGTGCATGCTGCATCTCTTGATGTTCTTCGATTAGCTGTGACTGATCTTACGCTAATTCTGTGCGGCTATAACAAGATGTATATATAAATTAATAACAGTCTTAATTGTATGGGCTTTTTAAGATCAAATAATAAAAAAAATAATTGGGTTATTGGGATTGGACTCCAAGAGTTCGACTTCTTGATTGAGGGGATCATATTTACTGCTCTGAACAAAATTTTGCATTAATATTTTACTGGGGATACTTAACCAAGAGGATAGAACTACCCCATATGTGCCTCTTTGCTTATGAATGAATATTCTTTCATGAGGAGTAGCGTCAGTAGCAGTGCAGAGCTTGCCATCCATAACCGAATGGATTGCAAAGCTCGGGTAACACGTTTTGCTATTTTGTTGTAATACATAAAGGACATTAATGACGATCAAATTGTTGTGAAACAAGAATAACCTTCATTAGTAAAGGCTTTAATTGACATTAATACTGAGCATATGTATTAAATGTAAATGATATAATAAATTAGGTTAGTAAATTCCTTATCAAATAGTAAACATATCTTGGATCGCTTTTAATTTCTTTTAAGACTATTGTGCAGCCTATACTAACTTATGATTGGTACACCTGGATAATTTCAAGGCACAAAGAAAAGAACCTAATGATTTTGATCAGAAAATTGTACATCCCATTATTAGCTAATCAGAAAGAAGCTGAGAGAATAAGGAAGAATAAAGAGCAGTGTGAATATCTAAGGCAAACCAGGTATAGTAGTTCATGAAATTAGGAGGGCTGGAGAGGGCAGGCCATGTAGTCAAAATGTAAATGATCAAGAGATCTGAAAGAAGGCATTTCAGGGAAAACTTCATCAAACCGAAATTGCTGGAAGACCTAAGCTGATGGTGTGGCAGTCAATGCTCAAAGCATACTGATTGGGATCGGAAGGCAGTTACAATGGACAAATCTTAATGTTCGTTTTACATTGTGGAAGTTGTGAAACCTTCAGGTTGTATAGCCATACAAATTTTACATCTTGAGTATTGTATTGATTTTTTAAAAAAGATTTTTAATGAAATGGTTATTGAACCTATAAGATATGTGTACTTTGCTTTTCTATCCTCTCCACAAAATATACATTAAATATTATTTCATATTATTAAAATTATAAAATCTAAAACATTAAGTACAAATAAGGAATAATTAGGGGTTGCATTATTATTTTGGTATAATGCAGTATTAAAAGCATTTATTCAAATTTCTCCACCTAATAAATTTTCTTGTGTTTATATATTAAACAAATTTAAAAGAAAAACATAATGTTAATAATGGAAAAAAGCGAATTTAAAAAATTTATTTTATCATTAATGCTTGAATTGTTATAAATTGGTATTTTCTTATCCCAATATATTCATAGCATCTTTACAAGTAATGTATTGACTATATCAAATTTATTGAAATACTGAGTAAATGCTTTCAGAAAAAATCATGCATTACACCATAAAATCTTACCCTGTTTGAATCAACTCCTTCCACCAAGGCTCTGGTTCTTTCAGTAGCTTTAACTGTCACTTTAAGCACTCTGTCAACGTAGACATGATAGCAGTCAATTGGTGGAGAAGATGGTGAGTCAGGTGGGTTCCATCCAATTAAGATGCTCTTGTTGAGTTGCCTCTCAAGTGTCAGCTGTTTAGGAGCAGCGACTAGCACGGAGAAGAACACGTCTGAACGTGACAACAACTAAACTAAACTCTACAGATTACATGCTAAATGAATCCCACATCAAATATAACTCCATATGTAATATACATAAATGAACTTATCATTTCCTTTTTTTTCTATAAGTATTGTTTAAACTAATTCTACATTCTAAAAGAAGTCATTTAGATGCTTGCTGATCTGATAAAAAAAAATAACAACAATCTAGTTTGATTAATATTGATTACACTAGATTATATTATATTGAATCCTAATTTAATATCTAATAGCAAAACTAAAAAAAATATATTTTTATAAAAAACAAAGGAAAATGAATCCATCATCGGCATATTAATATATGATTAAAAAAAAAAAAAAAAAAAAAATGTATATATATATATATATATATATATATATATATATATATATATATTATATATATAGTATGTAGTGAAAAATATAGATAAATGAAGGTATAATAGAATTGAGATATTAAAATTTATTTTATGAGATTGATTTTGGTTTATAATTAAAAGAATTAATAGTACCATGATGTTATGAACTAAACTGTATGCATCACATGCTGTAGCATTAAAGAAATTAACTTTACTTAGTTTTAAATATTTATTAAATAGATTAAATTTATCTGAGAGTGAATTTATATCTAATATTCATAGCTACATATATTACATAAACATATAAATTCACTCACTAAAATGAAAGAATAATTTCAAGAGCTTTTGAAAGTTCACTTATGGTGATTAGTAACTAACTTAAAGATCCAACATAATCTAGAAAAAGAACATCATGCAATGTTGATCTAAAATAAATGTATGATATTTTTAGAAATCAAATCGCTATGCAACATATGAGTAGATTACTATTATGAGTAAATGATGAAAATGTCCTCATTATAAGACTATCAACTACCTGTAAACTAATAGGTATCAAGCATTAATCTTCACATTAATTACTTATTTTTTAGGTTAAATAAACTTAATGAAAAGTTTCGTAACAGTTGCTTATAAATAATTAAGGTGTTTTTATTGATTTTATACACTAATAATTACCACAATATCATCTCATTAACAGTTTATAAGCAGAAAAATAATTATAGCATGTATGTTATGTCAGTTCATTGCATAAACATTTCCAAAGTATTTTTAAAAAAGGTATTACATTTTTTCTTCTGATATACAATAATTAAAACTTTGAAATGTGTTTCAAATCATAAACTACCTAATCATGAAACAAATATGAACTGAGAAACCAATTTGAGTAAAATAATGTGTTACTATGTTGATTTAACAGATGTTCTATAAAAAAAACATTAGAAGGAAATTAAGGCGAATTAAGTTTATTTTTCTTAAAGCAAAGGGGAGGAGGAGATCTGTATCTTCATAGATAAATAATGTACCAACTATGAAATGTATGTATTCCATCATAAGGATAATAAAATAAAGTCTCAAGCATTAGTATTATCTTAACAGTGAAACCTAATTATGAAAATACTTGGAACAGTTAAACAGAATATAGTAAGAAGCATAAGGATTTTGTTTTATTCACAAACAATTTTTATTCAGTCATATTGAAATTTGTCAATAAGGATTTTTAAAATTCTCGTTGCCAATGGAGATATTTTGATAGATAATGAATGGTTTTTTCTGCTAAAAATGTTTTTTTTTTATATTAATACCTAAAGGATTAAAATATTTGGTTAAAAAAAAATAAAACAGAATTTTGAAATCTAATATGTAGTTCTGAGGCAATGGATGTACAAGCAAGGGAATTAGACTGTGATCATCCACAGCCACCAAGAAACAATACAGATCTTTGTTGTATACTGAACCCAAGAGCCTCCTTGGTTGTATTAGTACAGGCTTTATTCATTCAAATAGGTTATATGTTTATAATATATATATAATACCTGTACCTAAAGAATATATAAGTTTTATACTGCTAAAGTAGGTACTTAACATTCCTTTGAAAAAAAACAAGATTATGACCAGTACAAACATTTGAACAGATACCTAAAGTCCACGAACAAAAAATTGTAATAGTAAAATAATTTAAATTATCTTCTCCTTCCAGTGCCGTGACAGGCCTTGTAGGCCCTGGGCCTCGCAGTGTAAACTCCTGCAAGTTTACATTCACGTTTCATGATGCAGTTTTTAGTGTAGGGTCATCACTCCCTATGACTAATTTTGTGAGTGGACACCCTTTGGCTGACGGGTCTCACATACCCGGGGAAGAGGTTGTGAGTGAATCCACATTTTTTTTGTTTCCTTATAAAAGCCCCGCCGGGACTGGGATTCGAACTCAAGCGCGCTAGCCACCCAGCCACGGGCTCCCCATTAAATTATCAAGGGGAATGGATAAGTTGGGATACAACAGAATGCAAAGCAATGGAATCCAGGAAAAACATAATCAAATTAGCCTTTCAACCGACAAAAGATACTTAAAAAAGAAATCCCTTTTATGCGGATCTAAATTTACACACTATAAAACAGTGATCAAGCCAGAAGCATTTTATGCAGCAGAAACCCTAACCATGGCCGAATGGAACAAGAAGAAATTAAGGAAAGAAAAATTCTAAGGATAATTATAGGAACACAATTTCAGGAAATAAAATAATCTATGTTAAAAATGAAACTCCTTATAAGAAAATTGAAAAAAAAAAAATTATAAACCATGCGAAAAAGATGACTAAACTTTTACGGACACCTTTTGAGAATGAACCCGGACAGGTTAACTAAACAAATCTTTGATTTTTTTATAATTGAAAAACTGAATCAAGCTGATTCAGAGAAATTAGTAAAGACCTAAATGAATAGAAAATTACAGACAAGGCACATCTCGAAAGAACAAGATCAAAGACAAAAAAAGTAAGATTCCAAGATAGGTCTTAATTTTAAACATAACCCATCATATTAGAAGAAAAAAGAAAAAGATGATTGGAATGAACCAGTACTAGAACAATATCCAAAGAAATGGCCACAAAATTTATATTACGGAACTTGAGGAAGTGAAAAAATGGATACATGGTACTCCAAAGAGAATGAAGTGATATTAAAAAAAAAAACTAAATAAAAGAAAATTATGTGTGTATGTGTATATATATATATATATATATATATATATATATATATATATATATATATATATATATATATATATATATATATACATTTTACAGACAATTTTTATCATATCATGGCTATCTCTGAAACTTGGTTAAAACCTTTCATTCCTTCCTCACAAGTATCCCTTACCAATTATTCCTTCTTTCGCCATATAGATCTGATCGCAGGGGTGGTGGGGTGGGGCTGTATATACATGACTCTCTCAAGGCCAAAATCCTTCTCCAATCCCCCTCTTCTGATCAACCTCATACTGAATACCTCCTTGTGGAAATTACAACTGCCTCATCTCCTCTCCTGTATGGTGTTGTATGCCGAGCTCCTCATATTCCTTTCGACAGCCTATTCGAAACATCACTTGTCCAACTTGTCTCCAGTTACTCCAGCATTATCATCTCCGGAGATTTCAACATTAATATGATTTCAGAATCCTCCGATAAATCCTTCTTTCTGAACCTACTGTTTTCCCTAAATCTTTACCTTGTTCCTTACTTTCCCATCCATCATACTCAATTCGCCAACACCTGGCAGGACCTTCACATAACCGACTCATCTCTTAAGGTCCTTTCATCCTCCCAGCATCCGGTCCCATTTCTTTCATCGACCCCTCATAGAGATTTCATACAATTTACCAGTAAAATCTTTCTCTCCTAAAGTAGTCTCCTATTGCAATTTAAACCTCCTTTCTTTCGAATCCCTTCAATCAGATTTGGACTCTCTCGACTGGAATACCATATATTCCTATCATTCCATCGATCCTATGGTTTCCTCTCTTACCTCAAACCTGAAAACTGTACTAGATACGCATGCTCCCCTACAAACCCGAACCTTACACCGTCCCACTGCTCCTTAGTTGACTCCTGAACTCAGAAATATGATGAAAAGAAGAGAAGCAGCGAGACATAAATTTCGCCGTACTCGCTTTCCTGGTGACTATACATGTTTTAAACTTCTCCGTAATGAAACCCAAGAAGCAGTGAGACATGCTAAGTCCCTCCACATTCATAGAGCCCTTTCCGATGCTCCAGATTCTAAATCAAAATGGAAAATACTCCGAAGATTATCCCTCCCAGACTCCACAAGCCGCATTTCCATTCCTGTCACACCAGAGGATCTCAATAATCACTTCGTATCCCTATCTTCTGGCTCATCTTCCACTACCGATTTCGAACACCATAAATTCAATCCAGAAAGTTTTTTCTTCTCTCATGTTACATATGACGAATTAATAACAGCTATCCTTAAATCCCATACAAATGATTACGACCAGACAACATTCCAGTAAAATTAATAAAATCCTGTCTTCCAGTCATATTACCGATCCTATACTTTTCTTTAGAAAACTCCATTTTCCCTGTATCTTGGAAAACCGCCTTAATTCGGCCACAAAATAAAATTCCTAATCCATCCTTACCATCCGATTTCCGTCCCATTTCTCTACTTTCAAACCTTTCCAAACCATTGGAAAGCATAGTTCAAAATCAATTATCAAATTTTCTGGAAGAACGTTCCCTTATTAACCCTCTCTAATCCGGCTTCCGACCAGGCTATTCAACACAATCTGCTCTCCTAAAAATAATCCACGACCTACAATCCGCTATCGAACATAAAAAAATAACCATCCTGATCCTTCTAGACTTTTCCAAAGCATTTGATACAGTTGACCACAAAATTCTTCTTACCAAACTAAAAAACCTCCCATTATCCAAAAGTGCTTTGAGCTGGTTTAAATCCTTCCTTTCCGACCGATCACAGTATGTGGTAGTTCCAGGCCAACCTCCATCCAAGACTTTGCCTCTATCCTGTGGTGTTCCTCAAGGTTCATCACTATCTCCCAACCTCTTTGCCATTTACGTCAATGATCTTCCCCATCATATATATCACTCCCAATACCATATGTATGCAGATGACATCCAAATTTACCTATCCTTTCCTCCTTCGGACCTATTACAAGCGACTGAAAAACTTCAAGAAGATCTGAACAGAATTAGTTATTGGGCAGCAGCCAACAAGCTTAAGTTAAATGCAGAGAAGACAAAAGCGATTGTAATAGGTTCCAATCCCCTCCTTAAAACCCTTCCTCCAGTCCCAACACTGTTCCTCAATAAGAATCCAATAAAGTTTCACCAAACCGTTAAAAACCTCGGAATCATCCTATATCAAACTCTTTCCTGGAAAAACCATGTCTCCGAAATCTCTTCGACGCACCATATCCACTTTAAAACTCCTAAATCACCTTCGCCACCTACTTCCATTCGAAACCCATAGGCTTCTTGTTTGTTCCTTATCATTCCCCCACTTTGACTACTGCTGTTCAGTGTATGGGGGTGTCTCTGGAGATCTCAAAGCAAAACTTAAACGATTATATAACTGCTTCATTCGCTTTATCTTTGGGATATCCAGGGACACTTCTGTTACCAGATTCTACGAAGAATTGAAGTGGCTTTACCCTTCCTACCGTTGTAAATACTTCCTGGCAACCTTCCTCTTCCAAGTTCTCCAATCCCGCCGCCCATCGTACATCTCAGATATGTTATCATTCAAATCCTCCATTCATTCCCGTAACACTCGTTCACGGCCTTCAGACCTGTATATGTCACCTCATTGAACCACAGCTTTCGACAGATCCTTCCTAATCCACTCCTCTTTCGTATGGAATTCCATTCCTTCACATATTCGACATTCTGATACTCTTCAAATCCCGTCTATTCGATCACTTCCTCTCTATTCAATTTTCAAAGAATCCTAATTAGATTTGCCAATTCAATTTAAATTAGTTAAATAAAACATATAGAAACAATTAATTAAATATAATATCTTACATTGTGGTGCACTTGTATATTTAATTTTATTATTTCATTAATTTTACATCAATACAGTAAAGCACTATTAATTAAAATTTAATATATATGCACATATGTTTCTGTTTTATCTTTTGTCTAGTTTTGTTATTAATCATTATTATTAGAAGCTACCTTTTAATTTATCACTATTGTTCACTTTTTATTTCTATTATTATTTGTTTGTTTCATGTTTGTACTCTAAGACACTAAAGTTCTTTTTGTATGTTTTGTAAAATTATTCAAAAGGGACTTGTCCCAGAATAAATAAAGAATTTATTATTATTATTATTATTATATATATATAAAACCTGAACCAATACAACCAAGGAGGGTCATGGATTCTGAACTGTTGATCGAGCATGATTTCAGTTTAATCATCTCCTTGTACATCCAGTTGCCATAGAAATAAATATTAGATTTAAAATTTTTTTTTTTTTAAACCAAATATTTTATCCTTAAAGAATCAATTTAAAAAACAACATTTTTTACAGAAGAAGACTTTCAATATCCATTAAAACCACCCTACTGTCAACAAAAAATTCCATGAAGATTATGGTATTTGAAAATCCTTATCCTCCTTATTATATTCTGTTCAACTGTTCTTACTACGTTCATAATTAGTATATATATATATATATATATATATATATATATATATATATATATATATATATATATATATATATATTATTTTTTTTAAATTGATTGGAAATGATATTTTAACAACATATAACTATATTATTTACAAAAACATTGTTAAGAAAGATGTCATTTAATAAAGAACATCTGGTATAGAGATTAACTAACTGAAGTAGTACTATTATCATTGTTTTGTTTTTTCAAATCTAGAGTAAATATATTACAAATTCATATTTTATTAAAATTAATTTAGTGAAAGGAATTAGTCTGGGTGGCGGTCATTAAATGAAACAACTGAATAGTTTCAACTATTCAGTTGTTTCATTTAATGACTGCCACCCGGACTAATTCCTTTCAGTAATTCTCAACTGTTAACTAATTATATCCACAAAATTAATTTAGCTTTAAAAAGACTAAAGAAGTAATGTTCATGCAACTAAAAACAATCAACACATACTCAATGCATTATTTAAAGTTCTACCTATTTTAAGTTCAAATTTTGGCATCTTTTCTTTATAATTAAATGTCATTGGAATAGTACTTTAAACTATATTGTAATATTTATTTACTGATTTCTTGATGCAGGATTCACTTCTGTTTAAGGCAATGAGAAACTACAATATTTAGCTGTAGTTTTTGTTACAATACTTTGTGATAAAATTGTGATGGACTAACTTAGTAAGTAGACTTAACCTCTCATAAGTGAAGGTGTCATAATTAAGGAATGTCTTTATGATCATTCTAATAAACCAAAAGTTTAAATGTATTAAATAAACTTGAGTATAAATTGATTATTTATAAATTAAATATATAAGGATGAAAAGGATCATGACAAAAGGGAATTGAAGTTTAATTTTGACAACAGAGTGACATGAAACCATATTTTACTGCAATGTGACAATTTTTATAACAATACTTTTTGGAATAAGATACATAGTAAAAATATTTTCATGAAGATTTTTTTGTAACTTGAATTTATTTAAATTAATTATTTAACAATATAAATTTAAAAAAAATATCCGATGTATTTTGTAATGAAACAATGTTCTTATTGTTTTTTCCATCTATAATTTAATGATCTCAGGAAGTGAAAGATATTTTGGTGATAAGTTTAAAAAAATAATTATGGATTAAATTGACTTATTTCAAAGATATGATGAAATTGTGCCACAATTATTTATATTAAGTAAAATATCAAAGAAGAATTGACAACATTCTGCATTCAAGACTTCTCACATGCCAATCAAACTTACAGTTAACCATCCTTTATCATGGAGGACAGTGACACATACCTAGAAAAAAAGTCTTTTCTTTTGTCACAAATGTAAAGTAAAATAAAATTATTATTAATATTTTAACCAAGCTTGAATGTCAACAAAAATGGCTTAACAATTTAATTTAATGACATTCAAGAATATACTGTCAAGATATACAAAACAGAGTTCGTAGTTGATACTAATTTTGTCCGCTGTAAGCTGTAGTAGCTTGGTTGATTTTACAATAATTCAATTATATTTTTTCCTAGATAATTTGAAGGACAAAGACCCCAGGCCAAAATTAATAGGAAATGTATTGCAAAGGATTTCTTTAAACACATCTATCACCTATCAAATCAATTTATGGTTGCATTACATCTAAAATTAAGGTGTTTTTTTTTTTCTAAACTTTTATGGATTTTTAAACCTAAAATATCAATAGTAGATGTTACACTTTGTTAATAAGATTTTTTATTTTATTAAAATTGTTAAATAATCCAATCCTGAAGGAAGAAAATCTATTTCATTAGAACCTCATATAATAAGATAATATTTAAACAAATGAATAGGTATGCCTCTAAAAAATTACCTGGCCCTTCACTCGAATGTTCACCTTCTTCTTCTTCATCGTCTTCTTCTAAAATATCTGATAGATCAAAATCTCCAATTTTTTTGCTAAGAAACTCACCTGTGCAAAATTGAGGTCATTTGTTAAAAGAAACGTTTTATTCAATATACAATACAAAATCGTGTTGCACGCCCAAATTGGTTTCAAAGCATTTTATAGAAAAGACTTTTTACTAAAACTAAATACTATTTTACAATTATTTAGTTATAAAACAGATTATTTATGAAGATTTACTTTCTTAAATTTTAATATACATATATCTTTGTTATAACAATGTTTTATTACTTCCGTAATTCCTGTCAAATGATTTTACAAATTATTCATTTACTTCTGCAAGATATGTGAAACAGACAATGCATTTGAATGAATTAAAATTATCTTACACTTTATACTTGATAATATTTAGTAAATAAACTAAACATTTATTTAAGTAAGTCTATATACTATTTTTTTAAATATAATTACTAACCACTATTTAAATGGTAATCAAAATCCTGTGGTATATTTGTTGAAGCAGAATCATCACAGTCTCTTAGTCCTTGGATTACTGACTGGTGAAAATCAAGTAGATCATCACCAATCAATTTTTGAACAAAGTTTGATGGAACTAATCCTCTTCTTCCATCCAGAAGTTCTGCATCATAAAATCCATCCTTAAAGAATAATTAAATGTTAATTTATCAAAAAATGATTTATATTTTTTAAGGGCAATTGATAAATATTTTGATAAAATATTACACATTTAGAAAAATAGATATATTCTCATTATCTGTGTATGCTACATTTAAAAGATGACACCAGTATATAAACACAATTGTGTGTGTCTCCCCTCCCTTCTCTCCTCCCCCCCTCTCATCCCAATGGATTTTCCATTGGTTATACTGATATGAAATCTTTATTTTCCCAAAGCTCTGTAATGGGACAGAATTAGGCATGAAACAGCAACTTAATAATATTAGGGTGTCCCATAAGTTTCTTCTCTTTTTTTTTTTCATCTAAATTAATTAAGGATATTTGTTCTTTAAGATTGATTTACTGTATGTGAACTTTTCTGCAGCCTTCTTCCATTCAAACCTTCTTTCATCTCTCAGGAAGCCCATCATGCCCTCTTTCCAAAATTGTTGAGACTTACTCGCTAAATATTCATCCAGAAAAATAAATATTGGATACCTTAATATCATTGAGGAAGTAATTCTAACTGGCACAGAAAAAGAAAAACCGGGTACCATCCCAAAAATTCACTGGCATAAATAAGATGAGTACAGTGATGATGCACAAATAGCCAAAAACTTTTCATCAATTTCATCATTTAACCCCGATAATTTTTATTTTTCCGATATTTCACCAAGTGACAGACCATATCTCCTCAGTAATGAAATCCCTTACCAACTTCATACGATTTGATGGAATACCCATCAAATCGTTTAAATTATGCCTTCCCAAGATCCTACCAGTTTTCTATTTATATATAATTTTTCCTACAAAATTCCGAATTTTCTACTACTTGGAAAAAAGCAATAGTCCACCCTATCTATAAAACTTCTAAACCTTTTTTAGTCAAAATTATTTCCAATTCTATTCTATTTTAAGATTAAAATTGTATTTAAGGTAAATCTACAGTTTAATTAAGGGAGAAGATGAATGTAACTCGAAGAAGCTAAAAAAAAAGAAATATTTAGGAAAAAGGATCTTAGGAACTAAAGTTATACTACAAATAAAGAACAGGGAAAAGGTTCAGTAGTTCTAAGTACAGAAGAATTCTGTTTCTTATGTGGCAGCTTTACATAACTTTTTATGCCAGACAAACAGATCAAATGTAGAGTATAAGAATACATTAAAAAAAAACTATTTATTAAATAAGATAGTTTAGTCTATTTAACGTGAAAGAAATTTTGAACTTACTTCATCCATGTTTCCCCAAACCAAAATGTAATCACCTGCATTTACTGCCAACTCAGCTTCAGGGCATTCATTTGGTGATTGTTGAAAAGGGTCATATGAATATCTGTGAACAAAGATGGATACATGGTTTTCATTCTGTTTATAAAGATAAATCTATATCAGATAATCCTAGGATCTGCTTCAAATTTAAATATGTATGAATGTTTAATTCTGATATCATGTATTATAAATTAAAAAAAATTGTTTTATACTCTAGTCCTTATATTATCATTCTTTATTTATTGGATTATAGCAACCATTAAGTTATATTGAATTTACATAATACCTTGGTACATACCTTGCAATATAAACATAACAACGGCCTTTTCCTGGGATGTCAAGCATATCAACTACTTTAGGATCCTGACTAACTGTTATATGCTGGTCAGGAAATGCCCCATAAATTCCTATTGTGAAAATAAAGTATTAAATTAAATATAACAAATTTTTAAAATGGAAGTAATAATATGATTAAGAGAAGGTATGATTACATTATTATTTTTATTGAATATTGTATCCAACATTGTTTTAATAATTATTAAAGGACATTAAGAGGTAAAATCAGCATAAAAAAACCTACTGGATACAAAAGTTCAGGAAACTTCTTAATGAAGGTTGATAAACTACTAAAAAATACATGATTAGGAGGAAATATAGATATGTTAAATCCTTAATACAAGAGTAATTAAAATAATAACCATAAAAAACAAAAGCAATAAACAGTTCATTGGTGGTAAAAGTTGTTATAACTAGTCCTTAACAAGGGGGTAGGCAGGGTTTTCGTTGGGTGAGGGCGGGGTAAGTTAAAGTCAGGAGAACGGGTAAGTGGTTTGACCATATAAGTTATTTTTTTAAAAACTGTTATATACATACAAATTCGAAAATTAGGTATATAAGGGGTACTCACTACGTTTGCTATAGCATGCTATTTGTGCTATTGTGCTAAACCCATAATTTTATACTGGAAATAACTGTAGAAACTCGACGGGTTTGTAAAATAACACAAATAGCATGCTATAGCAAACGTAGTGAGTACCCCTATACTAGCAAATAAAAATAGTCTCTAACCAAACCTTTTATCCTAATACTTATTTTTTTGTCCCCACCTCAACTCGCCTTTGAAGGCTACAAAGGGTTTCTTGGGCCAAGGGGTAAATAGCGAATTAAAAGCCCCCAAGCTATGAGGCACTGAGACACGAATTTGGTTTAAGGTTTCTGACCAGATGACCATCTGTGGTAGCTGGGCAACTCGGTTCAAAGCAACGTGTGCTAACCCACTCAGCCACCCCACTCCCCTTTATCCTAGTACCTTACTTTATTTTTTATCTTTTGTTTTTATTTGTCTCAAAAAATTTTTGGGGAGTGGTTATGGCTCCCCTGCCTGCACCCATGATCCCAACACATTCTTTAATAAAATTAACATAGATATTTTAAATAATTTAATTACTTAAATATAGCTGGAACCTACTGTCAAGATCAAACTGAGAAGGAACTATGTTTGGTAATTGTGGCATCAGTCTTGGTTGAGGATGAGTTTGTTGCAGAATCATGGGTGGTTGATTTCTAATATGTGTTGTGGTGTTTGGTCCACTGCTTAATATGTATGGCTGATATTGAGCTCCAATAGGATTACATATAGGATTCTGTTGAAAAAAAAATATATATATATCAACAAATTTTAGTTTATACTTTTGTTTTATTATTGAGGATAGCACCAATAAATTGTTTTAAAAAAAAATTAATAGAAAAATAAATTGTATAAAATAATATTTTTAATCATACACAATAGAATAACACAATAGTGGTCATATACTTGTGCTAAATTTAGAGGTAAAGTTGCCTGAGCAGATTGTGGGAGGATAGATACACCGGTATTTGTTACTACAAAATTTCCAGCACTGTCAGTTGTTATATTTCCTGATATATTATGTCTATTCAATGCATCTTGCATATTAGAAATTCCTGTCAGAGGAAGGTTTGCTGAAACAAAAAAATATTTTGTCTTGAAATCTAATATACTTTTATAAATGTTAATAAACAAATGGTGACATAAATATTGTACTGAATAAATATTACATTAGGTCATAGTTTACAATATTAAAAAAATATTCTAATAAATTTATAAAACTTGTATTTTGTTAAATTAGCAATATTTTTCTTAAATTAATCACTGCACTAGGTACCTCCTTTAATAATTCATCAAGATAAACATAATGCAAAATTTATATGAAATGATTGTGTGGTGTATACAATGTCTCACAGCTGCCTCTGATGGGCCTGCTTTTGTTGAGAAGATTTTTATTTAGAGAGTGTTTTATTTTTGCAATAATGTTTAATGATTTATCTCTGATTTGAAGGCCAAGTAATTATTAGATGAATTAATGAAATCAGAAGGTGTCCCTTAACTAAAGATCTCATTCTGTAAAAGTTTCCAATACTTTAATGAGAAGAATATTATGATTTCAGGGCCTTTTAGCACAGAAAGCTAGTGCTCCACCCTTCTTACTCACATATCTAAATATTTTTAACAGTTATTCACAAATAGCTTCTAAATCTAAATACAATATAAGTATATATATATATATATATATATATATATATATATATATATATATATATATATATATTTTATATAAATATCATTATATATTTATGTTTAATAATATAAAATATATATTTTGTTATATAATATATAAATTATATATTTGTTTATATAATATATAAACATACACCCATACACATACACAATCATATACATCAATAGAAAATCTATGGTATATTTCTATTCTATTCTATTTAGTTCTAACTAGCAGTACAACTAGTAAAATAAAAGTTTTTAATCAGCAAACTGATTCCAGATTTTAACCTATCTACATATTATTAGTTTTAATGTAAAAATTGAAATTTTATAAAGCAGATCTAATTTATTATAATAAATAAGGCGTACTAGATGGAACTGTTCCTGTAGACGCTGATATGTGAGTGGCCAGAGTACCAGTACTGATTTTAGGCTGGAGTGGTAGCTGTCTCCCTCCCATTGGAGTTCTTCCTGCACTCAGGAGGGTTTAAAGCATGATATTATTTGAAAAACATTAGAAATTTATCAACTACCATTAATCGTAGTGTACTAAGTGCTGATGTGTGATGTTAATTGAAATATATATTATCTTGATATATATTTGTCATGATGTAACTGACCTCTCCTTTGTTATGTTTTAAAATTATTTTCTATTTTGGAAAATTATGGTTATTTATTATAATTAAGGTAACATTTAGAAAATTAGGGTACAAAGAAAAACATTATTGCATGAAAGCTTTGTATACTGATATACTCAAGGCATCTCATGCAATGACAAAAATATTGCTTAGAAGTAAAATATTTTAATATAGAAAATCTTTTGAGATTTAGATGTTAAAAGTTTTTATAATGCTCAGGTTTAATTTTTGCATTAAAAAAAAATCTTTTAACAAAAACCAAATCAATAATGGACATACAGAAACTTTTAGATATACAATTTACACTATTTTAGCTTCATACCAGTTATGGTTATTTGAAATAAATAAAAATGTTTATAATATATAAATGATAACTATTCTTAAGCACTTTAACAAAGAAAATAAAGAAATGGAATAGCAATCAGTTTGGAATTTATCATTTATCTCTAATTCTTTACTTGTTTAAAAAAAAAAAAAAAATTTCCTTAAATCCCTATCTTGGTTAATTTGATGATAGAGTCATTCTCTCAAACCCTTTTTAAATTGATACTAGTAAAATTGTGAAATATATATGATAAAAAAAAATTAAAAATACGATTTATAATTAAGTTGCAAAGGAGAATCAATATTGTCTTGTTTTGTATATATTTTTCATGAATAAAAACTGAGGATCTTTATTTATTATGCAATAATAAATAAACCAATTTCCTTATCTATTATATCATTTTTTTATTTTGTTTTAGTATCTTCAAGGTTTTAATAATGTCTGGAATTGATCCAATTATTATGAAAATTGTCAAACTCTTATATTGATTTTTATTCAAAATTCTCTTTTCAGATCTTGAAATGAAAATAAGATGCTCATCTTCTAATTCCATTGCTCCTCCTTATCCCTTTCATAGTCAGATCTAGGCACTGCTGTATTCATCACTCTTATGTAAATTCTCACATTTTTTCTACTACGTTGCAGAAAATACCAATAGGTATTTTAGTACGTTAGTATCCCAATAGGTATTTCAACAAAAGGAAATAGCAGGGTCATACAAAACATTTGAAAGCCTTGCTGTTAGTCTGCTAAAATCCTTTTGTTCTATATGTCATTGTTGGATACTAATTTATATTTGTTTCCAGTCAGTCATTTTTTCCTGGCTTTTATGTTGGCATTAAAAATTCTTTTTCTAATAAGATAAATCTTATAGAAAAGCTCTTGGTATGAAATGAGCAGTTTTTATTTAAATATTCAGTAAGCCTGTTATAGCCCTAATAAAATAAGTATTTCATTTTACAAGCTTTTAATTTTTAAAATTAATTCATCAGATTAGTATATTTATTGAATCATAAATGACTTATGACTTTGTTTCATGTATGCAATTAAGCTAGCGACAGTGAAGCAACAAGCTGTGTATGTACATACATTTATATAGTTTCTTTTTCTACTTCTTTTACCCATGTACATAATTATGCCTATTTAATGTTATCTGGCCAGATGTGCTACATTTATTTGTAAATTTCATGTTATTCTTAAGGGACAAAGTCCCAGAATAAATTTTTTTTTCTATTCTATTCTAATCTATTCTAATGCCGTATTCATTGTTTTGGTGTGTTCAAGATCAAAAGAAATACATATTGTCAAACAAACTTTATTGCAGGATTTGGAAATATTTTATCATTATAGAGACCTGGAGCACAAAATCTGCTTCAAAATTAAACTAATCAATATAGAATTGATATAACTGCCCACAACAAAATTCAATCAATTTAAAAAAATAAATAAATAAAAAAAATACCTACACCACTAAAATAACTGTGATGATAAAAAGCTTATCTTCAAACTTGGATTTATTGTAGAAAGTAGATTTAAACTACTGATTAGTTTAAAGTTGTTAGTTTATTAGTTAATTATTACTGACTTTAAGCCTTTGGGCTCATGACTATACATATTTATCAGAATTAAAGGTTTAAATCCAGTTATTTCTTACTCTTCGACTGTTACGCACCCACCAAAACAAGTTAATTTCTTATTAATATAATAATAAATAAAGAAGTATTATTACAATCTGCTGGACAGAATAAATTAAGCTTACCCTTAGTCTGATGTTAAAATAATTTATAGTAATTTTTATTGAACCTAGCAAATATACATCTTTCACCTGAACACAGATGTTGATGAGATGTGGTCAACTATGGTACAAAAGGCAGTAGAAAAGCTAGTGGCTTTAAGCAGATAGAGAGAAGATATTTGCGGTTTGATGAACGGGTGTACTAGATATTAATAAAAAAAAAAAAAAGGAGAAAAGAAAAGAGTAGATATTAATAAAAAAAATATGTGGGAAAATACAGAATTAGAAGATAGTAGGGGTACTCACTACATTTCCTATAGCACAAAAAATGTGCTGTAGCAAACGTAGTGAGTACCCCTATTGAGATCTTAAGAAATGCTAAACTGATGGTAACAAAGTGTGAATAATGCCTGCAAGGCATTCAAGCTTTGACTGTCCTTACAAATATATATCAATGGAGCAGTGATTAAATACTTATCACCACTACTAAAATACCGAAGCAATGACATTGAACACATGCTGACTGAAAATTCTCTTCTGGAGGACTAGCCAGAAGTAACGGACTTAAGTTCAACACTATAGGTTGAACATATGTCCTCATATGATGAAGAAATGCAAGAAATAATAAATATATTAAATTTAATGTGGACTGATGAAGTAATACAGACGTGTTGGAAGAAAATAAATCTCTACCTAATGCAAAACAAACAGTCCTTAAGTCATCTGCCAGATTAAAAAAATAATAAGATGTTGGCTGAAATAAGAATAAGAATATTATCTGATAATAGATACTATTTTGAGGTTCATAGATACTCAGAGAGCAGTTTACTTTCAAGAGTTACAAATATAAGACATTAATCAGGTTGGTACTGACTTTCAGATCTCAAAAACTTATGATCAGGACCGATGTATTCTTAAAGAAAGGTTATTTAATGTAATTATGGTTCAATTAACAGAGCCTTTTCAATTCCAAGAAAACGCCTTGAGCCACAAAACAGAATACAACTACGGGCTCCCCTCATTATGATGGTCTGATGGTATAAAAGAAGACGAGGGTCCTGCTTGATGTACAAAGGTAGAGAACAGCTGAAGTTAATTCAATGAATTTGTGAAATCAGCTTGAGTTGGCCAGGGTCCAGTAGTGGGATGGTGTATGTTGATCATATGCAAATTAGTAAATACTTCAATAAAATTGTAAGCAGTAAGTATTGATATATTGACAAGAGGCCACTCATTTGTGAATGAACATACTTTATATGAGATACTTTTATTTTTATGGCAGGAATATTTTAATAAAATATGTTAAATTTATTTAGTGACCTAAGTAAAAGTTCAAAAAGTGCATCATGAGGTAGTAAGAATAGTAGTGAAATATTAAGAAGCATGTTAAATCAAACTATATCTAGCTTAAAAATTTAGTTATTTTATATATTATAATAATACATTTCAGACAGAATATCGTACCAAATTTTTGAAAACTAATAATCATTATCCACCTTTGAATAGGGATGGATCAATGATGATGCAAAAGTAGTCAGACAATGTTCATATATTGTTTCCAATTCTTTATGAGAGTGGGGAATGCTAAAAGAACTTATTTAAGGTTGCCAAATAGTAAAATCCCGCTCCTTTCTGGATATATGCCAAATTTAGATAACATAATGATATTTCAGGTAAGATCAGGTAAAAACACAATGCTTAAAATTATATCTTATGATATAAATTATTATATCTCCTTACGATTTTTGCTAGATAACTTCTAGAGACAAATAGGCTTTCAAATTTTAATATTATTTTTTCACAATGTTTTAATTTTCAAATTTCAAAAAAATTATAAATAATTTTAGTAAAGATTCTCATTTTTATATTTTCTTAATACCTTTATTATAATTTTCATTACTATTTCAACTACTTGTGTAAAAACGCCCTCTACTCCTATTGCGAGAAACAAGAAGGGTTAAACTAAAAGTGATAAATCTATTATAATCAAAGTAGGAAGGTTGAGATTCATTCCTTGGGACCATCATTTGACTCAATGTAAGTTAAGCAACCACACCTTAATTTTTTTGGCCACCACAGCCTGAGCTTTTTCAAGCATGTAATTGAGTGGGGAATCGCTCACAGTCTTTGTCCCGGGTATATGAGTCCCATCAGCCAACTGTGGCTACTCACAAAAATAGGCATATGGAGTGATTACCCTACCTTATCACACATCATCGAAAATCATCATGTGGAATACTAGAAACTACATTGCATAACCAAGGACCTACATAGGCTGTCATGCAAAAATATGTATTATATATATATATATATATATATATATATATATATATATATATATATATATATATTATATATATTGGATTGGGCACTGCTAACCATAAATGTGATGGTCGATAATTCCCAGTGAGTCCAGGATTGCATTTTCGGCCAAAATCGTGACATCCCTAGTGCTCACACTTAGGTCCTCTAGGAAGCTTCTTGTTGACTTTGGGATCATTACACGAAGCCCACAGGTCTCTCACGGATAACTCTCTCTTGACACAAAAGTCTTGCAGAACTTTTATTTTAGTAAAGGGGTGAATTTTTCATATATTTCTTTTTCTTCCCTTTCCACCTCAAATACCTGATTGAGGTCATTTGTCTCATATCAGATGGTTGTGTCTAGGGCTAATACCATTTTTCTGTTTTTCCGAAATGTCACTATATTAGCAAATCTTGCCGAACCGTCCGTTGACACAGTAGGCCTGGTCACATCCATTCCACCTTCGTCTTATTCTTCTCCTCTTAGAGATAGATGGTCTTCCATGATCCAGTCTAATCCTTCCTACATTGAATGCTACTGGGGCCTATTTCGTTTTCCATGTTTTCCACTAGTAAACAAATGTTTGTAAGAATGGGTATTTTGTTTCAGAAATCTGCTCAAGGAGATCGGTCTCTATGAAGATCCTGAGTCCAAAATCTATAAGTATTTTTTGGAGCCCTTAATGCCTCCAATGTGGAGGAGTCCACTATGATGTGTTCAGCTGTCTAAGGAACTCCATAACTGGGGTATAGGGGTTCAATGTCCCTCCTGAGGCTATGCAGCTTACTTCAGAAAGCCCCTTTCCCAGTGATGAATTGTGAGATCCTATAATCAGTGAACCAATTACTCCTGAAATTGGGAGTAAACACCAATACAGCTGTACATTAGATACTGAGAGATTCAACTTGACAGGTTGGAACTGATATCATAAAAACTCCTTATACTTAACCATACCAAATTCATGAGACTTATTTTGGATTCTTCAGTATTTAGAATTCACATTCTCAAAAGGGCAATGCAGGTTTGACTTCAATTTTATAATTATACACTTGCTCTGTTTTTAACTTAATATAGTTGATATAGTTATGAAAATGATTGTTAATTTACACAGGGAACAAACAATTATTTACTTATTTATAATTCATAATAATGATATTGAATTTCCCTGCTGTACCTTCATGTTTTAAGGAATATGATTATGATTTATAAAAAATAAATCAATAGCCCAGACTTGGCTATAACACTTTTTGTTATACTGTAGATAGAGAATAGAGTAGTTATTTGGTCATCTTGAGGTAAATTGTGTTAATTATTTTTATAATTTTCAAAATTTAAAGCCATTATTAATGATCATTAATATATAATGGTGAAAATTCAAAAAGAGACATAATTTAATGGTTTGAACATAAATGGAAGATTCTACAAAAGAAGCCAAGAGCCTAAAATACTGGTGACTCAAGGCTTTATTGGAGGAATCTTCAATTTATATTCAAATGATTAATAATCATAATTAATAATATAATGACTTAATAAATATTATTTAAATCAATAAAACTTTCTAAAAGTAAAAATAAATTGGCATTGAGTAATATATTTTTAGTTTACTTTTATGATAGCCGTCTTTAAGTTTTTATTATCATTCTTAACAAATAAAGCTCTTAAATGTATTATATTTTTGTATAAGAATAAATAGATAATGCCATTTATGTTTTCTCACCAATTGTGAACCTCGTTTTATCAAGCTCTGCTAACACTTTATTGTCCTGGTCAATTTTTTCCATAATA
Organism: Piezodorus guildinii; assembly: GCA_023052935.1. Lineage (NCBI taxonomy): Eukaryota > Metazoa > Arthropoda > Insecta > Hemiptera > Pentatomidae > Piezodorus > Piezodorus guildinii. Next base: position 82,164,852 of record CM041295.1, read on the forward strand.
GAGTCTATTTCTGAGCCAATATTTGACTGTGTATGAACATGCATTGCATCAGTCAAAGGAGCAGAATGTAGTACCGTTGCAGAGGGAGCTACTGAGAAATAACAGTTTATTAAATCCCTCAGCTGAATAAATAAATAAATATATGCTTAGAGTAAAACAATATTAAATTGTTTTAATTTTACTACCATTAAGTAAGGAAATGTCTAGTAATAAATCAATCATACAAAAATTTAAAACATAAGATAATTACAATTATCATAAATTAACACACCATCTATCAATGTGATGAGTATCACTAATAAAACTCATTTTATAGTTGTTTATCTTATCTAATATATTATGAACATTAATTAAAACCTCAAAAATATATGATCCCTCTAACGTTAGACAAGACAATATTATTATGTTATATCTACTAATTTTGTTAGCGTGTGACTTTTCAAAGAGGTAAGTTTTTTATTTTATTCTGACGTATATTAATTTTTTATACAGGATTAGTTATAATCATAATATAATTTCTGCTATATGTTTTTAAATTTTTTTTTATAACTAACTTAATGAATAATACATGTTTCTGAAAACATTTTTTATAATTTTAAAATAAATTTTAAATATTTAGATCTTCCAACATGATTTTACAAAAACATGATTGGTCTTATTATCAGTATTCAAAAAATACTTTACTTGAAATACTGCCATTTCTCGATTATTTTAGAGAGGTATGAAATAATTGCCTTTCAATACATTTATTTAAAAGTATAAAAACAGTTTTAGTTTTGCATTTAGAATTTACTATGTTGTTTTGCGACAAAATTTAACCTTGTAAAACACCTGATCGGAAATATGTTTCATTTATTAATTGTAATTTTTAAAAATTGCAGGTACTATAATTATCATTATGTTAGTTAACTAAATAAATTATTTACTAGAAAAATTAATTTTAATAAACAAGCTTCTCTTAAAAAATATTTAACAAAAAGAAATAATCAATATGTCTGCCTAGAAATTAAAATTCTATTCATCAAAATTTAATAAACTAAATTAAAAAAAAAAATTTAAAATTTGGTCTATAACGTCAACATATTATTTTGAAATAACTTTATCTATTGTCTAATAGATTGTTTTAACAGTTATTTTGAGTAAAACTTTTATATGAAATGCATTCACATGTAAGTGGCCTCTAAAATAACTTAAATGTATTTATGACAGACCACCAAATATTTTATTTTTGGTTTCAAGAACTGAACAGATTTCACTTAAAAGGGCACGTAATATGTAGGTGGAGGTGAAGCACTGCTCAAATGCTATTGAATGTCTATCAGGTAGATAAAAACTGGTGGTTGATGAAGCCAGATATTAACTTGGCATCCATAACATTGTAGATGGTTCCTTTCATTTGACTAAGTATAAGTCGGATATAATAGCTTTTTATAATTCATAAATTCCTTTTTATTATTGTTAATAAGTTTGTAAATGATGATTTTACCAGTTGGTCATAATTGTAATTAGTATAAAATAGGTCCATTCAATAAAGGAAACAATAGTTTCAAAATAGCAACCATAGAATTAAAAATATAATTAATTAATAAACATTAATACCATTATATAGTTTGCTACCAAAAATGTGGATTTAGTTAATACTTTTCTACAAGTAAAATTTCTACAAGTAATTAAATCAGATAAGGGTACGGGATGGTCTAGTGGATAGAGCGCTAGATCCCGGTTATGACGGAATATTATTTATTCTGTCATTTCAGCCAGGGGGCGATCCTGGGGTATGGAGACCCTCCTGTGGCACACCCAGCCTCTATAAAGTGGGTACCCAGAAATGGGGAAAAACCTGGCGGCTGAGCGTGATCTCGGCCGATTCACCTCATTGCACGGCCATTGGCCTAGAAACAGTACGAATCTCTATATGTACTGAGTCCAAGACCCTTCATGGGTTGTAGTGGTACAGGTGTTTTTTAAAATTAAATTAGATAATTTTTTTTATGACATTGAACAGACTATTTTTTTATTTACTTAAAATAGGACACATTAGGAAAGATTTTTTTTTTTTCCATTACAATGCAAACTAGACTTATAATACTAAATTATTTGAAGCAAGCAATATATAGAAATGATTTGAAAAAAAATATAATTGACGAAATGAAAAGAAATTAGCCGGCAAACATTTTTATATTCTCCTATTTTGAGGTTTTTTATATTTTTAATATACCTTGTGCCTGTTATAATAAAGTTTTGTCAGTTTATATTTACCCATGTGGTTAGAAAGGGAATTTTATTTCCTAATTTGGAGTGTACTTGTTAAAAAAACAAAAATTAATTAAACAGATTTTAATTGACATCACCTGCGTGTTATCAGTTCATAAAGATCCATTTGTTGCTTCAAATACCCTTCAAGCCCACATCAAAGACCTAGAAGTATGGTGTCAGAACTGGAGAATAAAAATAAATTCCAACAAATCCCATCAAATAACCTTTACCCTTCGCCGTAAACCTTTGACTTCCTGCCCTAAAGTATCCTTTAATAACACTCAACTAGTTCCTGTTGAACAGATCCGATACCTAGGACTTCTTCTTGACAAACGCCTAACTTGGAATCCACATACACGACTAAAACGACAAGAAACTGCTCGCCGCTTTAGGCTACTTCAACACTTACTAGACAAACAATCAAACCTTCCTCTTAACTACAAAAGGCTCATCTACATGACTATTATAAGACCAATCTGGACTTACGGAGTAGAGCTTTGGGGCTCTACTAAACCATCAAATTCTTCCCGCATCCAATCCTTACAATCCAAAATCCTTCGTAAAATCCTCAACGCTCCTTACTTTGTCACGAATAAACTTATCCATAAAGACCTTAATGTTCCCTATGTTACTGATTTGGCCCGGACCAGGTATCAATCCTTTCATGACAAACTCCATTCTCACTCTAACCCACTAGTTTCAATCCTTTCTTCCTCTTCAATTCCGGATAATCCTCCGAGGCGCCTGAAAAGGAAATGGCCCCGGGACCTTCTAGTTTAAAATATTTTTAGAGTGCTGCCACTGGGTAGTGTCTCTACATGTTTTTCATGACAGTTTTGTATATTACCATCACATTTACTAGATGTATTTTTATTTAATACAGTTGTAAATATCAATAAATATGTTTAAAAAAAAAATAAAATTTAAAAAAATATAAAAAAAACAGATAATTTATTTGTAAAGATGTTATATCGATATCACTTATCTTTTTTAAGTAGTTGAATTTCAAAATATACAGAGTGATTTTTATAACAATTTTTATAACTTGTGACCATCGCATGATAAACTAGACAAAAAAATATTCCAATATCAAAAAGAATAAGTTTATTTTGTTGCTCTTTTGCTAATCTAATTTCTCAATTCATTTTATAATGTTGTTTGATAAAAACTTCTTGAAAGTTATCCCACAAAATTTTTTAATTTTTTTTATTTAAATAATATTTACCACTGTACTTACAACAAAAAATAAATGTGCCTGATATAGATGTGAGAAGAAACTACCCAGTGGTAACACTTCAAAGGAATTTGGTGGTTTGGTGGATCCCCGTAGTTCAATTCCAAATGCCCAAATGGATCAAATAATGGTAATATATTAGATTTTGTAGTACGTGGGAAGTTTTGAGTGTTTTTCAAGTAAATGTAACAAACGGTGTCTTTCTTGTCTTTCAGTCTAGTGTGAGGATTCCAAGTACGACGTTTGTCAAGATGAAGTCATAGATACGGATCTGCTCAACTGTCGTAAGTGGAAAGAATCACCAAAGGAAATAGTGGTAGAGACAGACTTAGACAGGCAGACAATTATTCAACCAACAACAATTGATTTTTTTTTCAGATGTTACTTTATTCAGAAGCCATAATTACTGCAACTTTATTTAGGATAGGTATTGCAAAAACATTTTTTCTTTATCATCAAAGTGAACTTGTTAGCACATTCATTTGCATAAGAGGTAGTAGGCATTATAAGTAGCTTTTGTATTGCATATATAATATATATGTGTAATAAAGATAATCATAATAATTTAAATTAAAGGATAAATACATCAAATATGATGGTACCTGTGAATTGTGATCGACTTTTCAGTATAGGGCGATGTTCGATGTGATTATCTATAGAGTTGCATGTTCCAGTCACTGTGGGTTGTTCTATACAGGATAGTTCTACAAAATATATCATTTTTTAAAATAATTTTCTTACATAAAATATAAATGTATATTTATCAATAGATTACAAAATGTTTATATTATATTAATAAATAAATTACTGATACGTTCAAAAGTAATGTTCAGCAAATTGGTAAGACCAAGGTTTAGGGCATTACATTACACGTCTACAAAATGTTGGGCACCATGTATATATATTATATATATATATATATATATATATATATATATATATAATTATTTTATTTTAAATATTACTTATTTTTAATATTCCTTATAAAAAAAATAATTAAAACTTATTTACTAAATTAAAATTCATTTTACTCTCAGGGTATGAGTTCTTGAAAATCAGGCACAATTTATATTTACTTTTTATTTATAACTATACCTTACAAAAATAATAAAACATGTTCAGGCTAACAATGATTCTTCTTCATATCTTCAGGCTGCAGAAGATCTTCCCCCTTTCAAGTCCATACCCCATAATCAACCTGCCCTATTTTGTTTTGTACCTGCTAGGGTTTTCCCCTTGCATCCGAAATGGATACTATGTTTGGAAACAAACATCAAAATAGGTGCTGTTATTTAATTTTAATTTTAATCTTAATCTTATTGTTAGCCTGTCTAACACAATATTTAAATTATAAATAAATATATATATGTATTTATTTATTTACAACAATTTACGACGATGCATATTCATGGAGGAAGAGAGCATAGATGAGAAGTGGTGCATGCCAAGATAGAAGCTTGATGTTACACCAGGTAAGTCGTCGTGATAGATTGCACCCGAGGATACCTTGCTAGAGAGGGAGCAAAACCGCACCTATCAATTAGCTGAGGGGACTAACATAAAGATGAAATGTAGAAGTTTTCACCAGGGGAGAAATCTCCAAATGTGTGTAAGTGTAGAGGTCAAGTACGACCTGAGTTGTGGACAGAGAAGGGAAATAGAAAGTAGATAGAGGAAGTACTGAAATTAAGTGATAGACTATAACTATATAACTCAGAAGGTAGAATAGTGTGACATGCACTGGGTGATCTAGCTTAATAGGAGGACATGATATGCAAGCTGGATGGGCTAATTACTGGGGTAGAATGACGCCATGTTTATGATAGATTCTGAGAGCTTCTCTACCTGGCAAGTGTCTTGGTCCGGGGTCAATATACCTTGAATGGCTTATTTATTATAATAAAACAGTAGTATACATAGAGATATTTACAATTATTATTAGTAAATTACAAAGTAACAATATTATCAAATAGAAAATCTTCTTTTGCCCAGGCGGTGAATTTTTAAATAACCGCTAACGCTACCTGTGAGCGAGCATGTGAACCCGCTCCTTTAGTGTTCTCATAGCATCCCCTACAATAGAAATTTAAATAGATTTTGTCATGCAGTTCTAAATTTTATGATAGGTGAAGTTAAAACTTGCTACACCATTCCAAAATATGCGAATAATCGTAATCGAACCGATGCATACAGTCAAATATTATCATAGCCATCTAATATTCAATTACATTTTTCAATTTATTCCAATAGGGTATCAATTTTGTAATTTCAGTAACTATTAGGACAAATTAATATCCATTATTTTTTAAACAGGTCTTGTTTAGTAAAACATATTTTATTTTTAACATAAAGTTTTAAATACTAGAAAAAATTACTTATTTTTCCTTTGGTATGAAAAGTCATGATAAAATCAAACAATCTTTATTTAATATTAAATAATTGACATAGAAATGATTATGAAGGATGCGATGGTTTGGGGTGGCGGTCAAAAAATATTAGAAAATAGTGAATTTATAAAATATTATGAATCTAATAGTTTTTACTATTTTCTAATCCTTTTTTACTGCCACCCGAACAACCTCATTTTTCATAATCTCTAGTTATGCTAGGAACAAAACCTACGACATTCAATTTAGTAAATAAAAATATGCAACATCCAAAATTAAACACATGCAACTATGCCAGGATAAAAGATTATATTTCTTTGACTTTTTTAAGATGAACAGAAAGTCAATAAGGAAGGTAAATGGGAGCATGACAGTTTTTTGGTGAATAGGACATTCTTTTGTTTCTGCGCTACTCATATATTTGCGGGTGTGTATTTTGTTTCAATATTTTATAGTTACCTGAAGAACAAATACTTGTATCTGGTGAAATGTGTGCGTCATGAGAATGCTTGTTCCATGAGGGAGTATTCCCAGCTTTCGCCGACCTCTTAATAGCTGCCATCTCAAGAACGAGTTCTTCGTGGAGAACATTTTGGAGTTCAGCTTTCTTTTCAAGCTCACGGATTTTTGACTAGAACAGGAAAAAGAAAAAGTCAAAAACTTTTTTTTCACAACTACACATTTAACATGATTTCAGTTTATTCCATAATGCTAGGATAGGATGATTAGTAAGTGAAGCTTCATCACTCTAAAGTCCTGAAAACTTTTCATGAAATTGTATCACTCAATAAAGCCAGTTTTAGAACACAGTTTGAAACATCATGTCTTTGCAGTTACTCTACAGATTGACTAAAAATTAATATCCTTTAAAGACAGTATTGAGATTGCGGGTCGAATGTACAGAGAAAGAAAAGTATAACTATTACTCATGATGAACCCTAGAAAATGATTTGGTAGAGACTGTAATTAAAGATATGATTGAGGCTGGATGTGCCCCAGGAGGGTCTCCATACCCCAGGATCGCCCCCGGCTGAAATAACAGAATAAATAATATTCCGCCACAGCCGGGACTTGAAACCACGACCTGGAGCACAGTAGACTAGCGCTCTACCCACTAGACCACGCCACTCCCAATGCATATACAGTAATTAAAATCTGGACAATTTTCTGCTTAAATTATTTTTGATTGCTAGGTATATACTTATTTGGTTTTACCTGTAAAGTTTCGATGCTTTCATAGGCTTTACTCTTTTCAGAAGTTGATGTGACTTTTCTTTGTATGTCAGACTGTTTCTCTTTGAGTAATGCTAATGTTTCACCGTGCTCTTTTTCGATTTCTTTCCTTCGGTCAGTAGCTTCTCGCATTTGCTACACATAATTAATGTAAATTAAGTAAACAATATAATTTTTTTTTCTTCTTTCCATAGGCAAAACTTACCTTTAAAACTGACTCCAGTTTTTCGGCACAGTCAGTAGACCCCATGATTTCACCTTTAATAGAAAAGTGTAGAAAAAGTGTGTGAATGAACATTATAAGCTAGTATAGAGATCATAACGTAATAATTCATTTCATTGAAAAATTAAAAAATCGTAATATTAATAAGAATAATGTACAGAGATTCCTTACAACTGGTTTTACTTCCCGAATTTTCATACTAACATTTTGTAGCTGCTGGACTTGTTTTTGGAGATTTGTATTTTTTATTGTCAGTTCTGTATTCTTTTCTAAAACTCGAGCCAGTTGATCCTCCTGAAAAAAAAATTATAATTAGTCAATGGTATTTTACAAAAAAGTATTGAATAATAAGATTATTGACTGGTATTTATTAAGAAGCGTTATAAAGCATTTGTCTGGCTGAGCAAGGTCGCACATTTCATCAGTGGAAAAGCTGGCCACTGCCCCTACTCAAAAAGTTGTATCATAATTTTTATTGAACATTCTATCAGAGCAATTACTGTTTTAATCTTCAAGAAGAATATAATGGATTAACTATGGAGGATAGTTGTTGAGCCAGCGGATAAGGAGTGTTAAAGTACGTTTTGATGGTATTTAGCAAGTATGGAAGAAATGAGGTCTAGAAGAAAAGTGCTATTGGAGTTTGTGTATTTGAAATAATATGAAGAATTGTCAAGCTTTCAGAAGACTTTGCATTGGGAAGTATGAAGTTCAGGACAAAAGATATATTGAGATCATCATGTAGTTTTTATTTGTTATACGAGCTTGGACAACATTTTGGATAACTTTGGATTGGTAGAATTTAATACTCAGATATTCCCATGCATTTCTTGCTGTGTTCTGACTGTTATTAGTTCGTCGTCAATGAAAAAATAAGGTCCTTGCTTTGTAGTCAATAATGTTGACAGATTGTTATATTGGATTGCTAGCTTTTGAGTGTCGTCCAAATGTTGTAATTGGTCTAATATCTTATAGTCTAGAGTTTCGAATTTTGTATTTAGATCGGTTGGCCATAATTTGGAGTATTAAGAAAGAAGGGAGGCTGCTATTGCGGGAACAAATTTATCAATATCATTTGGAATACTATTCACATTCCAAAGGAAAATTAAATATTATTTTGGAAAGTAATATAAAGGAATCTTTGTGGTGGTATGGAATGGTAGATCAAATTTGTTAAAAGTGATATAGATGCAATTAATAAGAGTATTGGCCATTGATAGCAGGGACTGAATAAGCCGTGGCATTCAAAATTGGAAGAAATGGGAAATCCGACAAAGGGAAATTACTATTGTGGCCCATCTAGAATGATGGTTGTGTTAAGAGTATTGGGTTAAGAAGTTTGAATTTCATGGGAATTCATGAAGGATTGATTTCATGCTGTTGGCAGACTTTAACTGATCTTGATCTTCAAGGCTTTTTGATTTCAATATTACAAATAAGTAGTAGAGTACCTAAAATAACACAGGGCACAAACTAAGTTATGAATTTTATCAAAACTCTCAGCAGGATATGAGGTGAAAGAAACTTTTGGAGCTTTAAGTCTTTAGAAATTTATTTTATACCATGATTAGGCTTTTAAAACTTTAAAATGGTATATGTATGTTTTAAGAATGGCCATTGGCACTAAATATGAATGCCATGGCTTTAACTAACCATTACTTCAGCACAAAAATACCACAAATATTATGCAGAATGTAAGCCAGGTCCTAATATCTAGTTGGGTAATAATTATGTGTGCTTTATTTAAAGCACATTCCAAAAATTGTAGTGGAATATGACTTGCTTAATCCCTGCTGGATAGCTTTGTAATGAAAGAAGAAAATGTTGAGAATTTCTAACAGCCAGGACCTAAAATAAGTACAGGAAGTTTAAACATTTGTAAACTACCATTTACAATATTATTTGTTATATTGAAAAAATACATATAGTTTTAGATTATTAATTTACTATTGCAATGATTATTCACTGATTTTTAAGGTTAATATAGATTAATTATTAATAATACTGCAAAATTAAATTTTCACCTTTCCTGAACAAACTCCAGAAGTACAGTCTGGAGGAGAAGATTGGAACTAATAATTTATTTCCTACATAAAAATAATTTATTCCTCAAGCAATATGATTAATTCAATCTGTTAATATTTCATATATTTATAAATTAGATTTACATATAAACTATTTCAGTAATATTATTGCACAATCATTATTTGTAAAAAATATCAGCTTTATCAGGCTATTTTCTATAAAAATATTATAAATCAATGTAGTAAGATCTCTAATAATCTAAGTTTTAATTTGTTTCCTGTGTTTTCCACCGTTACTTGCACTGATTATAATATGTACACACACACACACACACACACACACACATATATATATATATATATATATATATATATATATATACTTATATTATGTTTTAATTATGTAAAGAACAAATAATATTAAGTTATCACTAGTTTTTAAGCTATGATGAATATTCATTCCTTGTTATATTGAGAAAATACACATATGTTTAGATTAGTTATGTAATATTACAATGATTATTCAGATTTTTATTATTATTCAATATTTTTTAAAATAATACTACAAAATAAAACTTTTATCTTCCCTAAGTTAGCCAGTGCAATCTGGAGTTGGAACTAATAAATTCTTTTCTACTCAACTTACCTGTAGGATATGAATTCATTCCTCCAGGAAAATGTTTGGTAGAATGTGATTAATAATTATTATTATTATGTGTTTGTGGAGTAATTATATATATTATTCAGGATGTGATAATGAAAATGAAAAAATGACTAGATCCTTGAATTTATTGTTAGTATATATATATTTTTTTTATTACCTCATTGTAATGGAAACAGTCAACAAATCTGTGGTATATATATTATTATTATTATTATTACTCCACATACACAAAATATATGTATCATCATGGAATCATAAAATATATTTAGATCATTGGAAACTATTAATCTATATGGGAAAATAAATACCCAGAATTGTTATTTAGGTTTTATATCAAATTATTTGTGCTTTATTGTAAGCTCTTTTCAAAAATTTTTTAGGAATGGATGCCTAAGTGATTGTAACAGTTAATCGAAAAGCTGAGGAATTATAATATCTAGGATCTATTATAAGTACAGGAGTTAATACAATGGTGAAGTGTGGTAGATATTCATTCCTCGTTATATTGAGAAAATTCCTATAGTGTTAGAGTAGTGGTGAAATATCACAAAGGTTAATCAAAGTTGATCTTTACCATTATTCATTACTACTTAATAACATTGAAATATAAAATTTTCATCTTTCCCAAGCTAACCTGTGGGGTGCATTCCAGAGGACAATGTTGAAAATAATGATTAACTTTCAAATTTTGTGTTTTTGGAGTAATATTAATTATATATATATATATATATATATATATTTTTTTTTTTTTTTTTTTTTTTCCTTACATGGTAACCCCACATAAGGACCGTTTATTATACCATCATGTTCCATACCTTAATGGTATACTACATGAATGATAATATGATTATATTAATTTACATATGAAAGTAGTATTACATTAACAATTATTACAGAATAATGTTTCAAATGAAATAGAACAAAATAAATAAAGTAACTATCATAACAAAACATATATATATATTGTTTAATTAGTTCTCGATTGTTGATGATTTGATAAAGTTTTCTACTGTTAGGTTTCAGCCAATAAATAAACAATTTTATTTACACAATGTTTCAAGAATTTATTGTTCTCATATTCATGCAATTTTAGATAAAATAGTGTCTTACATAGACATATGTGTATACTATAAACTTTGAAAGAGCACAGATAATGAAAAAATGATCAGACACTCGAATTTATTGTTTCTATATATCTATTGTATATCTCTCTCTCTCTCTCTCTCTCTCTATATATATATATATATATATATATATATATAAAACACTGTGCTCTTTCAAAGTTTATAGTATACACATATGTCTATGTAAGACACTATTTTATCTAAAATTGCATGAATATGAGAACAATAAATTCTTGAAACATTGTGTAAATAAAATTGTTTATTTATTGGCTGAAACCTAACAGTAGAAAACTTTATCAAATCATCAACAATCGAGAACTAATTAAACAATATATATATATATACTTATTTTTCTTATTATTTATATATTTTCACTTAGATATGTAATAAAATTACTATTTTTTTCATCAATATCCATAATTACTTTATAATTACTATCATTCATTAGTTAATATTCATGTTAATATATTTAAATTCACTTTCTCTTGAATTTATAACGTTTAATGTAATATTAGGTGAATTACAATAATGATTTCAAAACAAATATTACAAAGTATATCAATCTTTATTATCCTTCATTTAAAAATGTTTACTATCTTTCTTTCTCTTTGGAAATAAATTGAAATGTTTATAAGATGTTAATCCCATGTCCTCTTCATGTCTTATCATAGAAATGAATGAATGTGGTTTTATCCATACAAATTAGTAGATAATTGGTAGTTTGATTGTTGATAACAATCTTAACCACTGAAGATATTTTTAAATATTGTAAATAAAAATGTTTCAAGTTTAACAAATTATCAATTTACAATGTCGACCCGAGCGAACATTTTTCAGTAACAATAGATTATAATACATTAAGGGTGTAACGTGACTATAATAATTTACATTCAGTTATATTTGTACACATAAAGATTTTATACATATAATTAATTTGCTCGACTTTGTAAAATTCAAACTTATCAGTCATAAATAGTAAAATAAAAAAAGACAGTGAAAGTCTCACAAACATATATAGGGGTACCAATCCTACTACTTCTTTTACTACACTTTTAAACACCGCCAATGGAATCACAATAAGTTAATAATTGTCCGTTCCCTTGTAAAATGATAACACAAAAGAAAAAATTACTTTGTTAAATTTTGATCCACTGAAAACATTATTTTTTTAAAATATAGATAACAAACCTGTAATTTTAGATCTTCATGTTTACATCCTTGTTTCCTTGGCAACAATTAGTGAAAAATTTGTTAAAACTCTAGGTTTTAATAAGTTTAAAAATATTTATTGTATCAGCTGCATTTAGATTTACATTCACACACACACAAACTTTTTATTTAAAAATCTACTTTGAACGGTACCTTCATTTGATGAACATTTTTAGATGGTACTGATGGATACCATCTGAGCTGACTATGACTTTAACAATATAGTTTCCATGGACTTCATAAAGCCCTTTCTCTTTGTTTTTAATGATATTGATTTCTCATTAGCTACCCACCTGTACGAGTTTGCAATTAATATCCCATTCGCATGCCATATTCAAAGTAAAAGAACCCTCTCACCAATCCAATGTTTACTTTCAACCATTATCTTACATTGCTGATGTAATTGGCGAGAAACAATCTCTAAGTCTTCTTCTAACATGTCCAGTCCTTTCACTCTGAATAAATTTTATAAAAACCATGGGGAGCAGCCATTTCTCCAGTTTACATAGTGTCTTCTGTATTGGTTTTGGTTCTGAAGGAGAGACCACCGTTATAAAACATCATACCACCGTGATATCTATTTATAATCAATGTTCAACAGAGGGCAACATGATGTTCTTGAAATCGTTTGAGTTCTCCACAAATCCTTTGTTTTAAGTGTTGTGTATTGAAAAAATTCAAAGTGGTATGGAATGGGAAAATAGTATGAGCCGCTGATAGCTCTGAACAAAAAAAAAAAAAAGAGTAGGGGTGGGCATTCGAAATAGGGATATTTTCGCATATTTATTCTGTTGATGATAATAATGGAATAAAAAAACTTTGTAAATAATTTTTATTAGCAAATTTTTCACAGAGAGATTTAAAAATAAAACAAACTTGTTATAATGATTGCAACAACAAATATAAAAAGGTTAAAAAAAATTATAATTAATTTTCTGAATATTTCTGGTTAAATTGTGGATGTAATTAGTTGGCCGTTGAGAATTACTGGAAATAATTAGTCCGGGTGGCGGTCATTAAGTGAAACAACTAAATAGTTTCAACTATTTATTGTTTGCCATATTTATTGTTTATCACTAGTTTTGGCAAACAATAAATAGTTGAAACTATTTAGTTATTTCATTTAATGACCGCCACCCGGACTAATTCCTTCCAGTATTTCTGGTTAAAATATTAATGTTATACTCCAAAGATATAACATATTGTTGATACATGGTTTGATATAAGAATATATATATTTTATTTTTGATAACATTAATAATACTTCTTCAAAAGATATTATTTTAAAATATCACAGATATCTTACAGTATATAAGCCAGGTCCTAAAATCTAGTTGGGTAGTATTTATGTGTGCTTTATATAAAGCACGTTCCAAAAATTGAAGCGGATATGTCTTGCTCAAACCCGAAGCTGGAAAGTTTTGTAATGAAAGAAGAAAATGTTGAGAAATTCTAACAGCCATTATCTAAAATAAGTACGGGATGTTTAAACATTTGTAAACTACCATTTATACTTATTATTTGTTATATTGAGAAAATACATATAGTTTTAGATTATTAATGTTCCTTTGCAATGATTATTTACTTATTTTTAAGGTTAATATAGATTAATTATTATTAATACTGCAAAATTAAATTTTCACCTTTCCTAAACAAGCTCCAGGAGTACAATCTGGAGGAAAAGAATGGAACTAATATTTTATTTTATACTTAAAAAGAATTTATTCTTCAAGCAATATGTTTAATTCAATCTGTTAAATATTTTATATATTTATAAATTAGAAAATAGATTTATATATAAACTATTTCAGTAATATTATTGCACAATCGTTATTTGTAAAAAATATCAGCTTTATCAGGCTATTTTCTATAAAAATATTATAAATCTATGTAGTAAGATCTCTAATAATCTAAGTTTTAATTTGTTTCCTGTGTTTTCCACCGTTACTTGCACTGATTATAATATGTACACACACACACACACCACACCACACACACACACACACACACAACACACACACACAATAATATATATATATATATATATATATATATATATATTATATAATACTTATATTATGTTTTAATTATGTTATCTCATTTTATATTTATTTTAATCAGGGTATTACTGTGGAATGATAATTATTACATTCTTTCAAATGAATAGTGATATAATATAAACAAAAAAATAAAATAAATTAATGCACTCTTAAGTGAAAATAAATGAATAACAAGAAGTAATCATCCAAAGTATTTATACATTTGATTAAAATTAAGTACTTGGAAAGCTATACGGACTTTTGGATTTGGGTGTGATTAAAGAACAAGTAATATTAAGTTATCACTAGTTTTTAAATCTGAGTTTTTAAGCTATGATGAGTATTAATTCCTTGTTATATTGAGAAAATACATATACGTTTAGATTAGTAATGTAATATTACAATGCTTATTCAGATTTTTATTATTATTCAATATTTTTTAAAATAATACTACAAAATAAAACTTTTATCTTCCCTAAGTTAGCCAGTGCAATCTGGAGTTGGAACTAATAAATTCTTTTCTACTCAACTTACCTGTAGGATAGGAATTCATTCCTCCAGGAAAATGTTTGGTAGAATGTGGTTAATAATTATTATTATGTGTTTGTGGAGTATAATAATTATATATATATATATATATATATATTATATATATATAAGAATATATGTGTGTGTGTGTGTGTGTGTGGTGTGTGTCTGTGTGTGTGTGTGTGTGTGTGTGTGTGTGTGTGTGTGTGTGTATGCGTGTGTGTGTGTGTATGCGTGTATGTGTGTTTCTGTGTGTACATATATGTGTACATACATATCTAAGCCTGTGGAGTGCATCCCAGACATTATAAAGTACGATTACTATTTATTAAATTCCGATTAAATATCAATATTACTATCATTAACCAAATATCAATATTGCAATAGAACTGTATTCACAAGTAGCTATAAATGTTACTAATATTAAAAATTATGGAAGAGGTAATTTCCTAATTTTTTTACAAGATATATTTAATTTAATAGGAAAACAAGGTTTTTAAATATATATTTTTAAATACCTTTATTCCTATAATATCAAGATTTTTTATTTGGCATGTTTTCTAAAAGTCAAAATCAAAACAAAACAAAAAGCTGTGCAACATTGTACCCCTTAGTACTCAAAGAGCATTGTAAAGATTGTATTGTTGTTGATTAAACTATATTAGGATGTGAACAATATTTTTCGAGCCCATAAACAAGTTAGCTAGTGAGTTTGTTATGAAATTGGAGATCATAGAATTACTTTGAAGAATACATTCAAGAGGTATAGCTATTATGGGAATATGGTGAACATTTATCCTTTATAGGCTGGAAAATATATATAGTTTTAAATAATATTTTATTAAAATATCAATTGTATTAAAAGTAGTTTCCTACAGATCATAGCATTATTCTTTTTTCCCTCAATACTGGACAGTAAAAGAACATTTTAACATTAAATAGCAGCGCACCTGGTAGGAAAGTTTGTAACTATTGACTTCATATTAAATATTCTTCTTTTTTCCACCTTTTTTTCTTGTTTTCAAAAATTTATTTAAATATGTTTTTGATTCATAGAATTTTAAAGTAAATAAATGTTTAACCATATAGTTCATAAATAATTATTTTTGAACAATGAATAAACATTTTGGTTTTTGTTTCTTCAAAAACTTCATTATTCTTAAAATATTGAAAATTTCTACTTGTATTAAGATTATAGTTTGAAATTATTATAAAATATGATAGCAATAGTGACAATTTTATCTTTTTTGTGTCTGCGTTAAATAACATTTTTCTTATTTTGGAAATTTAATGAAGATGTAAACTAAAAGGTTACATATTTGTATAATTAGGTTATTTTGGAACAATCTGTCCTTTTAATTAACATTCATTTATTCTTCATAATTGACTTTTTGGGGCTAATAATACCTCATCTTCAGAATTTTTTAGTCAATCATTCCTTATGTTTACTTAAAATTGTTACTGGTTCCAACTTTAGCTTCTTTATTGTACTACTCATATGGTGTTCCTTTTAGTGCAGTAAAGAAAGTTGATTAGTGCAATAAAGAAGCTAAAGTTGGAACTAGTAACAATTTTAAGTAAACATAAGGAATGATTGACTAAAAAATTCTGAAGATGAGGCATTATTAGCCCCGAAACGTCAATTATGAAATATGAAGTATAAATGAATGTTAATTAAAAGAATAGATTGTTCCAAAATAACCTAATTATATTAAAATACTCTTCATAAGAGGATAATCTAAAAAGATACATATTTGGTATTTTATCTAAGATTCTTGGACTTATTTAATACATTATAATAATCTTAATACACACAAATTAATGCACCACTTGAATCAATACATTACATAATAATCATATACATACACAAACTCACACTCATATATATATCCATAAATGACAAAGGTCATCAATCATTTAAACCTCAATGATATTTATATTTGTTACATTTAGAGGCTGAACTCAGATTATACCTTTTACTCTTATTAGTCATAGGTCCATTCATGTGCATTTTTTTGTTTTGTAATTGTTTTCATTGATTAATTTATGGATGGTTTTTAACATTTTATCTTTGATTATTATTAACCCTTCACTTGCACATTTTTATTTAAATTTTAAAAATATACTAATTATTTTTTTCACGTACGCAATGTGGGTATGTGTCTGTAATGTAGAGCCAATAATTTTGGGATGAAAAGAGTAATATATAGTTATAAAATGAATTAGATTGATTTTAAAACAAATTGAGTAATACACCTATGACTCAATGCTATATTAGTCAAAACTGCCTGTCACAAATGAGAAAATATAGATTATTACTAAGTAAAATAAGAGTTTTTTATTGATCAATTTTTAACAGTCAGTATCTTTTCAAGAATAGGTACTAAATATTTCTTTTAATATTTTTGACTAAGTATTATTTAGTTATTGGTCAGAATGTACTCATAATAGTCTGTTGTTTACATTCTAACACTTTGGAAATCTATTAGAATTCCCAAACAGAACATTTCCTGCTTTAGAACCAGTATTTAAACCAACACCATTTCTCATTTTCTTGTTTGAGTCAGAGGAACAGAGGTTCAGTATTACTTTCAACCAAGGGATGTTTTTATGAAGCTCCTTGTACATTTAAAAATTACATGGGAACAACGAATAATGATGAGATACAATTGAACAAAATCATATCTGTGTGTATATATATATATATATATATATATATATATATATATATATATATATATATATATACATTCTTATTTAGAGTGTATGTGCATTATTTTTTATCCAAAATAATTTCTTTGCTTTTCCCCTATATTTCATTAAATAAACTAAATAAAAAAAGTTTGCTCTAACAAAGATATATATATATTGTTTAATGAAAACATCCATGGAAGGAATAAAAATAGTTATTGACATCATGGTTATTTACAATGAAGTTTTATATGGATACAAAGAATAGTGCATACAATTTATAAACCCTGATATAATAGACACCATTATGTCAATAACAGTTTACTATACATATATATAATTTGCAATAATTATTATTTTTTGCATAATAATATCATAAAAAAGTAGAAATGTATAGTGAATATATTGTTGTAGGAATGAATTATTATTGCTTGTAGATTTAGAAGTAAGAATTAAACAGTCAGTTAAAACCTTTTCTCCCAGTTAAAAAGTGGGAAAAAAATTAACTTTTTCTATATATTATTAAATAATGTATTGATAATAACCATAATCTTATAAATGTATGATATCGGATTTAATATTTTATTTACAATTTGAAGCATTTTACTTACTTTTGTAAATTTATAGTTATTTACTAGGTTTGTTTATTACTATCCATGCCATTTATTGTCAAGTGTAGTTTTGTGTTACTAAAATATATATCTGATACATTCAGCAAACGGTAGACCCTAATTCTTAAAGTCCCAATTTCTCTTACAAGCCGATAGTAATATCTAACTACTTACTTAATCAAGACCTCTGTTACTGTTGAGCAGAGTGAGGTAGATACTTTCTTATAGAGCCTGACCCAAAGATCTCTTCCTGTGCCAGCTGCCTTCTCCTCCTCCAATCTATTTCTCTCTTTTTGAAGGCCTTCTTCACTTCTTTCCAGGTTTTTCTAGGCCTCCCTTCCACTCTAACCTCATGAGTAGTCCTGGCAATTCTGTCTTCAGCCATTGGCAAGATGTGACCAAACCACCTTAAGCTGGTTCTCCTCGATAACATCCTCAGCTGGCTTCAGAT
Organism: Piezodorus guildinii; assembly: GCA_023052935.1. NCBI lineage: Eukaryota > Metazoa > Arthropoda > Insecta > Hemiptera > Pentatomidae > Piezodorus > Piezodorus guildinii. Next base: position 82,183,526 of record CM041295.1, read on the forward strand.
CCAGGTTTGCTCTTATTGTGGAGTTCCTCACTCTATCCATTCTGGTTTGATGGAATGATCCAATTTTTAACTTTTAATTAAGTAGTAAATTGAGTAAACGATGAGTGATTTGTCCTTTATGTTTACATATGTATACATTTTCATCATATATGCTCTTCCTAATAGTCTTATAACCAGAGGTATTTTTTTATTTAATCTCTTTGAAGAATTTTAATAATTAAAATGAGACGAGTTAGTCAGTTCTTGAATTTGATTAGTAACATAGCAAAGTGTTATGGCGTGAAAAATTCTAATTCTTGGACACCAATAGGCATACAAATTGTCTTCAATATAATTAATAATACAAGAGGTCTCAAAATTAAGAATAATACATTTTTCAATCAAACAAATTTCAAATTCATCAATGCTATATTTCTGTTAATAGATACCTAAGAATATGTACTTCACTAGGCTCTATAATAATTACAATCAAAAAGTCCATTAGGACCAATTTTATCCGTGGTTTTGTGGCCAAGGATATAATAATAAGGCAATAACCAATTATGATTTTATAAATTATTGGTATTTATTTGAGCAAATTAAAAAAAAAAAAAAAAAAAAAATAATATATATATATATATATATATATATATATATATATACTACATATATACATAATACATACAACCTAACAATCACTATATATAATATTTCTAAAATAGACATATTTCAATCATTTCATTTACATCACCAAAACAAAGAAAAAACTTGAATCGCAAAAATAAAATAAAAAAGTATACAGTGTTTGGAATAAAAATTACAAAAGTCAAAATTTTATTGAGTTTTTAGTTTAGTTGAAACCAAGATCAGCGAAAATTCCAATTCGGGTATTCACATAAATCTATAGGCTGTCCTATTATAACCCTTATTTTTTAAGATTTTCACATAACATTTATTAAGTACCAAGTTACGTTTATTTAAATTTCTTTCAGTGACGTTAACATGACTGATGCAACACAATTGGGTGCAGTGCGTAACAAATATACTAGAGAAAAGTTCGATAAAAATAAAATATAGTTCTTTTTAACTCTATAAAAATACTTCTTATAAAATTATTTTTATGAGTAATTGCACTCAGTGCGAGTGTGTTTATTTAAATATAAAGTTGGACATTTTTAGAAGAAACCTCTTCTCATTTAGGGGAGGGGGTACACAAAAGTAAATTTTAAAATAAAATTACACGCGATATTCAAATACATAATGAATCCTGAATGCATCCATATAAAATTAATTTTTAACCATGAAATTAAAAAAAAAATCATGAATCACATAATTAAAGTAACATTATGCTAAAGAATTTCGTATCAATTCATTATTAAGAAAAAAAATGACTCCAAAGATAACTAAATTATACATATATTTATTTATATATGAATGAATAAAGCCATTATTGCAAGGATAACATTTAAATTATAATATTTACTTTTTAGTTCTAATATAATTGAAAAAAAAAATATAATGCTAAGTGAAAAATAATAATATAGTGGACCCCACTATCAGATATGAAACAAATGACCAGGAACAAGGCAAGAGGATTCAAGAGGAGAAAGAGAACATTTATACAAAATGTATTCCATACCTGAGGGAAAAATTTCGTGAGGAGTTCGGTGAAAGGGAATTTAAAGTTGTGGGACTTTGGTTCGGAAGCAGAGGGACCATCCCAGTAGCCACTGGTTTATTTTTGGAGAACTATGGACTCGGAAAAAATGAGATGCAAAACATGGCCGAGACCATAATCTTGGACTCACTAGGAATCCTGCATCACCATAAATATTGAGGCTGGTCTGGATTTTCAGATGTCCATGATTTATTTCAAAATTAGTAAAATATATGTATTTCCTATTTGGCAGAATCTCTCTCTATCTTTTTTCTTCTTTAAGATTGTCTTCGGGATTGATGCGGTATGCTGTGTGCTATAGCAACTCAGCGAAGTTGAGCAGCAGATCCAAATTGGAATTTCCTCCTTATATACTTGATAAATGAAAAAAAAACTATATAATTATGTTCCTTAATTTATAACGATATTTACAAAATATTATCCCTACAGGCCTCTCCTTACGGAGGTGATGGTCTAACTTCCCCGGTGTCCAAACCTATTGGTTTATTTATTTATATATACTAAACATTAAAAAACAAATAAGAGAGAGTGGGTTCAACTAGATGCATTATTGAAAAATAAAATTTGAATCATTAAATTCTTCTAAACAAATATACCAAAGAATACACTCAATTATCAATTACGTATATAGTTTTTTTTCAGTCAAATTCATAATTTTTCAGTATAGTTCATCACTTTTTCAATCAAATTCATAATTTTTCAGTATAGTTAATCACTTTTTCAATCAAATTCATAATTTTTTCAATAAATTATATATATATATTTTTTTAGTCAAATTCATAATTTTTTCCATCAAGTTCACAATTTTTTTCAATTAAATTCATAATCTTTCAAAAAAACTATCCATTATCTTCCACAAGCTTGTGTATGAGATAGTATTTTTTCTAAAATCTTTAGCTTTCCAACGGTATATTATACATCTATATTCAATTTATGGATAAGCAAAATTTAGGACTCCTTCTATAGCACCGACGGATTAGCCACAGTAACATAAAGTAACTTTAAATGAATAAAAAACAACAAGGTATAATAAAAAGATTTAGTTTTTGAAAACAAAACCTAATTAACTTGGTTTGTTCGAAATGGGTTCGAGAAATTATGAAAAGGATTGAAAAAATTATCAATTTGACTGAAAAAATTATGAAATTGATTGAAAAGAGTATGAAATTGGTTGAAAAAATTATGAATTCGACTGAAAAAAGATATATATCGTAATCATATAGTAAAAGTAAGCATTCCGAATACGAGTCATGAACTGAAATGTACGTAATAGGTCCCCTGGGGCCGAATAGCCACGCCACGTAAAATTATGTGTATTTGTTTGACTCAAAAACGAACATTAGCATGAAACTGAAATTGTACATTTAAGATGAGTATGCTACAATTTGTTTACCTATATCAACTTACCTGAAGAGTCACTTTGTATCACAGATAAACGTCCTTTAATATCAGGTAAGTTTTATTCCTGTGAAAATAGTTTTATATCGCTAAAATTTCAAATGTTTTATAATACTTGTTTAATTAAAATAATTAATCATTCCTCGTTGTAATAATGAAAGAAATAAAAAATCAACTAAAAATTTTCAAATATTCAGGTTTTTATTTATTTTTTAAGTCGAATTAGAGTAGTGAAATGAATGAAAATAAATTTGAAGATTTTAGAAAAAATATTATCTCAGACATAAAGTCGTCGTAGGTAATGAAAAGTAACGAGAAGTGCATAAACTTGAATCATTGTTCTATGTAATAATTTATATTGTTAAATTAATCAGAAATGTATGTTTCTATTGCAATCCAATTTATTTATAAGTATAATATATATATATATATATACGTATATATATATAACATAAAAATAATTGTTTCAAGTAGTGTGATGCATTGATGAAATTATTATTAATATTTTATCATCATTAGAGATATTATATCCTTTGTAATTATACGACATATGTCACGTTTTATTATAAAAAATCCTTAAAGATAACCGTATAAAAACTTCAAGACAAGCTTAGCTAAGTTTAACTTTTAACTTATGACATTTTTTTTTTTTAATTCTTGAATCACATGATTAATATAACATTATGCAATATAATTTCGTATAAATTTATTATGAAGAAAAATCGAATTGCCTCAAAACACAACTAAAATATATATATCTACAGAACATTACAAAAAAAAAAAATAGAAGTGAACGGATTCAACTTGATACATTATTGGAAAATGTTAATTTAAGTAACCTTAAAGATAACTATTTAAAACTTCATACTTATACCGCCGATGGTGTATCATGAAATCACACCTATAATAAAATGTTTCCTTCTTTTATTTTTTCGATTCTTGAATAAGGAAAAAAAATATCTTTTAAAAATTTATTGCTTACTTCCATTTCGATCATGACATACAATGAGATAAGATTCCAATATCAAGGCATCGACGGAGCCTTGTAAGGCGCAAGCGGGGGCGGCTTGACCAGCCAAGCAGGCACCCAGACGGACTGGCACACTTGTCGCCGTTTGCCTTCTGGCCGACCGAGAGCATGCGTACGTCTGCTTCGGAAACCTATATCTCTGGATAACTCTATTCTGAATTCTTAATAAATGAAAATTGATATTTCGAAGTGTATTAATGCTTCTCATGAATAAAAAAATCTGTTGCGCGCAACACACGACTTTCACTTACCTCCGTTATTTATATCGATTTAAGAATTTTTAATCAAATTTAGAAACGAAAATATATTGTTAAAAAATTGTTTACATTGGATTTTAATAGAAAAAGGTGTTTTATTAAATATTCTATTATATTATTATCTAAAATAATCAGTTAGTTTATCGACTTTTAATCACTATTTAAATGACATAAGTACAGAAATTATTATCAACAATAATCGATTGATTTTATCCGTTTTTCACCACTCTCTATCTTGTTTATTAAGAAACTTATAGTTTTTATATTATCGAAATATATGTAGACCATTATTTTTTTAACCGAAAATACATCCTTCGTGGAGAAGTCCATAGAGAATAGCTGAACAAGCGAGACCTTTGAAGAAATGATTGATAGTGGCTAAATAGACGGCGTTACAGAGCGTTTTGAAAAACGTAGCTTTAATCCAACAATTTTGTAGAAAAATGATTGAAAATGTTTTGTATGAAATGTAATTCTGAATCTCTGGTGAGAAATAATAGTTTACACATTTTTCAACAACAATAAGAAATAAAAGTTAAATGCAAGTTTTCAGAAAAAAATTTTTTTTCATTTGCTCCACCACTTAAAAAAAAAATGAAAAAATTCCTGTGTATAGAGAAGTATAAGAGACATTTTCTTATAGTTTTCATATTATCGAAATATATGTAGACAATTATTTTTTTAACCGAAAATACATCCTTCGTGGAGAAGTCAATAGAGAATAGCTGAACAAGCGAGACCTTTGAAGAAATGATTGATAGTGGCTAAATAAACACTTTTTCAAAAAGGCTAAAAATATACATATTTTTGCTTTATTTCTTCCGCTAAAAATTGGCTTTTCGTTTAAGAATCATGATCATATAATTTTTTAATGTCTTTGACTCCTAAGAATCAGAGAAAAAATCATCATTAATTAATTTCAAATTTTACTATTAAAAAATAAATAAAATCGAAAAAAGAGGTTTTTAAAAAAAAATCTCGAAAACCGTTTGAATTAAAAAGCTAAAAAATTAGGGGAATTATTTTCATTCGACACCGAATTGATCCCCTAAGTTTGAGTCTAAAAAAGCCTCGACGGCAGATTTACCATCCTAACCCGGCTGTACCCTTCAAAGGTACTTAAGAGTCAGAAAATTTAAGATGTCGCCATTTAAGCCGTTTCAGACCACTTCAATCAGAATGAAACCTACATTATATTAAATCCTGTTAAATTTTACATCGATTTAGCGAGTTTATTCAATATTGTTCGAGCCGTTTTTGAGACAATCGTTCAAAAGGGAAAAATGCAAGTAAGGTATGCAAAGTATTTCATCACCGATTGTGATGAAATAGTTGCTGAAACATCTCAGGCATATACGCTTATACGTATGTATAAGTACACAGGCATATACACGTAATGTATGGAATTTTATTTTCTTACGAATTTTCGTTTTCATACTAGACTTTGCACACTCACACCTTGCCGCGCGACTTCGTTATTTGGACGCAGGGGACCCTAAAACGTGTATTTCCGTTGAAAACTGGAATTCGAAAATTTTCACGATCGCAATACTTTCCCTTATTATACATTTCATATTAATAAGTGAAAGTAAAATAAAAGGGAATTTGAATTAAACTTATAGATTAATAGAACATAATATTCTAATACCACCCCTCCCAAAATAAATTCTAAATGACGTTAAGGTTGAATTAAAAGATATTGTATAGAGTTTCGATGAAAAAAAATATTGTAGATTAAATGAAATGAGGATATAAAGTAGTATGACCAACAATCGCTTCACCACAGCTTTGTATGTTACATATTTTTTTTCTAAAATGTTAAGCTTTCCAGTGTTATATTATACATCAATATAATTATTTTTATTATGAGAAAAAAATGACCTTGAAAAACTTCCTTCTCTAACTGATCATCAGTCATTCATATTTTCACTTCTTTTTTTTACTACTAACAACAATAGATGGAAAATATTTAAAATTACCTTTATTCTTCAGAAGAAGAAATTTTGAAAATTCGAGATATAAGCCTGGACAGACGACTTCAATAAGGATAAAACACATTTTGTTTTTAAGAGAATTTGATCATAGACTAATACCACGAGTTTAATAAAAATCAGGGCTCTAACCTTAAGGAGAAAGTGAAAAATTCATAGTACAAAGTAGAACTTCCAGTTAGCTTATTTTGGTGAAAACGTTGATGTAATATCACATCCATATAACATGCCTTAAATATAAAATTTCAGTTTCATACGGCACACACAGAGAGACTTTTTTGGTAGATTTGGTTGTTTGGACTGAGGGAATCTTATTAAAACGTGTCTTTCATAGAGTGATCACGGGCCAGTGTCATGTCTGGTACTCGTTAAAGATTCCTATCCTAGTTAAACCTGTAGAATTTAGGGCCTCCACTGCAAAAACGTCTGATTAACCACAGCAATATAAAGTGACGTTAAATGAATGAACAAAACTTTAAACGAGTATTTCTCTTGAAAACTATAAATCGGAAATTTTCAAGATCAAAATACTTTTTCTTATTATATATATATATATTATATATATATATATATATATAATATAGAGATGAGAGAGAGAGAGAGAGAGAGAGGAACGGCGTGGTCTAGTGGATAGAGCGCTATTCTGCTGTGCTCCGGGTCCTGGGTTCGAATCCCGGCTGTGGCAGAATATTATTTATTCTGTTAATTCATTCGGGGGGCGACCTTAAGGTATGGAGACCCTCCTGGGGCAGAGCCAGCCTCTATAATTTGGGTACCCAAAATAATTGGGGAAAAACCTTGCGGCTGAGCGTGATTAAGGCCTATATTGTGCTAGAAAAACGAATATTTTAATCAATATTAAAATTAAAAAACATAGAAGATGGTAATAAATGGTTTAGTGTTAATTTTTTTTATCTACTAATAAATTACCAAATTGGTGTGTTATATTTCTAATATTATTAGATGTTATATGAATTATAAAATACATGTGTTTTGAACCCTAAATTTCGTAATATCAGACACAAATCTACGCTTTGTGCGAAATGTTCGAACGGTTTCACAAGTATAATTTAATCTAATTTTCCATCGGCATCTATTCTGAATTTATGAAGGTAATAAAAGTTATAGCAAGTTGTAAATTACAGATCATAAAAATGCCATGAAAGCTCTCAGTTAGGGACGCGTCATAAACATAATGTATTGACTTTAAAATTTTCTCATATTGATTACACTATATTCAAAAATTTAATTTATTTCATTAGATTTAGAAATCAAATCTATATTTGAAGAAGTTTTATTAATTGAAATATCAATATTTTTGCCCGATCAAGCCATAATGTGTTTTCAGTGAGTTCTATATATGACGAAATTTACATAATAAATATAAAATTGGGGAGCTGCCAATGGGTTGCATCCCCACATGTGAATCATGACATTTGTATCTTTTATCTCATTTACTAGATGTATATCATAGTTGTAAATAGCAATAAATCTATTTTTTTTAAATATATAATTATTTTGGTTTTGAGTCTCAGGGACTGCGCAATTTTTACCATGTGAAACTCATATTTAGCCCATATAAATAATATTATGGCTATAAAAGTAATTGTTTATCCCATTTAAATATCATTCATAGAAATATTTTTTATATATAACCAATTCATTATTAATTATTTTATATTCATTATTATTGTCTCTTCACCTTTTACTGAACTATGAATTTACAATATAATGAACTTGGTAAGATTAAACATTCTTATTTTCCTCTTTTAAACTTCTCTAATATTCATGAGTATAATAAATTGTAATTGTGTAATAATATGTAAAGTAGCAAAATTATTATAGACTACATATAAAACTATTATTAGTTGTTTTTTTTATCCACATTTGCTAATTAATTGAAATAATTGTCGATAATAGCGCAGCCCAATTGTATTAATTTATTAACATAGGCCGAGGTTCAGGAAAAATAATTAACAAAAATAATATTCAGTGCTGCTATTGTTTGAAGATTATAAATAAAGATGCTGACAAAGTGTAAACAATTACGTTATGCACTCGACCAGATCGTAGGCAGGCATTTTAGAATACTTGATAGCCAAAAACCGTTTTATTCATTAAATATCAAATAAATATTAAAAAACAACAGAATTTGGAGATTTTTAAGCTATACGATTTACGCTTATGGAATTGAAAATTGAAATTGCGCGCCCCTTTCCTACGCGTTTTGAACAAAGAAATTCTCGAGTTTGAATCCGAGGACATCGAAATCGGATAAACAAAACAAGAGATACCGAACTTCAAATCGTAAAGTGATTTCGTGTTAATAATATAGCATTATTTAAAAATTTACTATATTTTTAATCGTGTAGCTTTAATTTTTATGATCTAGAAAAAGAATAAATTATTAAAGTAAGAAAATATTAATTCAGAGCTATGAACTAAGACTTATCTACGTATTACATTTCTTAAAGGCCAATTAATTCTAATTTACAATAATTATACTCTTAGACAATTTATTAAGTGTTATCATCTCAGACCGAATGTTTCTGCTATTTATCTATTTTATCATAATAATGATTTCTAAGCTAACCTGGAAATTAGTATTAATATAATACTTTTATTTTTAATGTAAATATTAACTTTAATTTAACATTTCTATATTTTAATTGCGTTTCTTTTAATATATTCCTCCTAGTCGTTTTCCGTCTTTAATATTTTATTTTTCCACTTTGAATAACTGCTGTCAATTTTTTAATGGTTAAATGTAGTCTATATAAGTATTATTTTTTCACAAATAGTATATGCTAAGAATTTAATATGCTATACTTTTAGATTTTGTTATGATTATATTAATTCATCAGGGTGGTGAACATATATATTTTTAAATACTTCCATGATTTTCCATTATTAAGACTTACTAAGGCTCTTATAAGAATTTATTCTGATGACATTTTTAAATTTTGAGGAGATCACAAATAAATGCAGTGACAATGGATCAGTAGTATTAACTATTCTTTTAACGGTTAATAATAGTTATCTTAATTTGAAAAAGTTGTAACATCTCTGGCCTATAATTGTCTTAAACATGAAATTTCATTTTCTTACGAATTTTCGTTTTTGCGCTAGACTTACCACACCCACACAGACCTTTTTTCGGGACTTGGTTATTTGTACTCAGAGGACCCTAAAAAACGTGTAAATTCGTAGAAAATTGGAATTCGAAAAATTTCACGATCAATATACTTTCCCTTACTCTTTATTTCATATATAGGTAAGTGAAAGTGAAAATATCTATTCACTATTCCAACGAATTCGGAATTTAATTTTATTTTTGAGTTGTCTGTATTTTTTTGATTCAATCATTTATATCCTAATATTTGATTTGAACCAATGCGCGTGAATGAAATCCTATAATTAATTTGTTTGTATTGATTTTTTTAATATTTAGAGAGCATCACTCATCGCATGTCACAAAGAAAATGAAAATCAAACAGCATTACTAAAAATTCCGGTTTTCTAAAATATCAAAGGTTAGAGAATCACTTCAAAGAGACTAGCCGAATATATTTCTTCAGTTTGAGTTGAAATCAATAGCTCTCAGATTTTCTTCAGATGTTATTTTCTCCTACGGCTGATAATAGATAGGGTATAGTATTTTTAAGCTAGTTGGCATTCCTGATCATTAGCTAAGGTAATATGATTATAATTGGACTTAAAATTGTATTAATTAACTATAGATAAATAAAATGAAATCAATGAGTAAAAGGCTCAGCCTATCCAGAGGTCTGATATCGGTAAAAAAACATAAATCTGTTTTTTGGATTTTTTTTTTCCTTAAGGTTTTAGATAAAGAAAACATTTTTATATTCAAATAGCTGAATAAGTTTAAAATTTATGAACTATTCCAAGACTATATAATCAGACATATGAGTAGGAATTTTGTTTCAGGCCACTGAGTGAAGGTTGTTCCATGTTTTATTTTGAGTGAAGTCCTAACTAACTTCATTTATGTATTTTATATATATATATATATATATATATATATATATATATATATATATATATTATATATATATATATATTGCTATGTATCGAGAATACTGGGAGGTAAAGGAATATTTTTGAATCGTATTAAATAGAACAGTTTCCGGGCGACATGCAGGAAAGGTTCTTAAAAGGTCTATGCAAAAAACTGCACCCCTCCACTGCTTGGAAGAGATAGCCCTTTACCTGGAGGGAGTCTTAGCTCGGTGAGGATAGGAAGCGGAAGTCCAGCCACGGCCGGAGGAAGTTGGGGGTCAAGCCAGGGAACAATTATGTAGATATGTCCAAAGGTACCTTCATATTTTATTATGTGGTAAATCGGAACCTCAGTATTCTCGATAATAACAATGCCTCACTTTGAATTTTTATGTATAATAATAATAAGTGCTATTTTATAAATAAATGTATATTTTAAGTAAATTACTTTATTACCCTTCATGCCACCGAAACATAGTAATATATATATATATATATATATATATATATATATATATATATATATATATATATATATAAATGTATACATTAACATAAAAAAGTTTCCATACACCCAAATATAATTGGATAAATGCAAATAAAGCAATTGGAGAAATTTGCAACTTTTGACCTTTCATCTGGCCCAAAAATATTAAATTTGGATTCCTCAGAGAATATGACCCTTTCCCAGAAATCGGTGGGTTTATTTGCGAACTCCCTGACATATTGCAGCCGCTTCTTCCGGTTCATATTACTGATGAAGGGATTTCTTTTTGCGAATCGACCACTGTATCCTTCCCTTCTTAGAATATTTCTGATTGTTTCTGGGTGGACTTGAATCCCATAGTCCCTATTTATTCTAATGGCCATACTGTACAATAGCATGTGACTTTTCCAATGTATGTGCAATTTTTCATAGAGATTTTGTAACGAACCATAAGCTCTCTCAAATCACGGGAAACGCGCATATAGAAAATAAATCATTTTCCCAGGCCCAAGTAAAGCTAATACTGAACTAAGAGTTGTGTATAGAGATGCGATTTATACAGATAACACTGGAATAGGCGGTTATAGTACAACAAATAAGATTAATATTGAAAGTGTATGGAAACTTTTTTGACCTATCATTAACAAATGGCATTCTGCCTCGTTTGATATTAATGTTGCAACGAAAATAAATAAATCTATTTGTTTTTATCTAATATTAGTATTAGTAATTTTTACTCTGAGAAATTGTTGAATTGAAAATAAATAGTCCTGCAAATTGATAGCATGCTGTATGGAAAGTTTTTTTAGTGAGTGTAGGGGAGAAGTAGCATGAAAGAGCCAATTTACTAAACGGACCAAAAAATGATACTTTTTGTAAAAGAAATAACGATTTTTTTTTTCAAAATTATTCTTTATTTTCTTAAGTATTTTATTCCGTACAGAAAAACCTTAAATACTATAAAAAAAAGTCAACGAAATATTCAGTTTTAAAAGATGAGTCTTTTTGGCTTTTTCAAAACAATGCGATATAGTAAGAGCTATTAGAAGTTATGAAAGAGCACTATAAAGTATAAATAATGCAAAATAATAAAAACAATTGATTAAATAATAATTGAAGAATAATAAAAACAAAACCACAATTCTAACGAATCCTTTATAGTAAATAATAACATTTTAAAGAAAACTATTAATTGTATGAGTCTATGGCATTATAAAACGATTGCTTCTTAGTTTGATGTCTTGTTAAGCCATAGCACATTTTAGAAGCAGTCTTTAAATTATCCGCAAGCATATTCCCCTTGTCTGTTGTGAAAATACGCCTATTTCCTATATTAGGACAGTGTTTGTAAGGTAATTCTCCAGTAGCATTTGCTTTTATAACTATTTCAGCTAAATTGGCCCTTGATATATTTAAGACAAGTGCAGTTTTGTTTATGGACTGACCCTTTTCCAGAACTTCATTGACTGCTTCTCCAATTACCGATTTTTCAGGTCTTCTTCGTATTTTTGGACTAGGCTTTTCCATAATGCAATATCTGGGTCTCACATACCCGAGGAGAGGCTCTGAGTGAATCCCCATTTAATCACATCCTTATAAAAGCCCCACCGGGGCTGGGATTCGAACTCACAACCTGTAGCATAAGAGACTAGCGCGCTAGTCACTCAGCCACGGGCTCCCCGAAGCGAATAATTTAATAATATTAAAAACAATTGTATATTTAGTATTATTTTATTTATTTGCAAAATTCAAATGCAGGGCTATGAAAGAGGCTCTCTCAAGACTTATTCACCCTGTTCTTTTATGACTTGTTTTTGAAATAAATATAACCTACAAAATAAAAACAATATCAAAACATTAGTGGCTCAGTTTTTATGAAGCTTAAAGGCCTAATGTATGTACAAACCTAATCTACAATCCATTTACCTGTATTTTTTTACTATAAAATACTAAAAAACAACTTAAATGAAACAAATTACTTACTTTTTGGTGCCAAAAACTTTGACTCGATGTAGCAGTGTCCGTTGGTAATGGCGAACATTCAAATGTTAGTGTGTGACGGGGAATCAGTACTACCACTTAAAAATACAATATCCAACCGAATTCGTTTCAAAACTATCAAAATAATTTAAGTAGCTCTTTCAAAACCTGGCTCTTTCATGCCATTTCTCCTCAATATATATATATATATATATTATATATATATATATATATATATATATATATATAAAAATATAAATTAAACCTGTTTTCTTAACTATATTCACTGTGTACAGTTCATGTGATTAAACGTTTCAAGCCATAAGGATTTTTCTTCCATTTAATATTAGCTTTAGCTAGACCATACTTTAACTCAGTTCCGTTTAGAGCAGTAGGAAGTTTAATTGAATTATTGATCAATTGAAAAGCCAACTTTAAATGGTTTAATAATTAACTTGATGTGGCTTTATAAACTTTTTCACTAAAGGTTAGACTAATGGTTAACTGATCAGCTTTCCCTAGAACCTTTCTTGTAATTAATGCAACTTTTGATAGGTTTTTTAAAAAAAAACATAATGCTATTTTTCAAATATATTGTACCATATAACGTAGCCATTGAGTTGTATTATTTTATATTGAATAAATTACATTAAATATCCGCTGTGAAATACATCAGAAAAATTTTGCTACATTATTAATTTACCAAAATATCAAAACAGTAAGGATGTAAAAATATAAAAAGGTGATGACAATTAAATTGAATTGAATTAAAATAAATAAATCATCTCAGAATTTAAAACTATGTGATGACACTTGTGTGTTACAGTCAACAACGATCCAACTATTGCCTCCCAAACTCTTCAATCCCACATCAGAGACCTTGAAGTATGGTGTCAGAAATAGAAAATGAAAATAAATTCCAATAAATCCCACCAAATAACCTTTACCCCTAAACCTATGACATCTTTCCCAACAGTATCCTTCAATAACACCCCTCTTGTCCCGGTTGAACAGATCCGATATCTTGGACTGTACCTTGTCAAACGTCTTTCTTGGAACCCTCATACAAGACTGAAACTACAAGAAACTGCCCGACGTTTTCGCTTACTTCAACACTTACTGGACAAACCTCCCACTTAAGTACAAAGGTTCATCTACATGACTATCATAAGACCAATATGGACTTACAGAGTAGAGATTTGGGCTCTACTAAATCATCAAATTCTTCTCGTCTCCAATTCTTACAATCAAAATCCTTCGAAAAATACTCAATGTTCCTTATTTTGTCACAAATAAACTCATCCATTAAGACCTTAATGTTCCCTATGTTGCTGACTTGGCGCGAACCAGGTACCACGACTTTCATGACAAACTCCATTCCCACTCTAACCCACTAGTTTCAATCCTTGCTTCCTCTACCATCCCTGATAATGCTCCGAGGCGTCTGAAAAGAAGATGGCCCCGAGAACTTCTAGTTTGACATAGTCTTTGAGGAGCTACCAATGGGTTGTATCCCTTCATGAGAATCATGTCAACATAATTGTATCACATTTACTAAATGTATTTTATTATACAGTTGTAAATACCAATAAATATATTTTAAAAAAATAAAAAATGACACCATTATCATAGAAACAGCATCATGCACAGTTAATATTGGATACTGAAACTAAATACGGGAACAAAATTTTCTGAGAATATATAAGAGCAAACTCCGTATTCTATTATATATTATTCACTTAAACTATTTTCTCTATTATTCATTTTTTTAAAAGTAATTATGATTTTTAAAATGTAATTTTACTTCAACAGTTTCTTAGTGCTATATGATAGATAATACTAGATTAAAGATGATCTCAAGTTAGAGATGATTCATATTATATCCTGATACTGTAAAAGTAAATAATCAAGATATTTATCCAAATTTTTAAGTTTAGAACAAAGAATGTTATTAATACATTTATCATGTCACATATAAAATAACATATAACAAAGAAATTAATGTTTGCTCTTTTTATAATTGTTTTAATTATTGGTTATAATTATCTTGAAGATAATATATTATAGGCATTTTAAAAGGTTAATTAATATTCAAATCTCAAGTTGTATGAGCATACAGTATACATACAGCGTAAATATTTAATGCTATATTAACGCGGCTGCTATGTTATGCTATGTGGCCATGTTATATAGCTGATGATATGTATACGCGTCATCACCGCAACGCCTTTTCCGTTGCATTGACGTCATCGAAAGCATTCAGTTAACCCTGTAGTCGTGCCTAATGAAGTTTTACTTTAAAACAAAAATATATCATTAAAACAAATGTCCTTTTGAATTTAAAACTTTAGAACCCAGCTCCTAGATGAAATTCTGTACCTGATAAAATTGAATGGATGTGAATACAAATCGCAACAATCTACTACCAGGCCTTCTTCCACCTAACTTTGACTCGAACATGAAGTTTTCAACAATATTATCTGTTCAACTACATTGTTTGCTTCACGCTTGTGGGAATGATATGAGCTAAAAGGTAAAAAAAAAAAAAATTACCATTATTTTTGAGTAGTGGGGTGGTCAAGTGGATAGAGAACTAGTCTACTGTTCTCCGGGTCTTGGGTTCGAATCCTGACAGTGGCAGAATATTATTTATTCTGTTATATCATCTGTGAGGCGACCCTTGGGTATGGGGACCGTCCTGGGGCAAACCTCTTTAAAGTGGTTACCCAAATAGGGGTGATTCCGGCCTAATCACCTCTGTACTGAGCTTAAGACCCTACAGGAGTTGTAGAGGCACTGTTTTTTTCTTCTATAATTATTAAAGAGTGATGGTAAAAATGGGCCCGCTCCACAAATAATGAAAATATATTCCTTTTCACTAGCATTTACCATAGTATAATGTGGGGAGCGGGTTCTGATGTACAACGGGCAGACTTAGAATTGCCTAGGGCGTAAGGTTTTTTTTGGGGGGGCAGGAGTATTTGAGGATTAGAAGAATATTTGTTGCATTTATATATATATATATAATATTTTTATATATATATTGTTATATTATTATATATATATAAAAAATTAATAAACAAGTTCCACATAATTTTTATGTAAAATACTGTTGTGGAGAGCTATAGGGTTAACTATTGCAGTGAACTTAAACATAAATTGGCATGCAATTCAAATCTAAGAAAATTCTATAAATTTTTGACATTGAAAAAGCCCATAAGTAGTGCCTTATATAATATCCTTAAAGTCAACCAATTGTCCTTTATATAGAACAATATGCTGTTACAATCTCGAAATATATCTATCATTTAAAGTCCATATAAAGAAATTGTGTTATATTTTGTAATATTATTTAAGTATTTTATTGTTTCTTACTGTTTACTGTGTTAATGTTTGGTTGTTATTGTACTTTTATTAAATTGCCGCAGGTGAACTCCTTTCCCACACACGAGAGCTTGCCTTAGTGGGATAGTGACACTGTAAAATGTCTGTATTTTGTTTTAAATAAAGAAGTTATTAAAAAAAAAAAACTGAGATGCGTCAGTCAGTCGAGAGATGCCAACCCAAAACATATCAGGCAATATTAAAAAAACACAACTTTTACAATAAATTCTCAATATTTCTGTATGTCATGCAACCAATATATTCCCAATAGCCTACATCACATCACTGCTTTACTGCCTAACATATAACGAATGTAGACAGTACCTCCAGCCATTCATCACAGAATCTTTGAATAATCTCAACATTCAAGCTATTCTGATTAAAACAGTGTCGATAAGTTAAATAAAGTTTAATTTTACTTGATGAGTGAACACCAAGCTCTGAAGTGTTTGTAATAATTGATGTATATAATATCTATCTTATGTTTTATTTCGTTTCAGTGTCTTTTCGTTTTTTTGTTTGTATTGTTCTATGTAAAAGTACTAGACTGAAGTTATTGTATTTTAGCTTGAGATTATTTTCTGAGTCTCATGTATGTGATTTGTACGAGACATTGCCTTTTTAAAATATAGTTATATTCTATTCTATATAAATCGTTGTACGATGTACTCCTTTTATCTTAACAATGGTTATAAAAAGTGCTTCAAACTGCAAAAAACATTTATCAAATAAAGTCTGTTGGTGGTTATACATTAAAAAGTTGTAAAAAAAAAAAAAGATTATTACAGGATTCTGCGGGATAGGGTGTTGTAAGGTATGACGAAGGTTAAAGACGATTTTATTATATTTGTTATTGATATATCATTGAAAAGTCTAAAAGAAATTATTCTGTCAATATTCATAGATAACCACATGCATCATCGGAATATGTTTGAAAGATAACGAAAAATACATAATTTTCGTATTTATACGTATTTTTAAACATATTTTTGTCAGGTCAAGAACAGTTGCATTGACATGGGTACGAAATATTTAAAATTATTGTATATAAGCATTCTTTTAACCTTCCAATAAATTTCGCAAAGAAAACCTGACGTAATTAAAACCTATACTTACAGCATTCCGTTGCGTAGACACTCCGTCCATTATTAATAATCTTAAATTTAATTTCCTATAAATATGTAAATTTAGTTATTTTTGAGTTTATGACACATATAAGTAAAAAAAAAAAAAAAAAATATTACCTAAGAAATATCATATAAAATTCAAGCGCTATACTATTTTTCAAACCAGATTGGTAAGAAACTAATTAAAGCATAATTCCAAAATATATTTATTTTTTTTTAAATCTTCTCACCAGTTCGATGTCGATTGCGCTTCTTGGATCAAACTTGACTTTCTCCTTTGTGGGACCCAGTATAATATTAGTTGACCATCTGAAAAAATAAAACAAAAAAATAAGAATGTTGCCAGAATAACATTAAAGTAGAAAATTTCGTCGTCTAATAATCACTTTAATCTTTCTTATAATTTAATCAATAAGCAATGATTAACACGTTCAAGTCTTTTTAAAATATTCACACTCATCCAAGAGAACAAAAACCAAGCTTTGTGGCCCTGATGTGAAGGACAGAGAAATTCGAAGGATCTTATTTTTTTTTTAATATTTATTTCATTACCAATTCCTCTCTCAGATACAGTCCGGTATCTTGGCTTACTGTTAGACAAAAGATTGACTTGGAACCCACATACAAGACTTATAGACAAGAACTCAACCGACGATTCGGACAGTTATACCGACTACTCAACAGAAAATCTGAACTTACAGTTGACAACAAATTATTAATCTACAAGACAATACTGAAGCCCATCTGGACCTACGGACTTGAACTGTGGGGGACAGCTAAACGTACTAACATCAAACGCATTCAATCCTTTCAATCCAAAGTCCTCCGTACAATAGTAAATACTCCTTATTATGTCTCTAACTATTGGGTTGATGCAAAATTAATGCAGGTTTTTAGTAGGTATTGTAAATACGCCATATCTTTACTTTAACCATATATATTTAATCAAAATAATTTCCATCTGAATCAATGCACTTTTGCCAACGTTCAACAAGCTTTCTTATTCCACCAGAAAAAAAATCCGAATCCCTGGACTCAATGAAATCACGAAAAGAATTTTCAATGTCGTCCTGGTTTTGAAAATTTTTCTCCCTCAAAAAGTTGTCCAGATGCCTGAAAAAGTGGAAGTCTGTAGGAGAGAGGTCAGGTGAATAAGGCGGATGTTGGAGAACTTCGTAGCCCAACTCGTGCAGTCGTCGGAGCGTTGGTTGTGCAACGTGTGGTCTGGCGTTACTACTGGCACCCACTTGGCCAACTTTTTTACCTTACCAATTGCTTCCAAGTGGCGTACAACTGTGGATTGGTTCACACCGAGTTCCGCCGCCATTTCTCGTGTGGTTTTGGTTGGGTCTTCTTCCACTTTTGACCTCAGCTGGTCGTTGTCCAGAGCAAGATGACGGCCCCGACCTTCCTTGTCTTCGAGGTCGAAATCTCCTCTGCGAAACTTCTGGAACCAACGCTGCACCGTGCACTCATTAATAGCCCCCTGACCCCACACTTCATTAATATTACGAGCCGTTTGCGCAGCGCTGCGCCCTAATTTAAATTCGTAAAAATAAATTTGACGAAAATCGCACTTTGACATTTTCGATTCAAGACCTTTGAACACACTGAACAAAACGATTTTACTAAACAAATTCATGGTGAAAGAGAGGGTATTAGATAAGGTTTGTTTTGGTATAATAATGATCAATGTTAGGATTAGCTTTGTTTACACAATTGGAATTAAGATATTGCAATAGAGGAAACCTGCATTAATTTCGCATCAGCCCAATATATCTTGCAACACGACCTTAATGTTCCATTTATTTCAGACCTAATTCCATCCAAATTTTCCAAATTCCACCAGAACCTATTTCATCATCCTAATCCTCTAGCTCAATCCCTATCCAGCTCCACTCATCCATACAATCCACCTAGAAGGTTGAAACGGCAGTGGCCCCGCGACCTTTTGTAAATATATTGGAGTTCTAGCACTGGCTAGATTCTCCACTCAATGTGATGTATGTATGAGTGTGTGTATGTGTATATAGGTATAAGTGAATTCTTGACTATTGTATTGATTCATTATTGTGTATATATTTTATTGTAATTTTATGCCGTGTAAATATTGTATGAATGTAGTATGTATGATATCTTTCAGCACTACTATTAATGTCCAAATTGGGACAGATTGTAATTTTACTTAATAAAAATTGTTGTTGAAAAAAAAAATATATATATATATTTATTACATATATTACTATTTATTTCTAAATGAACAATAGTAATAGTAATATGAGACCACATTCATACAATATATACAGAAAATAATGATAAAAGCAAATTACATTGTGATAAATACAAAATAAGTTATAAATTAACATCACACCCAACACAATTATATACAATACGAAGGATCTAGCTGATCGAATATTTCAGCAAATAAATATTATTTTAGGACAAGCCATAAAATTATAATAGTTTGTTTAACGTTGAAAACGAACGTATTAATAATTTTCAGACAATTTTTTTTTTTTACTCACACATATGATACAGCTTTCAACTCATTAACTGAATGTACGGTTCAGATAGCTTAAATATTTAATAATATTATTCTAAAAGATTGGACCATCCTATAATTTATTGTTTTTGTTTAATAACATGTTTCCAAGTTACTTTAACACTTCATAATTTAAGTTATAGCAGATTGTAAACTTATCATATTAAATTTAAAATTGTTGAACAATGATGTCAAAATTAGAGGATTAAAATAAATTCCAACATATCAAATAATATTTATCAATAATCTTTATAATATCTATGAATAATAATCAATATGATATCTATCAAATAATCTTTACCCATCCTAAAAAATCTATGACTTTCCTAGAGTGTCCATTCACAAAACTGCGATTGTCTTTGTTTAACAGATTCGATACCTAGGATTTCATCTTGGCAAACGTTTAAACATGGTACCCTCATACAAGATGAAAAACTTTTCGACTTTTGGGCTTCTTCAACATTCCAGACAAACGTTCCAATCTTCCACAAAACTACAAACGGCTCATTTACATGACTATCATGACATGGCCAATCTGGACTTAAAGAGTTGAACTTTGGGACTCTACTAAAGTATCAAATTATTCTCATAATAAATCCTTATAATCCAAAATCATTCGTAAAATCCTCAATGCTCAATAACTTCTTAACAGATATACTCATTCAAAATTTTATTAATGTTCCATATGTCGCTGATTTGGCCCGAACCAGGTACTACTCCTTCCACGATAAACTCCATTCCCACTTTGACCCACTTGTTTCAATAGTTAGAATCCTGATAATCCTCCGAGGCGTTTAAAAATATTATAACCTCGAGATCTTCTGGATTAGAATATCTACTGGTGTACTGCCTATGGATGGTTTCTGTTCATTTTTGTTTTTGTAATTCGTCTTTTAGCGTATTTAATTGTTGTATTATCAAATGCAGTTATGAATTTAAAAATATCAACCATCAAAAAATATAAACAATAATGTGGGTTTCAACCACTGGACCAAAAAGTATCAGTTCGGAATAAGAAATGTAAGGCGATTAATTAATGAATTTATTGTGTCGAAAACCTAATTTTAAAGGGTAATTATTGCAATAGCTAATATAAGGGTTGTTTATAAGAGTTTGGAGTGTTAACAGGTATCTTGAACCTCATAATTATTAATTCTATATTATTCTGATAATGGAACCAAGCTTTGTTCAGCATACTAAAATTAAATTACCAGGTCAATACAGTTATAAGTAATGTAAAATATATTATTAAATAGAAATAATAAATTGAATTGAACTATGTTTATTTGTTAAAAATATACATCTTCTACAATAAACCCACACAGCCGTTGAAATAAAGTGATGGGATATTGGAATATTTGAAAAATCCTAGCCTCTACAGATATTCACCGATCTTTGAGCTTCAATTACAATCCCATATATAGAGTTTTATCCAGCTTCAATAATTAACAGTCCAGAGATTTATCCGACATAAAAAACCAAGATTGGTTAGCCAGTTGATGGATTCAGACCCTGAATTCATCAATCTTCATATGAAACAGAAAATATTCTACTTCGAATCAGAGGAGAACTGTCTTTTTTTCTGCGACCAATTTATTTCAAATAGTCTGCCCCACATTCTTCTTTACTGTGAAAAACTAACAAAAGACAGATAAAAATATTTAAGACACTTTTTATACCGTAAATCAACATAAGATAGAAAACATACTACAAATCAACAGTCTACAAAACTATATATAATTTACTTGTTTAAAGTATCAGCGTGTAGCAGCCTAGATTACTTAAATAGTAATGGTCCACACACTCATTAGGTGTTATAATAGGGGTACTCACTACGTTTGCTATATCATGCTATTTGTGTTATTTTTCTAAACCCGTCGAGTTTCTACAGTTATTTCCTGTATAAAATTGATGGGTTTAGCACAATAGCACAAATAGCTTGCTATAGCAAACGTAGTGAGTACCCTAATATAGTCCAATAAATTTAGTTCATTATTTTTGTTTGTATGATGATTTTTTTTTTCTTATCCGACGATTACGATGGGATTCCAGAATCATGTGTGTGAAGTAAAATTGTCAATATTTACTTAAATTTGTACTAGATGTATATTTTTAACAAATCAAAATAAATAAGAATTTTAGAATTTAGTTTATCTTTCTCTGATATACAACTAGCCAATTTTAAATATCGTTAAAACTCCTTTTAAGGGCACATCTCTAATAATTAAACACCTAGGTACGGACAAATGACACGGCCAGATTATATGAAGATTTCACTTCTTTTCAATGAATGACATCTCTAACGTAAGCGGGCAGCAATATTTTGGTCACCGAGAGAAAATGTTAACCAAAATGCTGATAGTTGCGCCAGGCTTGTAAAACTAGTCCATCACTCTAAAGTTTATTACAATATACAGACTAATTACTTGACTTGAGCTCATTCTTTAAATCTTCTCAGCTCAACGATAAGTAAGGATTCCTTCTACCCAAGTCAGATTACTTTTTGTTAGCTGTCAATTTCGACTCTTAAGGTCGGCCAGACGTACGTTGATCTTTTGGTTTGGGTATCACTGTCCTTCCGTCATATTTATCTACTTGCACGACCACGGATTGTCGAGGCTTCTTGGGAAACATAAGGTTTGCTTAAGCCTTCGACAAATGTAGAATTAATACAAGAATATATATTGTGTACATTAGCTAATGTAATATCACAATTTTCAACATAACTCAGAAGATTAAGCCAACAGCTGATAGTCTTCAGCACAAACCGGGTGGCTAACTCCAAAACTCCACACGTTCATTGAAAAAATTAACTAGTACGCGCTTGCCGGACTTCCTGTTACACACTTCCGTCCCTTTTGGTGAAATTATTCGTGGAAAAAGGAAAGGGGTTACACACACAAAAAAAAAAAAAAAAAATATGCCAACAATAAACAATCTGTGAAAATTCTAACTGTATTGATGAAGTTCTTTTGTGTATGGGAGGCACATGTTTAGGTACAGAAAAGAACCCTTCTTTAATGAAAAAACCCATGTTAAGAACTTTTTAGTTCCTTTTGATTACGTAAAATTCCACAATTAAAATATCTATATTGTATCTTAGTACATAATACATGATTTGAAAGAGCATTGTTAAAAATATATATTCCTGGAGTTTTGGAATAATACAGGGTCCATGACGATATCCAATAGAATGTGACGCACAAGGACTAAAGAAATGACACGGCAGCAACCTAAATTTAGAAAGGACCGAAGAGGTCTTATATCATAGCCTGAGAACACGTAACACTGAAAGTAATTAAAAAATTAAACGAACGTTACGTAATTCCTTTCGAACTATAATTTTTGGCTAAAGGTTATTCTGGTCGGAATATCATAGCACACTCGACTATAGCTTCGAATCGATTGTGGCTTCTCCAAGCTGACGCAACATACCAATCAAGAGGAAAAAAAATTGAGAAAGGTTACGTGAACAATTGAAAGCAGTTTTAAGTCAATAATATATACTTTATCGGAGGTCAGGGCAATTCTTTAGTTGCAACAGGTAGTTGAACTATCTTCCTGAAAAATCATAAATTCTAAATGAGAGAAGTTAGTTCAGTGTTCAGACAAAAGAACAGACAATTAAGACATAAACTTAACAAACTGGTGCTGACGTTTCTGCCTAAATTATAGGCCTTCTTCAGGGCGTTTGAAAGAGAACGTCAGGTTCAATATTTCCCCACTCTGGGCGCCATTACTGCTTCTTTGTTCTGACGCTCTCCTTCAAACGCCCTGAAGAAGGCTTATAAATTTAGGCCAAAACGTCGGCACCAGTTTATTAAGTTTATATCTCAATTGTGTGTTCTTTTGACTGCACTCTGGACTAACTTCTCTCACTTACTCACACAGTCCTGGGTTTGAATTCGGAAGTGGCAGGATAATAATTTATTCTGCTAACTCAGTCTGGTACAGGGAGTTGCTCAGGGGCTCATCCACGCTCTATAACTCGCTACACAAAATTTGGCGTGTTCGCAGTAAAATAATATTCGGACACGACTGTTGTTCCGTCTAAAAACAATACGAATCCCTATCCCATATCCTTCATGTCATATGGTACAGTTTTTTTTAGACCATTTAATAAAATAGTCAGTGTTCGAAGCAAACATAATTTGGAGAAATTATTGTCAAATATATTAATTTAAGGGATGTTCATTTTTACTTCACTTACCTACACATAGTGAAGGAAAGTATTGCGATCGTGAAAATTTTCGAATTCCAATTTTTAACGGAAATACACGTTTTATTTTTGGGACTATAAGAAAGGACTAAAAATAATTTATTTATTTTTAGTGGTACCGTTATTAAGCTTTTTATAGCACTACATTTTTTTTTTTAAATTTTATGTTATTCATTTAAATTTTACAAAACATAAAGTTTTTTTAAATTCCCCTATGTACCTTAAATAAACGTAAACAAAACGGTTAATTTTTTTAAGTAAAAAACAAAAACGCAATACTTTTATAATTAATTTACGATTTATCAGGATGAAATTTATATATAAATACATAGGTGGTTGGTGGTTGTTGGTTGTAAGATGAAAATTGAAATCATATTAAGATATCAAAGTTATGAATGAAGATACATAGGACAAAAAGTCAAACTGATAGACTCCTTCTTGTGTTAAGATAGTTAAAGATATTTATATGTTGTCACACCTTCACTCTACGTCGTAAGCCTATGACTTCCTGCCCCACCGTATCCTTTAACAATATCCTACTTACTCCTGTTGAACAGATTCGGTACTTAGGACTCCACCTCGACAAACGCCTAACATGGAATCCTCATACTAGACTGAAACGACAGGAAACTGCTCGTAGATACAGATTACTACAACACTTACTTGACAAACGCTCAAAACTTCCTACTTACTACAAAAAACTCATTTATATCACAATTATCAGGCCTATTTGGACCTATGGCATTGAGCTATGGGGGTCTACTAAACCATCGAATTCCTCTCGTATCCAATCCTTGCAGTCCAAAATCCTTCGTAAAATCCTCAATACTCCTTACTTTGTTACTAATAAAATCATCCATAAAGACTTAAATATCCCATTAGTTGAAGACTTGGCCCGTTACAGATATACCTCTTTTCATTCCAAACTCCTTGCCCACTCAAACCCGCTTATCCGTGACCTCTCCTCCATATCTATTCCTGACAACCCACCGAGGCGCCTAAAAAGAAGATGGCCAAGAGACCTCCTAACGTAAGACATTGGAGTGCTACCAATGGGTAGTTTCTTCTCAGGACTACCATGTGTACTAATCATATATAAAGCCTATTTACTTGTATTTATTTAATACAGTTGTAAATTTCTTTAAATAAATAAATTAAAAAAAATATGTTGTCAGATATATCAACAAATAAGTTAAGCACTGACAGATTTAATTTCCTAAATAAATTCGTATTTACCTTTGTGTCTTTACCTAAGACTCTACTTTTTAGTATTTTTTTTTAATTCAATGGGTTACCCCGGTTTATTGAAACTTTGAAATGAGGTACATTAATCACTATTTGAAAAAGAACAATTGCGGGGTGTAATATTTCTATTTCATTATAGCAATGTTTTAATTTATTAATTTAGCTGTGTCTTTCTAATTCATATCAATGATCCAATAACTGGGTAAAACGGATGATGACGGTTATTTTACAACGATCGCAGTCCCTAAATAATTAATAAACTACTGTAATATTTATTCCTCTGTATTATTATCGAAAAATCCGCTAAATTATAGAACAGATACAGAAAACCGACATTTTTTTCTCTCGTCGATTCTGGCTAATTATTATTTTTATTTAAAGAACTACAACAAGAAGCATTGAACAAAACAGTAAAATTGTATTTTTATAAGAAATTTCATCAATATATGCATACTCAAAATAAAGAAAATAGAAGATAATAACAAAATAAAAAATATGTTGCTGGCAACACACGAGTTTCACAAACGTAGGTTGTTAAAATTATTTTAAGAAATATTAAATAAATTTAGAGTTAAAAAAGCTTGACAGGTCCTTCAAAGTAAATCATAACCGTTCCTGTTCATCCCTTTTTAATCAGTATGCAGGTGTTCCTCAAGGCAGTATTCTAGGACCCATCCTTTACACAGTTTATACAGCTGATATCCCATCCCATCCTAGCACTTTCCTTTCTACCTATGCTGATGACACATGTGTGTTATCAGTCAACAACGATCCAACTATTGCCTCCCAAACTCTTCAATCACACATCAAAGATCTTGAAGTATGGTGTCAGAACTGGAGAATAAAAATAAATTCCAATAAATCCCACCAAATCACCTTTACCCTTCGTCGTAAACCTATGACATCCTGCCCAACAGTATCCTTCAATAACACTCCTCTTGTCCCGGTTGAACAGATCCGATACCTAGGACTGCACCTGGACAAACGTCTTACTTGGAACCCTCATACAAGACTGAAAAGACAAGAAACTGTCCGACGTTTTCGACTACTTCAACACTTACTAGACAAACGCTCTAACCTTCCACTTAAGTACAAAAGGCTCATCTATATGACTATCATCAGACCGATATGGACTTACGGAGTAGAGATTTGGGGCTCTACTAAACCATCAAATTCTTCCCGTCTCCAATCCTTGCAATCAAAAATCCTTCGAAAAATCCTCAACGCTCCTTATTTTGTCACAAATAAACTCATCCATAAAGACCTTAACGTTCCCTATGTTGCTGACTTGGCGCGAACCAGGTACCACTCCTTTCATGACCAACTCCATTCCCACTCTAATCCACTTGTTTCAATCCTTGCTTCCTCTACAATCCCTGATAATCCTCCGAGGCGTCTGAAAAGAAGATGGCCACGAGACCTTCTAGTTTAACATAGTCTTTGGGCAGCTGCCAATGGGTAGTATCCCCAGATGTGAATCCATGACATTTTTATCTTGTATCTCATTTACTAGATGTATATCATTATACAGTTGTAAATAGCAATAAATTTATCTAAAAAAAAAAAAAAAAAAAAAAGCTTACGTACTTAAATCGTGTTTGAATCATATGTTTTAAATAAAATAAAATAACAATTTAAAAATTGTATCTAAAATAATCACTTACGTTCAAGTCCTATTCGTCACTTTACATTACCTTCCACAAGTTTGTATATAAGGTAATAAATATTTAGCTTTCCAACGGTATATTAAACATCTATATTACATTTCTTATGTTCGGGCATTTTCTTGTCGTTTCAGTCTTGTATGGGGATTTCAAGTCAGACGTTTGTCAAGGTGGAGTCCTAGGTATCAAATCTCTTCAACAGGGGCTAGTGGAGTTTCATTAAAGGATACTGTAGGGCAAGAAGTCATTGGTTTATGGCAAAGGGTAAAGGTTATTTGGTGGTATAATTGTTTAAAATGAAAGCAAATATAAATCTTTCAAAACCACTATACGGACAAGGATGCTAAAATTTAATGGGAATATGATAAATGAATTCTTTAAGGGTAAAAAAACAAAACAAAAAAACATTAGTCTACAACAAACGTTTTGGAAGGACATATTAAACGAAGGAATGAAGAACTGCAAAAAACATGAAATGAGCGACGGAGACTGCATGAACTGGGAAGAATTTCAGAACGAATAGTAGAGGCTTATGGTTCAAGTGGGAGATGAGAAAAAACAAACAGGGAGGAAATGGACTGAGAAATCGAGGCCACATCACTCTTAGAGAATGAAAAACTTGCGGAGGGGGAGAAAAGGGGAGAAAGGAGACAAAAATAAATGATATCTGCTTGGTCTATAGCTGGCCTCGAAAAGAAAAAAAAAGAATCAGCACTAATAATAAAATCGCCAGGCCACAAGAATACTGACTAAAATGTAAACAAAAGAGAGTTTCAATATTCCCAAATATTATACATTATGCTACTCGAATTGGAGAGAAATTCATCAGAAGTAATATGTCTGGAAATTTCTCAAAAATGCAACAAGAGTGAAAATGCTTATTCAACATCGTGTTGCTCAGATGCAGTGGGTTGCTTTTTTTTTACGCAGCATACCAATTAGTCTAAATTAGATTAATGTTAAAACTTTTTTTCCTTATATTTTAATTTAAGAACAATTATTATCATTTATAGACGATCATTTCAAACGTTATTCTAAATTGATAAACTATTGCCTCTTCATCCTTCTTTGGGATTATTTAGTATGTATTAAATCTTTCTCTAAGCCAAAAGAAAAAAAAAAAAAGATGGATTGGAACATTGCTAACCAGATATGTGATGATGAGTAATGCCCTAGCCTGACTGGAAAGACGAGCTCTTTCAAAAAAAAAAAAAAAAAAAAAAAAAGGAATCAGCACTAATAATAAAATCGCTAGGCCACAAGAATTCTGACTAAAATGTAAACAAAAGAGAGTTTCAATATTCCCAAATATTATACATACTACTTAAATTGGTGAGAAATTCACCGGAAGTAATATGTCTGGAAATGTCTCAAAAATGCAACAAGAGTGAAAATGCTTATTCAATATCGTGATGCTCAGATGCAGTGGGTTGCTGTTTTTTACGCAGCATACCAATTAGTCTAAATTAGATTAATGTTAAAACTTTTTTTTCCTTACTGGAAGGAATGAGTCCGGGTGGCGGTCATTAAATGCAACAACTAAATAGTTTCAACTATTTTATTGTTTGCCAACGTTTCGACCCCCTTTGTGGGTCATCATCTGGGCTGTTTTTTTCCTTATATTTTAATTTAAGAACAATTATTAGTATTTATAGACGATCATTTCAAACGTTATTCTAAATTGATAAACTATTGCCTCTTCATCCTTCTTTGGGATTATTTAATATGTATTAAATATTTATCTGGGAACCCGTGGCTAAGTGGTTAGCGCGCTAGCCTGCCACGCTGAAGTTGTGAGTTCGAATCCCAGTCCCAGGAGGACTTTTTTCGAGGATACAAATCAATGGGGATTCACTCACGATCTCCCCCGGGTATGTGGGACCCGCCAGCTAATTGATGGCCACCCACAAAAATAGGCGTAGGGAGTGATGTGACCCTACCCTATAAAATGTCATCGAGTATCGCGATGTGGAATATAAACCATACCGCGCGGCCAAGGGCCTTCAAGGCCTGTCGTTCCTACTGAAAAAAAAAAATCTTTCTCTAAGCCAAAAAAAAGAAAAAAAAATGGATTGGAACATTGCTAACCAGATATGTGATGATGGGTAATGCCCTAGCCTGCAATGACGAACTCTTTCAGAGCTTTTAGTACTTCTTATACTTTCTTTGGTGGGATATACATCGAAGACTACCACAGCATTATTGCCATGACTTCCCTGTACATATGTCACACAATTCTTAAAAATTACAGAAAAACGTTCGCTCCGATTCCAATGAACTCTGTGTGGAAGATCTAGCTTGGGGATCTACTACATCAACTTCATTCTTTCCGAGTATCGTTTCATTGGCAAAGGGTTAAAAGCAGAGTAAACAGAGATGTTGATTTCGTCCGTTTTCGAAAGACTTCCTCTGAGAAAAGCGACAATGGAAACGGAGAAAGTTCATATTCGAAATATTTTTTTCAAAACATCAT
The DNA here is from genome assembly GCA_023052935.1 of Piezodorus guildinii. NCBI lineage: Eukaryota > Metazoa > Arthropoda > Insecta > Hemiptera > Pentatomidae > Piezodorus > Piezodorus guildinii. Next base: position 82,213,003 of record CM041295.1, read on the forward strand.
CAGACTTCTTAGCGATGTAGATCCTGGATAAGTATCAGTGGATCCAGAGTTAATTTTTCTTTGCTGGTATTGATGTGATGATCCAACAGTTGCCAAGGAAACCACTACACAGTGGTTCCAAACGCACTTTTTCGGGACAAAAGTCTGCACTAGTCGTTCTATTCAAGATATTACAGCCGTTTTAACGTCATTTTGTTCCTTAGTAAATTCACTATCAATAGTATGGTTGACATATTTTTAGCTCATTTTCATATCATGAAAATATACATGGTTTTGTCGATAATTTCAGAGATTCTCTCTCTCTATTCCAATTACCTGCCTGCAGAACCGAGACCTTTAGAAATGCTTTCCACGCTGCGGCCGCGAGAGAGCTCAACATGCTTCCGGTGGAGATCAGGTTCGCATCCTCCTTCCGCAGGGCATGCATTCGACTATTTCTAGACGGGGACTCGACGAGTGCGCCTTGAAGCCTTATGCTCTCTGTAAACCAGTTGCCATTTCCTATCCCTTTTCTGATATTCCTTCTACTTAATTATTCCTATTCATTATCCTTTATTATTAGCATCATTCCTTTTTTTTTTTTTTCTTTTCTTTTTTTTTATCTTCCTTCAGCATATTGCCTATATTTTATTTCATATTTTTCTAAAATTTGGAAAAGATAATATGTAACAATTTTCTGTTAATTATAAACATAACATTGTAAAAATTAGTAGATAAGTAATTCAATTATATTTTAAATAGCACATTTGTATGTAAAAAGTTTATAATTTTGTCTGTAAGAAAGGGCCTCTGGCCCTAAGACAATAAAAATCAATCAATCAATCAATCTCTCTATCTCTCTACAATTAATTATTCTTATATATGTATATATATATTTCCTGGAGGTAACTTTGTTTACAATCGTTGTTAGATAAGGTTAAGAAAACAATGGTTTTTTTTTTTTTTCCCCGTAGGCTGAAACCACTTGGGTCATTTTCGCCTTAAATCAAGGATTAAATATTATAATTTATTGTACAAGTCTGTCTGTCGTAGGAAGTCAAAAAGTTTTGAAGTCAAAACGTTTTCATTTAACATTGAAAATTGAGTCCTGTATATCAGGATTAGGCGGTTTAGGGCCTAAGGCCGTAGCCATTTCAAAACCAAAATAAAAACAAGCACAACAGAAAAATAAATTAAATTAAATTAAATTAAAGTAAATAAATGGGTACTCCCTGAAGTCACCAAGAGTCTTCTTGCTTCAGCATATACGGAAATCACATAATTAAAATTAAAAAAACAAAACTACAATAAACCAGTAAGAATAAATGTGACAAGTTTAAAATTAAATTATAAACCAGCCTAAAAGGGATACGAGAAGAGCTACTACACTACTGAATTCCAAGAAAGATCTACAACAATCGGCCTATTGTTCTCTCTGATCAAACAAACACACCGCGATGTGCACTCTCCGAAAGCTAGAAGAGAACTGAAACTTTGGTTTTATATAACGACTTGGTGATTTTTTAAGAATTTTCAAAGAATCTCATAAAAATTAAAATTATTTTAAATAACTTAATATATGCAGAACATAACGAAGTGCAAATTACTTTAAAAAAATTAGTTTTGTATCTAGTTTTTTACGAACAAAATTTCAAAATCATAAATTGATTCCTACGCTTTTGGTAAAGAAGAACGCATTGTTGGCTATAGGAATTTCTTCAATGGAAAGACCAGAAAAAAATTGACATATAAAATTATTTTTATGTCTAACTTATTTTTTCCACATCATAAACCATAATGAAGTACTGCCCCGAAGCGAGATATAATTATAAATAAGTTCGTGTAGGCTATTTTTGTTATTAATTTTATTGTATCACATATACATCTTGTAATTTATACAATTTAAATGATAAAATAGCATTTCAGATTAAATATAATCTATATAAATGATAAATAACAAAAGTTCTACTGCGAAACGCAAAACTATGTCGCGTGGTGTAATTGGCATGGAATACCAGTGATGCAGCGGTGTCTACTAGTCACAAACCCATTGTGTTTCGCAGTAGAACTTCTGTAATATATTGGAAATTCGTAAAAAAACAGTTTTATTTTCCTAGAATATACACAATAATGGTTTTAAGATGATATTACCTTTAGAAGTTCTAATTAAAACGGAGTGTTTTATTTTTTATTAACAGAGCACTTTCAGTAAAAACGTTATTTCAAGATTCCTTGTTCGTTTAATTAGGAGTAACCAAAAATCTTATACATCTGACTTGTTAGAAATTTAATGTTCTAAAAGACTGTTTGTTATGTATTTTTTAATAAATTCCTGACTAAAATAGTTATTGAATCGAAACCACCGACTTTTCTGACATCTTGTGTTTATTTTTACAATTTGGCCAATATTGACAACCACGTATCTCAGTAGGTGTTTCGAATTTTCCAACATGTTACATACCAAACATGTAGGCAATTTACTGTTTTTTAAAACTACTAACGACAAAGTTTGCTCTAAAATGTCCAGGAAGTGATTTAGAAGGAAAAAACTGAAAAAAAGTGTTTTTTTTTTAGAGGTTTTTTTAAGATGGCGGAGACGCACACTGGTGAAAAGTGTGAAAACCTTGGTTTTTAATGAGGAGAGCATTACAAACAATTGGGTATAAAAATTAAATTTACTTTTTCTAGCCAAAATCCTATTTTTACTGGGCTATTCAGGATCGTTCTACGAGACCCAAACCATAGGCCTCTCACGAAGAATTCTTTCTTGCCAAAGGTCTCGCGGAACTTTTCTTTCGAAGGGGATGCATTTTTCATATATTTATTTTTTTCTCTTTCCGCCATACGTGCCTGATCGAGGTCATTTGTCTCATGTAGGACGGTTGTGACAAGGAATAATGCCGTTTTTCTGCTATAGGTAGCATACCTTGCAGAACCGTCCGTGCCAACGCAATAGACCTCGTTTAAACAGGCCAAGTTTTTTTTCTCTCAGGCGCCTCATTAAATCGTTCTTAACTTTATAATGCTGGCATGAGAGAATTAAGACGTTGATTTCCAAAAGGTACTAAAGGATATTTTTTTCGAAATTGATATTTTAACATATTTTTATACAAATGGTTAAGTTTAATCTAGATCCGTTAACAGATTCTATCTAAAAAACATAGAAATCCTTTAAAAACGTATTTGAAAAGTGCTTTTTATTCTAAAAGGTACTAAATCCATATTTCCTTTCATTATAAAATGTAAAATACTAAAAACATTTCTTTCCTAAACGTATTATATCCTCTGTAAACAGATAACCTTTCTTTCATTTCCTTCCAAAAGGTACTATATTTTTTTATTATATAACAGAAGCACCTAATCCCGTCATATATATCAATTAATTAATTGTTTTCTTCATTTCGTTCATTTTTATTGGTTCATTTAGCTCATATTGAATCTCGGCTATTATTTAGATCAATAGTTTTAACCTAATAATTAGTTTTTACGCGGTTTTAAACAACTTCTTAAACAACGTCGCTTCGGCTCTTGTAGGTTCTTAATGAAATTAAGTTTTTTCATAGTATTTCTTCTTGCAGCCGCATTAATTAAATATAAAAAATTATAAACTCACATTTTAATAGAATAATGGTATTTTATCCAGCAAATGTGACCTGACCTTGCTAAATATGTGAAGAAAAATCGTGCCTGATCTAACCCAATACAATTTTTGTTTGAAAAAAGATAAAAGACCATAATAAACGTTTAAAACTTATTTATTTATCAGTATTTATAGTTAAATATTGTTTACACGTAGTTAATAATATAAATAAATTCGTTAAATTCACAAAAAGAATAAGTAAAAGCTCAAAACAAATTTCATAATTACATACTTTCTTATTATAGTAAAAAATAAATAAAATGTCCTTAGAATATTCGATTTCTTTGTAGAAAATAAACAGTAAAATCTAGTTCAACAACAAGGAAAGATACGTATAAAGAATATGGAAATCTACGTAACTTAGTAATTAACATTATAAAGACGTTAGACATTATCTCGCATTACATTCATCCAAAAAGTACTATATCCATGTTTTATTCCAAAAAGTACTATATCCATATTATATTGTTAAAAAGTAATGAGAAAAGTGCAATCATTTGGAAAAATAAGTTGTTAATACAAAAAAAATCAACTTTAGATTTAAATAAAAAAACGAATCAAGTAAATTGGTCCAGTATTTATAAATGACAGATTTTTGAGTTTTCTGTTTCTTGTCTAAAGTGGATATAATAACTTTTGGAACTCAACTTATCAATTGTTGGGGCATGTTCTCAGCACATGGGCTTTATTTAATTATTTAATTTAAATATGGTAAATAATTTAGTCCATTACATGTTTCAGAACAGTAAACGCCTGAAGTAATCTTAATTTTAGTAAAATCAGAATAAAAATAAGTAGCAGAATAATACATTAAATTAACAAGTTAGTTACAGAAGATTAATAATTATGACAGAGATTCCTGCAAAAAGTTGCTGAATACATTTCCGTGCCGCGTGAATCTTCTATTTCTAGAGACTCGTGACATCTCTAATAACCTGCCACTGAATGAAGCATTAACGGTCACGAAATCTTGTGCTTAATTAACCTCAAAAAAGTATGGTTCCGGTTTGGACCTAGTACAGTTCTATATTTTAATTATTTCGTTGAATAAATCAAGTTTAATTTATTTAAATTAATTATATATGTACATATTTTATTTAAGTTGTATAACTTGCGGTCGGAAAAATAAGAAAATAATTTGTGAAGCTATGTGGTTAATACTGACTTAGCATATTCTAACAAAATCCTCTATATAATTTTCTTAAACCATAGAGACATGAATGGTCCCCAATAAAATTTTTCCGAGAACTTTTAACATTAAACAATTATTAAACTGTTCTATTACGTTTTACACATATTTTTACGACGTTATCCTACCTAAATATGAAATATATAGCAAAGGAAAGTATTGCGATCATGAACACATTTAAATCCAAAGCCCCCATGGAATAAGCTTTATATGGTCCCCTGAGTAAAAAAAAAGTAAAAATATCCTGCGAAATGCTATATATAAATGTACGAAACTGAAATAAGGTTATAACTGGGATATTTTTTTGCAAAAATTAATTGAACAAATTTTTATTATTATTATTTTTTTTTTTTTTACAATTTTCTAGAAAATGTGTCTAAAAAGAAAAAAAAAGATAAGGGAAAATAAAAAGTAAAAAATGTTTAGATAGCTAGTCAAACAAAATCTTAACGTCGTTAAACTAACAGTACATCCGTATTGAAACATCAAAATTACTCGGAAATAAGTTATAATGTATGTGTCCAAAATCTCTTGAAATTGACTGACCTAAAAATTTTTAACCGTGATTCTGTCCTGTTCTGAACTATATTCGTCTACAATTCTGTTGTTAACTTCATGATGGTTATAATTAGTTAATAATTTCTACATCCTAAATAAGCATAAGTTAAATGCTGTGGGCTATCGGAGCCGTTTGAAGTAGAAGGTGGTCTTAGACAAGGAGATCCAAATAGCTCCTCTTCTGTCCAATATAGCTCTGCAAGTCATCATCAATAGGGCGAAATTAGAACAGCAAGGGACAATATGTACGAAGATGACTCAAATTCTCGCATATACAGATGACGTGGTCATTATTGGTACATCCCTGCAGAGCATAAGAGCGGCCTTTGAAGCAAGGGACACAGAAGTAGGAAAGATTGGCCTACAAGTCAACGAGCTGAAAACTAAGAGAATGGTACTAGGCACACGACTGGACCAGAGACAGAGTCATTATGAAATGGGACCCTATAAGATAGAATGGGTAGGGAGTTTTCAGTATCTAGGCTCTATTATAAATGATGACTTGTAGGAAGAAGAAGAGGTAAGAAAGTGTATAGCGGCTGGTAATAGAGCCTATTTTTCCATATCAAAGCTTTTCAGAAGCAAGCTTGTGAGCCGCTCCACCAAGTTGATGCTATACAAAACTCTTGTAAGACCAGTGGTCACGTACGGTGAAGAAACGTGGATCCTCAACAACAAAAATGTTGACCTGCTTGATAGGTTTGAACGGGTAATCCTAAGGAGAATCCTGGGAGCCGTATTTGAGGATGGTCAATGGCGGCGAAGGAAAAATAGGGAATTGTTTCAGCTCTGCCAGGATATCAGTATCTCCTCTCATATTAAGATACAGAGTTTAAAATGGATTGGGCACGTGATGAGGATGAACTGTGACAGGGTGGCAAGTAGAGTTTTCAGGAATGTTCCGGACGGCCAGCGACAGCGTGGCAGGCCAAAGGGTCGATGGAAGGATGGTGTAGGGAAGGATCTTAGACAGTTCGGGATCTCTCTGAGAGGAGCTGTAGATCGAGAAGGATGGTTGGCGACTGTTGAGCAGGCCAAGGCAGCCTCATGCGCCTGTTGAGCCAGTTGAAGAAGAAGAATTTTTACATCCATGTTAATTCTTGGGAACTAAATAGAAACTTAAAATTTATTTAAAGCAAGACAAAACAAAAAGATTTAACTAATGTACAGAACTGTCGTGTGTTCAATTATTTTTATTTAATTATTTATTTATATTAATTTACAACTGTATTAAACAAACAAAATAAGTAAATGTGTAGGAAGAATACACGTCACGAAAATGTCTTATGGAAGAACTACCCTATGGTAGCTCTTCATTAACTATTTTAAGGCAATAGGTCCCGTGGCCAACTTCTTTTTAATCGCCTCACGGGTTACCAAGAATATAAAAGGAAGGTAAGTTTCGGACGAGTGGATCTGTGTGAGCAGAAAGTATGGAATAAAAAGAAGTATATCTATTTCGAGCTAGGTATGCGACTAATAAGATGTTGAAGTCTCTAATTATTAAAAAAACTATTTTGTTGTATTTTCGTGAGAGGGGACGCGAAGAACCGAATGGAGGACGGAATATTTCAAGTAATGTTTGTGTGAAATCTTTAAATTATTTGCATAAAATGTATAGTAGGAAACTTAATGAACGTAAAGTGATGCAGTTTAAAAATCTTATATAAAAAATAAATAAAATGAAAAATCCTGTATCCCTAGATTCAATCAATCGAGATTGGTAGTTTCTAGGAGGTAATGGCGGAGCAAGGAGGTGATTACGCTCAGCTGATAGGTTTTCCCCCACTTTTTAGAGAGCCTTATAAAGTTATAAAAAAGTAAACGAAATTGTTTCATGAAAAAATCGTTCAAGTGCAATAAATTATTTAATATAGCACCTCAAATTAGAGAGGAAATATTATTTTTTGGATTTTATAGGCAAATCCTATTAAACATTTAAAAAATTTATAAAGTTATAATAATAATACAAAGTTGGGAACCTCAAATCAGGATTGTTTCAATAGAGATGAATATAGGGAAACATTAGAGAAGATAAAGGTTCTTGTGGGTGCTAAAGAGGTGAGAAAGGGTAGAGTATGGAGGAAGGAACAAAGAAGAGTGCAGTCTGAAAGGTTGAAGTCGGGAGAAAATGATATTTGCCTGGTCTATAAGACCGTTTGTCGTCAAAAAAAAAAAAATATAATACGAAGTAATAATAATAGTATGAAATAATAATGATAAATTAAAGTAAAAATAATAATACAAATTAGTAACAGTGATATTAATTAGAAATAATAATTTTAGTGAATGAATATTGCACTAAATTAACTAATGTACAAATTTATAATTAATATTAGGTTAAGGTACAGCTTACAAATAAAATTTATAATTTATTTATTTACATAAAAATTTACTTTTATATACACACAACAAATATATAATTTGGAAGTAATTAATTGTTTGTTTATTTATTTTATTTAACGTCACTTTATGCTACTATGGCTAATCGGACGATGCTACAGTGAGATTCCTAAATTTTGCCTATCTAGGTTTTATTAGGATAGGGATCTTTAACGAGTACCTGACATCGCACAGGCTCGGGATCACCTTTTAACGTCCCCTCCGAAGGACGGCATAACTAAGGATTTTTTACTCCCGTTAAAAAATCCTAGGACCACCTGCGGGTTTGAACCCGTGACCTTTGGCATAGGAGGCTGTTATGCTAGCCACCCAGCTACAAGTGATCCCGGAAGTAATTAATTAAATAACAATGAAATTAGAGGGAAAAGATAATAAAGTATAATTTTATTGAGTGTTTATTTTGCGGTTATTGATGAAAGGAGTAAGGGTACTTGTTTATTAAATGAGGCAATATTGTTGTAATACTGTATGTGAGGAAATCTATTGGCTGATAGCATTATTCTGTAGATGGGGCTGTTTTTTATATGATTGGTTTTGTGAGAGGAGATAAAAAATAATTTTGGAAATCTGAAAGAGAACTGAGGTACATGGAAATTTGAGAGAGAAAGTAGAAAGTATAGCCAATCAGATTGTTTCGGAGTTTAAAAAGAAAGAGAAGGTCAAAATAGATTCTCTTATGTTCTACTGTCAAGAGATTAAGTCTTTCTAAGATCCTGGTATATTCATGATTTTGGTGGGGAATCTTCATTCTATAGGATGCTTGTCTAAGATATCTGTTCTGAATACGTTCTAATAATTTTATGTGGGTTATGCTAGATGGAGTCCATATAACAGAGCAGTAATCAAGATAAGATTGTACAAATGAGCAGTATAATATTTTAAGGGAAGTCTGGTTAGTAAAGTAGTTAGTCGGTGTACAGATATAGCCAAGAGTTTTAGATGATTTTTTTGAGACGTGTGAGATATGAGCATTAAAGGTTAGTTTAGAATAAAAATTACGCCTAAATATTTTATTTCAGTTAACTTTTCCTGTGCAGTTTCACCGATTGTATATGTTTTTACGTGAAAAAGTGAGTATTTTAAATTTGTTCATGTTCAAATGCATATCATTTGCTATGCACCAATCATATATTGAGTTTAGATCAGCATGAAGACAGTCTTGGGAAGAGGAGATAGTTTTGAAATTTTTTAAATCGTCTGCGAATAGTAAAAAGTTGTTATAGTGCAGTGGTTCTGAACAAAAAAATTTACCGGACCATGGCAAGGACCCCCTATATGATTATATATATACATATGAATATTGATAGATTATTTTTGGGCTACACGTACATGTCGTGTGAGATAGCTCTACTGAAACTCTATATTATAGTAATGGCCTAGTTGGCGAAAAGGAAATGGAGAAATAAGAACCAGGTGTCTAGGTGTTAACTTCCATCCGCGAAACATAGAATTAATAAAATTTTATGTTGAAACTGGCAGATGGTTCTAAGATTTTTTAAAGGGAGTGAAAAATATTTCGTTGTGCCATCCTTTATAGGGAACGTACCTGAAACTAAATCAGGTACTCCTTAAAATCCTCTTCCTAATAAATTCTGGATAGGTAAAATTAAGGACTTTCAACACATTATCATCCAAGTAGCCACAGTAGCATAATAATGACGTTAGGTGAACAAAAATAAAATAAAATTCCCAACTTAAATAAGATAGGTAGTTATTAAAATACTCATAAGGAAACAAGATTATTTTTCGTCATCTTCTCCAATATATTTGTCCTTAAGTATAGATAATATTATTATATATTAATTATATATTATATTAATATTTTTGATGAGTTAGAAAATTACCAACTTAAAGGTTGGGATTGTGCAGTAGCAGTCACCTGTCAGTGATCACTTTAAATTTTATCACTCAGAATCTTAAATTTGTCTGTGTAAAGCGTGAGAGTCTTATTAATAGTCAAGACTTCGCAAATATCTTACGTCAAGTTCATTTAAATTTATTTCTCAAGACCTATCGCGGAACCCCCGAAGATCGTCTGCGGACCACCAGTTGGGAACCACTGCTATAGTGAATAAAACGTTTAACGTAATTGAAATACATATTGAAGAGAAGGGTTGTCCACCTTGAGGTACACCTGAATATACATTGATTTCTTATGACAGTTAACTATTTATTTTTGATTAGTTAGGTAAGAGCAAAATCATTTCAATGATGGATTTGTGAAGCCAATATAGTCAAGTTTGAGTAATATTTTTTCATGATTTACTCTATCAAATGCTTTAATGAGATCTGTATATATTGTATCTAGTTGTGTATGATATTCAAAAGATTTGATAATGGCAGTCTTTAGAGTAAAGAGATTGGTCGTGGTAGTTTATTGGAGAGAAATTCCATGTTGTTCATCAATAAAATGATGTCGCAATTGAGGAAAGATATCGTCATGTATTAATAATTCTAAAGTTTTGGCAATGTAAGATAATTTGGATATAGGATGATAATTAGCTACAAGTGATTCGTCTCCTGGTTTGGAGACAGGACTGCTATAGGAATGTTTCCAAATTGTAGGAAATGTGTCAGTTTTAAGAGTTAAGTCAAAGAGAATTTTAAGAGAAACAGTTTTTTCAACAACACAGAGGGAATTCCATCGTGTTAGAACCAAAACTATATGTTATAGGAACTGTAGGATAGTTTTCGGATCGAAACAGTTGAGGAAGATTGTAGTCTCCACAAATTATAGTTTTATGATTTGGATAAGGTGTTCAAGGGTAACTAAATTATGGTTATATAGGGAAATATCTGAATTCGGAGGGATATATACACTATCAGTAACAATTTTTATTGAGTAATATTACAACAATAAAGAATCAATAAGAATATGTAGAAAAGTCACTTATACCTAAATACAACCCTCAAGCATATAGCACGTGAGTGGAAAATCTAGCTAATGTTAGAAATCCAATATACATGTTTACTAGAGTTTTTGAAGCCACTACCGTTTCAACCTTCTAGGGGGATGGTAAGAGCTGGATAGGGATTAAGCTAGCGGATTGGGGTGATGGATAAGGTTCTGATGGAATTTAAAGAATTTGAATGGCATAAGGTCTAACATAAATGGAATATTTAGGTCGTGGTGCACGGTATGGTTGGTGACATAATAAGGAGCATTAACTATTCTTCGGAGTTCTTTAGATTTAAACGATTGAATGCATTTGATGTAAGAAAATTTGGCTGTCCCCCAGAGTTCAAGTCCGTAGATCCAGATAGGTTTCAGTACTGTCTTGTATATTAGCAGTTTGTTTTCAATATATAGTTTAGATCTTATGTTCAGTAGTCTGTATAATTGGCCAGATCGTCGATTAAGTTTTTGCCGTTTAAGTCTAGTATGCGGGTTCCAAGTTTGTCTTTTGTCTAGACGGAAGCCAAGATACTGGACTGTGTCAGAGAAAGGGAGCGGAATGGAGTTAAAGAGAACTGGAGGGCTGGATTGTCGAAGGGTGAAGGTGACTGACTATATGATGTCGTAGTGTTAGGAGGTTTACTTGGTTTTAGGAAGAGGATTATAATGGGGTGTTTCCATAAGAGAGAAAAATATGTAGTGCGTAGGATGGAGTTGTAAATATATGTAAGGAATACAATGGCTTTAGATGGAAGCTGTCTGAGGATTTGAGGAGTGAGGAGATCGATCTTGGAAGAGGACTTCCAAGGATTAGATTTTGATTATCAGTCTTATTAAAAAAAAAAAATGTTCAAATATTGAATTAAATGGAAGGGGTATTAATGCAGAAGCTTTATTTCGCTTTACAGCTATTAATACATCACTACCTCTGACTAGTTAAATTATTTCTATCACAGAGATATAAAGAATACTTGTTAAATCCAAGTTTTTTATCATTGAAACTAGAATTTATCCAGGTTTCCGTAATAACAATAAAATCAATATCACAACAAATTAAATTTAAACTTATATATATATATATATATATATATATATATATATATATATATATTATTGTTTTGTTTTTTTGAGCCTGGCAAAGAAATAGTAGAATCAGTGAGTGAGATTTGTCTTACTGTTATTGTATACGTATACAATATGTTACATTATATTAAAATATGGCGAACTAAGCTTTGAGCTCAATGACCGACTCATAAATATAGAAAAGCACCTAGAAGGTCAGACCAAACATCTTGAGGAGGTCACAAACGAAAATAAAATACTAAAATCAAGAGTATGTGAACTAGAGGTCCGCCTCAATAAGGCTGAACAAGGTCTACTCTGTAGATCTGTCGAAATAAGAGGTATCCTAGTGCGCCCGAGGGAAACGCCCACGGCCCTTGTGATCAGCGCAGCGGTGGGCCTGGTAATCAAGGTCACTGCAGGGGACCTGGATTTAGTGGAGAGGCGCCGGCCAAGAAAGGATGACACGCGACCACCTCTCGTCATTGCTCGATTTGTGAGGCAACCGATGCGCGGAGTGCTGGTAAGATGTAGAATAGTCAAGAGAGACTTCTCAACGAGGGATATTGGGTGGCAAGAAAACGATCCCCACCGGATCTATCTCAGCGAGGAGATGTCTCCGATGAATAGGCGTTTATATTGGCTCGCTAGGCAGAAGAGGTCGAAGAAAAAATAAAATATGTCTGGTTCGCTGGCGGTAGAGTGCGCTGCCGAAAGTAAGATGGTCACCCGGTCATATTTGTCGACAAAGCTCAGAATTTGGATGTCTTCGGCTGACTTCTAGGCACCCGTCTACCCACTGGCTCTGAACTGGAAATGATCTCGCTATCTGTCTACCACTTTTCTCTATACAGGAATATTTATTTAATAATTTTCTTTTTGCAAAGTTTATTTAGTTTTTATATTTTTATGTATATGAATTTTTTTTCTAATTTTTTTCTCCTAATATTAGTTGTATTATTTTTATTTCAATTTTTTGTTTATAATTTGGCTTATCATTTAGTGACTCTAGCGTCTTCCCCTCACAATCTATTTCCTTCTCCATTTCCATTCCATGTCTAATGTCCTAACAGCCTGTCATGTCAACGCCCAGTCCTTACTTACTCACCATTCCGACACCTGGCTTGATCTAAATATCAAACCTTCTTTCCGCTTCTCAAGTGCCTGTTCCCTTCCCATCATCTCACGATCTTATTCAAATTCCATACAATTTCCAAACTCCAGCATTCCTTCCCATAACGTCAACTTTTCGAAACCTAGATAATCTTACCCGAGAAAATATTTTACCTGACATAGAATTCATGAACTAGAATAAAATTTATACCTGTTCGACCATTGATCCAATGGTTGACATTCTCACTTCCAATCTCCTCAGTATCCTAGACAAAGTTGCTTCACTCAAAACCTGTACCTTCCGTCGCCGTCCTGCTCCTTGGATGAGTCCAGAAATAAAAGTCTTACAAAAGAGGCGTGAGGCAGCCCGCAGACGCTTTAGACGCACAAGACTGACAGAGGACTACCATGCGTTCAGGGCACTCCACAATCTGACTCAGACAAAAATTAGACAGGCTAAATCTAACTACTTTCACGAAGCCTTTTCCTCCACTACCGATTCCAAGTCAAAATGGAAACTCCTCCGCAAACCCTCACTCTGCAAATCATCTTTCTCACCAGTCTTTCAAGTCTCACCTGATAAATTAAATTCCTACTTCTCATCCAACTCCTCTGATAATTCTACACCATCTCCTCCCGAGTTTTTAATAATTCCATCATTTAACCCTGATAATTTTTATTTTTCAGATATCTCACCAACTGACCTTATATCCTCTGTTATGAAATCCCATACCAACTCCATAGGATTTGATGGAATACCTGTCAAATTACTAAAATTATGCCTTCCTGACGTCCTACCAGTTCTTCTCTTTATATATAATTTTTCCCTTCAAAATTCCGTATTTCCAACTACTTGGAAAACAGCGATAGTTCATCCTACAAATAAAACCTCGAACCCTACATCCCCTAAAGAATATCGCCCAATTTCCATCCTATCTAACCTTTCCAAACCTTTAGAAAGAATAGTCCAGTCACATTGTCAAACTTCCTCGAAAAGTCCAAACTTCTTGATCCTCTCCAATCTGGTTTTCGACCCGGTTTTTCCACACAATCCGCCCTCCATAAAATCACTAGTGACATACATGCTGCCATTGACGAAAATAAACTTACAGTACTAATACTTCTGGACTTCTCAAAAGCTTTTGACTCACTTGATCACTCTATCTTTTTTTCCAAACTACAGTCTTTATCATTTTCCAAGAGCACTATTCATTGGTTCAAATCATTTCTCTCCTATAGAACTCAAGCTGTTACCATTCCTAACCATCCTCTATCTTCCTTCCTTGCCCTTTCGGCAGGTGTGGCCCAGGGTTCAAGCATATCTCCTCTCCTTTTCAATTCCTTTATCAATGATCTTCCCAATGCCATCTATCACTGCTCCCACCACTTATACGCTGATGATTTCCAGATCTACTTATCCTTTCCTCCTTCCGAGTCAGTAGTAGCATTTGCCAAAATTCAGGAAGACCTGGATAGAACCTGTGCCTGGGCAACTTTGAATAAACTAAGTCTAAATGCTACGAAAACTCAGGCAATTGTTATAGGTTCCAATTCCCTCCTCAGCTCCCATACTACTTCTCCGAGTCTAACCCTAAATGATCACTCAATCACCTGCACTTCCTCTGTCAAAAACCTAGGTATTACCATCGACCAAACCCTTTCCTAGAAACTCCATATTGCCCAAATCTCCCGAAGAACAATAAGTACCCTCAAATTTGTCCATCGCTCCCGTCATCTTCTTCCACTGTCTACCCGTAAGCTCCTTGTATCCTCATTTATTTTCCCCCACTTTGACTATTGCTGTATGGTATGTGGTGGCCTCTCGGCTGTGCTCGACGACAGGCTAAAGCGAATTATGAACATAATTTTAAGATTTGTCCTTGGTATACCGAAGAGGTCTCATGTGACCCATTTATACAATGAGTTAAAGTGGCTCCTTCCTTCTATCCGCAGGCAATATTTCCTAGGATCATATATTTACCAAACAATCAACTCCCAGCTACCTCCCTATATCCACAGACTTCTGCAATTTAAATCGTCAGTCCACTCCCTCCAAACAAGATCGCGCCATTCCGACCTTTATATTCCTACCCATAGAACAACAACTTTTGACCATTCCTTTATTGTCCGCTCCACTACTCTCTGGAATTCCTTACCTACTCATATGCGCCATGCTTCTTCCCTACCATCATTCAAGTTCCAGCTATTCCAATACCTATTGTCGTCCCAAACAGACGCTCAATAGGATATTTCAAATCAAATATCAAATCAAAAAGAAAATTTGTTATTTATTTTTCATATTTTTATATTGATCAATTATGTATGAATTTCAATGTTTAGTTTTCTTTAACACACCAGAAGTTATTAATTATTCATTTTACTCTTTTGTTTTATTATATCCATTCTTTTCTTTTTGTAACATTGTAAATAAGAATTAATTATATTCCTTTGGTCTTGTAGCCAGATACATTATATATATCTTAATTGTACATATGAATTGTTCTTAAGGGACCATGTCCCAGAATAAATATCTTTTTCTATTCTATTCTATACTGTTTTATAAATTGTAAAATTGAACGCGTTGGCTCCGGACTAGACATTCTAAAAGACCACAGTTATATTAAAGATTTTTATAAATTTTTATTTTTATAAAAATCTTTAATAGATATTTATGCTGAAATAAAAAATAAACAGTTATCTATCCATCTATAATAATTTATTTTTTTTTAATTAAGCCTTCCCATTTCGGCTTCCGCCATTAGGGATCTGGCTGCCCAATACCACCCCTATCTTGATGGAGTTTCAGCTCCTATATTTTGTTACCGGGAGCATAAATAAGCAAAGAATTATTCTTCTGTATTGACTTGCAGTTACCAACAAACCGACCACTTAGCTCTGCCCATTCCGTAAAATATTGAACGGTTGAATAGTTAATGTCACAAAGAATCAATGGGCAAGCTTGTCTCTCTAAAGGTCAAATAAGGCAATTAAAAGAAACAAAGAAACCTGCAATCGCAATTTCTCTTGTTTCAATATCCCATTACAAGTTTTATTATTGATAGAATAGAATATTAAAAAAAAAAAAAAACCTATTCTAGCAGAGACTGGGTCATTCAAGAATAACGATTCGATTTACAAAATGTCAGTGTGAAAGACCAGAATAAAAAAATAAATTGTTATTTACAAACATATGAATGAGACAATAACAACAAATCTGGTTTGGGAAACACACGACTTTCTCTTACATCAATTTTTAAAATCAATTTAAGAATAATTAAGCAAAGATATAGTTGAACAAATTCTAAGTAAATATAATTATTCAGTTTTTTTTTGGAAATATATATTTTTAATTTAACAATATAAAATTGTTATGAACAATAATCACTTAAGTTTAAGCCTTTTTAAGTTTATGTAACCTTCTACAAGTTTGTATATAAAATGGCATTTTTTCTCAAATCAGTAGCTTTCAAACGGTACATTAAACATCTATATTACTATTCTTATGTTCGGAAAAAAATAACCTAAAGAAATATATTTGCTCTTTTTTCCTGTAGTTGGTTATCAAATTCATTCAACTTGTATGTTTGTCCCTTTTTTCATCA
This sequence comes from Piezodorus guildinii, assembly GCA_023052935.1. Lineage (NCBI taxonomy): Eukaryota > Metazoa > Arthropoda > Insecta > Hemiptera > Pentatomidae > Piezodorus > Piezodorus guildinii. Next base: position 82,229,445 of record CM041295.1, read on the forward strand.
ATGCTAATAAGTTTATTCGGTTAATTTTTTGGAATATATAAAATTAAAGGCACTTTAGAAGAATAAAATTTAAACTATCTGCATTTAAGCCCTTTAGAACTATTTCAATCAGAATGAAACCTACATGATATTAAAGCCCATTACACCTGGAATACATACATTTTACATAAATATAAAGAGTTTAATCAAAATAGTTGGAGTTGTTTTTGAGAAAAATGTGCAAAATGCATGGTGCAAAAAGGGACTCTTTATGTGGGCCGATTTTGATGAAAAAGTTACTTAGTATCTCGAGGGTGTAGTTTTCTTAAATATGAAATTTCAGTTTCCTAAGACTTTTCGTTTTAATGCTAGACTTACACACACAACTTGTATTGCCATTAAAAACTGGGACATGAACATTTTCACGATTGCCTTCCCCTTACTATATATATTTCATAAATAGGTAAGAGAAAAAAAAAAATTCTTCTTGAAACATAGTTGTAGAAATGGAGGGAATATATCTGATCGATTGTTGATTATTTTGAGACAGTCTTGCATTAAATGGATAACAATTTAAAGAAACTATATAATTATTGAAAAAAACATTTTTTTAAAGTATATTTTTATTGATTTTTTACAAATGTATATACAATATATACAACAAGTTTCATTAGATCCACATGCGGAATTCCCTGACACTCCCATGTTTCTAGAAGGTATACCGAGTTGAACTAGCTCTATCCCTCTTTCCATTGGCAATACTTCCTTAGTGTAAATACGAGATCCCAACCCATAAACTTTTATATACCTTCCCACAGATCCGCCTGCTTCAAAAAATCCTTTGTCATCTGTACTACCCTATTTTGGAATTCCTTGCCTGTATCCATACGTTAAGCTTTATCCTTGGCCACTTTTTTCAAACATCAGTTATTTATCATCTCCTTAACTCTTAATCTTCCTAACATATGTAATATCTTAAACTATAAATGATAACGATGGATTGTTTCTAAATCCGTCTGTTATATAATTAATTATACTTCAGTCTTAAAAGACCAGATAAATGACATTTGTAATGTACTTTGTTGTTATTCTTAAGGAAACTACTCGTCCCAAAATAAAATTTATTTTCTTTCATTCATTTTATTGTTCTTTTACTTTAAACTTATAATATAACTAATCAAAATAGTCAGTTGTAAAATTTGCGACAAATCAGCCGGCCGAGACGACAAATTACGGTTGGCGTGTACGATTTTTTAAATTTATTCTACACCAAATGTATTAATATAGAGCTTGCGGACCAAAAAGCATACAAACAATGGGTCAGTACTGACTGTGATATTAAGGAAACCCTTGAAAAACAATCAGAACTTTCCTTTCAAAAAATGGAAAGATTGAAAAAAATTGAAGACTTTTATAAACAACAAAAAAATCAGGTCGAAAAATTGACACTGGAAAACAAGACTTTAAAAGAAAAAGTAGTCGATTTAAAATGAAGTCTGAATAGCGCTGAACAAAGCCAGCTGAATAATACTCTAGAAATTAGAGGTATACCGGAGAGGCCGGGTGACAACGATACTTAGCGTCGGCGCGGCCCTGGGCGTCCAGCTCAGCCCTGGAGACCTGGACCACGCGGTACGCCTCAGGCCCAAGGAACCTGGGATCCCGGGGACCATCATTGCTCGTTTCGCTCGACGGACGGTGAAAGACGACCCGGTGCGATAGAGAAGCGTGATAAGGGACTTTTCTACGCGACATCTCGGGTGGGAAGAAAACAAAAGCCATCACGTCTACGTCAGCGAGGTAACGAAATCCACTAATAGACACTTATACTGGCTGGTCAGGCAGAAAAAGGTGTCTGCGAAGATTAAATACGTGCGGTTTTGTGGGGGTCGGGTCAGGAGGCGTAAGTGCAATGGTTGCCCAGCGGTAATAATTAACAAACCATCTGACTTAGATGCTTTTATCTGAGAATTTAGTTCAAGTTACCAATATTTTGTTAGTCTGTTATATTGTTTCATGTTTTTAAAAGATTTATTATTTTTGTTTATTTTTTTAGATTGTTATTTTGAACTATTTTTATTTTATATCTACATTCTTCTTATCGTTATATTCAATTTACTTTATTTCAACTTTATAATCATTATATATTTGTTTTATCTGCCTGTATTTTATTTTATTCTGAATCTTTTAGCCTAAACCTTTATGTTCCTTTAAAATTATCAATTTCTCGATCGTATATTTTTATTTTAATATTCGATTTCCCTTTTCTTTTTTTTTATCTATATTATCGTTATCTTAATGCCTACATTTTATTTTATTTTTCTAAATCTTTTAGCCTATAGTTATATTTATTTTTAAGATTATCATTTTTGGAATATTTTTGTTTTATCTCCACATTATCTTAATTTTAATATTGTATTTACTTTTTCCATCTTTATAATCGTTATCTGTATGTTCTATCTGCCTATATTTATTTTATTTTTTTCTTCTAAAACTTAGTCTGGGTGTGGCACCCGGGATTGCTCTTTAAGCTCAAAACCCATTTACCCCAATCCTTATACCTAGTCCTCCGATCCTATCTATCAAACCGCTCCTTCCGAGTTCGCTGTGGCTCAGAATTTTCCAAACATTATATTGTTGAGGCTGGTGTTCCTCAAGGCAGCGTCTTGGGACCCGTCCTCTACATCCTCTACACCGCCGATATCCCTACCGATCCCGATACCTTTCTGGCAACATTTGCTGATGATACCGCCATTTTGTCATCCAATTCCGATCCTGAAATAGCATCGCTCAATTTACAAAATCACCTTTCCCTTGTCGAAGACTGGTGTAACGCTTGGCGTATTAAGGTGAACGAAAACAAGTGCTCACACGTCACATTCACTCTTCGACGCAAATCCTGTCCAACGGTTTATTTCAATTCCCTACCGCTTCCTTCCTCTGACACAGTCCGGTATCTTGGCTTTTTACTAGACAAAAGACTGACGTGGAACCCACACACAAGACTTAAAAGAAAAGAACTTAACCGCAGATTCGGCCAGTTATACAGACTACTAAACAGAAAATCTCATCTTACAGTTGACAACAAATTACTAATATACAAGACAGTACTGAAACCAATATGGACCTACGGACTTGAACTGTGGGGAGCAGCTAAACATTCTAACATCAAACGCATCCAATCCTTCCAATCCAAAGTTCTCCGAACAATAGTTAATGCTCCTTATTACGTTACCAACTCTACCCTACACCACGACCTTAAAATTCCGTTTATTTTAGACCTGGTACCATCCAAATTTTCCAAATTTCATCAGAACCTTAGTCATCATCCTAACCCTCTAGCACAATCCCTATCCAGCACCACCCATCCCTACAATCCTCCTCGAAGATTGAAACGGCAGTGGCCGCGAGACGTATTGTAAACGTTTAAATTGGAGTTCTGACACTGGTCAGATCCTCCACTCATGTAATGTATGTTTGTGGCTATTGCGACCTAGTTCGGCCTCCACTGATTCACACCAGTGACGCGGCTGAGAGCGAGGGTCTAGGATCTTTTGGATTCCGCTTTTTCCTCCACAAGTGGGGGGAAAAGCCCAGTCTGGGGTCCCTCTATAGCATTTGTATATTTTGTATATAGTTTTGTTTGTTTGAATGATGTTTGTTTATTTGCAAACTTTTATTTATCTCAATTATAGGTTAATGTTTTGTTTTGTTTTGTTTTTATATTTATTATTATTTAATTCTATATATATCATTTATTTGTATTTATCTCAGTTATAGGTTGTTGTTTGTTTTCTTATTTTGTATATATATTATATTTTATTTACTTGACTTTATCATTGTATATATTGTGTGAATGGGTTCATATATCACTATTACTAATGTTCATATAGAAACAAATTGTAATATATCTCAATAAAATAAAAAAAAAAAAAAAAAAAAAACTTAGTCTAAATTTATATTTTCTTTTAAAATTATAAATTTTCTTTGGGTTATTTTTATTTTTATATCCACATCGATTGAAAATCCGCAAGGACCGAAACTAGCGGGAATGGAGTTCGTCATGTAAGGAATGGTGCCTAGTTCGGGCCAACATAGGGAATATTAATATCTATACGGATGGTTTTTCGTGACTAAGTAAGGAGCAATGAAATGAGGATTTGGATTGTATTGTATTGACTATCATGAAGTTTAGAATGACCTCATGATAGTCAATTTAAGCGTTTGTCTAGTAAGTATAGAAGTAAGAAAAACAGTTTTAGGGAATATGAGAGCAGTTTCTTGTCTTTTGAATCTTATATCTGGATTTCAAGTTGGCCCCTTGTCAAGATGGGGACCTAGGTTTCGGATCTGGGTGATATGAGAAAGGGTGAATATTCTTGGACAAAGTCAGTGATAAGTCCTTTTTGTTCAAAATGCGACATTTCGATGCTACTGCATATTTTAGTCATTACACTATTAGTGTAATTTGCTCTAAGAACAAATTAATTAATATTGTGATAAATAAATACATAAATATATTTACGTCAGGCTCCTTGCCTAAGGTAGAATTTCCGTTTATAATATCTACTGATAGTACAATTATGCATGCTTTTCCTTAAATATTTATATACCTAAACTAATAATAGTAAAACAAATGGGTAAGAACATACCCAACCGCTGCACTACTCAGTTTGTACTTTGATTAGTTTCTCTAAAGCAAATTGGAAAAATCTGAAACAGGAAAGAAATACATAAAAATAAACATGAAATAACACATAAAAATATAATGCGAAGTAAGATCAAACTATTAAACCAATATAAAATAATTTTTTCTCTTAGTTGTGTATTAAAGTCAAACGATTTGTTTAACCAGCGGTGGTGTATTTTATATTTTTATAAAATTAAACAAATTTAAACACAGTTGATAATATTTATTACACTAAACATTTTTCTAAACTATATTGAATTGATGAAGGTTTTCGACTGACCACTGCATTATTTATGATAGATAACTTACTATGTATTAAAAAAAAAACAATTGTACTTGTAAAAATTATGGGTCTTGGGTTCAGTACGTAAAGGGATTATTAATGTCTTTAGGCCAAAAGACTGTGGAAAGAGGTGATAAAGACCAGCTGCCAGGTTTATACACATACACACACACACTCATATATATGTATATATATAAATATATATATATATATATATATATATATATATATATTTTTTTTTTTTTTATTATTTATTATAGAGATATTTACAACTGTATTAACACAAAAAATACATCAAGTAAATGTGAACATTGAGATATGGACATTATAGGCGTGAGAAGATTCTACCCAGTGGTAGCACTTCAAAGATTATTCAGATAAGTAGGTCTCGAGGCCACCGTCTTTTCAGCCGCCTCTGAGGGTGATCAGGAATAGGAGATGAGAGATTGCGGACAAGTGGGTTCGGGTGGATTGGTTGGTAATTTGGAGTGAAAAGAAGTATATCTAATTCGGGCTAAGTCTGCAACTAATGCGATATTCAGGTCTTTATGGATTATTTTATTGGTGACAAAGTAAGGGGCATCTAGTATCTTTCGGAGGATTTTGGATTGCAAGGATTGGATGCAAGAGGAATTTGATGGCTTGGTGGATCCCCACAATTCAATTCCATATGTCCAAATAGGCCTAAGTATGGTAATATAAATTAGTTTTTTTGTAGTAGGTGGGAAGTTTTGAACGTTTGTCAAGTAAATGTTGTCATAAACGATATCTGCGAGCTGTTTCTTGTCGTTTCAGTCTGGTGTGAGGATTCCAAGTAAGTCGTCTGTCAAGATGTAGTCCAAGGTACCGGATCGGTTCAACTGAGGAGAGTGGAAGAGTGGAATATTGCCTAAGGATATAGTATATATATATATATATATATATATATATTATATATATATATATATATATATATATATATATATATATAATGTAATTTTATTTATATATTGACAGTATCAGTTGACCCTCTTCCTGTCAGACGATATATAAATACCAGTATTATGTATTTTGTAAATATTGTGAAGAGATAAGAGGAATGTGTAAATAAAAGACCTCTTTCTATCTATCAACTAAATAATTCCGTCAAACTTAACAGCAAATATTTACTTTCTTTTTTTTTTAATCTATGAGTTTATTATTTTCAATTATTTCAAATTTTGTGAAAAAATTGGGGGCTTACGTTTAATGATGCGTAGAGTCCGAATAACGAATAAAAAAAAATATCCGTATTTCCTAATTAATTAATAAATACCAAAGATCTGAACAAATGAACTAGCAGAGATATAGGGTTTTGAAATCATCAGTAGTGATATGCCATTATCCTTTGAATTGTGCTTTTCATATTGCTTAATTGTCTATCAACAGCTATATAACCAGTTATAATTTGCAGCGTTATTTTTTTGTACTTTATTAAATACATCAATAGCGTATAAGTTAAAACCCTCTGTACGTTACATTTCTTTGATAAAATAGTTGAAAATACTGACATAGCTAGGTTCCAAACTTAATATATATTTCACTGGTACTGCCCCCAAGCCTCGTAGCAGCTGGAAGTGACTGTCAACCGTTACTGCCAACTGTTACTGCTAGTATATTTCGTGGCAGCCAACTGCCCTCGAACTAAACGTTTAGTTTTAAAAGATCTTTAATCCAAAATTTTAGGTTTAAATTGAGTGGTTTTTATTTTTGCCGAAAAAAGAAGAAAAATTGGATCGTGTTGATTGAACAAATTTTAATCAACGCACGGCATTTCGCCTGGTTTATTAAGAAGGCTTGGTACGCCAGCTTAAAATGTTGGCTATTTTTTAACCATGTGGTGAACCCCATTTTTCTGAGGAGCAATGGGCGCTTTAGTAAATAATAGATAATGAATAATGAAAACATCTGGTTATCGGTCGGTCTATATCGAGCGTGAATGAATGAACAGTTATCCACGCCACTTATCTCTAACTGGTACTTTATATTCAACATGACAGAAAAACATTGAATATGATTTTTTTAGATCCGTATTACTTGAGGAAGATTTACTTATTTATTCATATTAAAATAGCACATTTTTTCTTCTAAATCTTTTTTATTTTCATTGATACACACAATTGTCGTAAGTCGTAGTCAACGTTTCGGGGCCTTTTCCCCATTTTCAGGACTAAACATTTTTTAAAAACGATTTGCTGTTAGTTAAATTTTATTACATAATTTTTTTTTTTTCATAAAATATATTTTAATTCAAATTACCTTTTTTTATTTGTACATACTAATATTCTATGGCACACAGCTGCGTCAGCATGTAAGGTTGACTATTGGTTCACTGTTTTTCATTTGTAAACTTTGTACTTTAATATTGTTACATTGATCTAATTCCTGAGGCTATTTTTATTTCTATTTCAATGTTATTTAATATTTTGTTTTTCACTATTTTATTGTTCTATTTTTCTTAAATTTTTATGTTATTTATTAGGTCCGCGTAATGAGTGCTTAGATTTTTGGTGTCTGTTTTAAAATTAACAGTTTTATTGTTATTTTTGGTTATGTGTATTGCTTCTAGTATTTTTCTATTTCTATTATTTTTTGATGTATCTAGTATTTTTATATTTTCAAAATTAAATTTATGTTGATACAATTTGGTAGAATTTAATAATCAACTATAGGAGAAATGGGCACAATTATTTTTTTCTGTAATTTTCGTTTTTTTGAAGATGGTAACAGTAATGTAGATGTATAATATACCGTTGGAAAGCTATTGATTTTAGAAAAAATATTATCTAATGCATAAGTTGTGAAATGTAATGGAGAGTGGCAAAAAGGGATCAAACTTATAACTGATTATTACATGGAACCAATGGAGAAATACTCGTATACAGGAATTACGAGGATCTAGAAATAGTTCCAGGAGACTGAGGTTCTACAGCCACATGGTCAGAATGGACAATCAGAGACTAAGCTAGACAAATTTTCAAATCAGACTGCAGCAATAAAAGTAAAAAGCCATAAAAACAAATAAAAGAAGAGTTGGCCAGATAAAAGTCGAGGATTGAGACTGCTTGGATTGAGAGCTTTTTGGTAAAAAACTAAAAGAGGTCAGGGTTATTGTGGGGAAGAGGGAGAGAATTGACTAGGGTGAGTGTGAGGAACAGTTCAGGAGGATGCGATAGTATTGGAGTAGGAGGAAGGTGGAAGGTGTGAAGAAGAGGAATAATTGAGACCTTGATTTCCAAAATGTCAAAAATGACATTTTTTCGAAATTTTTATTTCTATTTCAATGTTATTTAATATTTTGTTTTTCACTATTTTATTGTTCTATTTTTCTTAAATTTTTATGTTATTTATTAGGTCCGCGTAATGAGTGCTTAGATTTTTGGTGTCTGTTTTAAAATTAACAGTTTTATTGTTATTTTTGGTTATGTGTATTGCTTCTAGTATTTTTCTATTTCTATTATTTTTTGATGTATCTAGTATTTTTATATTTTCAAAATTAAATTTATGTTGATATTTCGCGTTATGCGTTGATAACGCTGTAGCATTTGAATTTTTTATACTTTTACAATTGGAAATGTGTTGTGATAATCTTGTTTTTAGTTTTTTTGATGTTTCACCTATGTACACTCCCTCACAATTCTCACAATCAATTCGATATATGACATTTTGTTTATCCATAATTTCTATTTTATCTTTCATCTTACTTAAATATTTTTCTAATTTGTTATTTTTATATAATCCAAATGCTATATTTGTGTGATCATACTCTTTAAAAGTGCTTTTTATTTTATTTGTTAATTGTGGGATATATGTCATTTTGTAATATTTTAGATTTAATTTTTTTTTCTGGATTTTTATTTTTATTTTTTTTTTTTGTATTATCAATATTATTATCTTCTCTGAAAAATTTTGTACTGAGTTTTTGATTTGGTTTATTTAATTTTTTGTCTTGATATGTTTCTTTATTTATATTTTTTACACTTTGATTATTGTATTTTTTATTGTTGCATATTTTTACTATTAAATCTCCCTTTTTGTAATTGTACCATAATTTATTAATTAATTTTGTTGGATATAAAATATATTCAAAGAAAATTTATAGCTGTGTGTCATAGAATATTAGTATGAACAGATAAAAAAATGTAATTTGAATTTAAATATATATTATGAAAAAAAAAATTAATAAAATGTAACTAAAAGCAAAATGTTTTTAAAAAAATGTTTAGTCTTTAAAATGGGGAAAAGGCCCCGAAATGTTGACTACGACTTATGACAATTTCGTGTATCAATGAAAATAAAAAAGATTTGGAAGAAAAATGTGCTATTTTAATATGAAGTGAATATGTTTTTTCTTGTCATTTAAAATTATAAAATACAAATACAAATATGAGTATTAATGTCTTAATTTTCATTTTTTTTTTCATAGAAATGTCTTTTAGTTGGGGGTCCACCCTATTTCTTTTTTGTAACAATTTTTTACTCTCAAAAATGTAACTTCTTGACACGCTCCACCTATGTTGCTGCTACTCGGATCGAACATTTTTTGAAAACGTTTTCTTATAATAAATTTAATGGAAAATATTTTTCTTATTTAACATTTTTCGTCAGGACGTACCATTTAGGAACTATATTGGTTTATATGAAAAAAAATTACGTTTGAAACACCTATTTTACCTTTACTAATAACCAGTCGAGTATAAATATACAAATACATTATTTATAGTTGTTTTGTGGAAGAAGTTGGTTCAGGACCAGGTAAATTAAATAAATAGTAAGTGAAGGTATTGCGATCGTGGAACTTTTCTAATTTGCTTAGGGTCCCCTGGGTCCAAATGACCGAGTCCCGCAAAGAGGGCTGTGTTTACGTGATAAGTCTAGCTCGAAAACGAAAAGTCGAACGAAACTGAATTTCATATTTAGGACAACTATACGTCCGAGATGTTACAGCAACTTTTTCTTCAAAATTGGCTGGTCGCGAGATCTACTTTATACCATTTTGCACCTTTTTACGATTTTCTCAAAAATGGCTCTAACAATTTTGGTTTAAACTCACTATATCAATGTAAAATTTAATGGGATTTAATTTCATGTAGGTTTCATTCTGATTGAAATAGTCTGGCAGGGCTTAAATGCCGATATTTTAAAATTTCTTCCTCTGAAGTACCTTTAATTTTGTAGATTTGGAGGAATTGACCATATCATCCTGTTAACATTGATAAAAAAACGGGTCAATATACAATTTGGTAGAATTTAATAATCAACTATAGGAGAAATGGGCACAATTATTTTTTTCTGTAATTTCGTTTTAAAGATGGTAACAGTAATGTAGATGTATAATATACCGTTGGAAAGCTATTGATTTTAGAAAAAATATTATCTAATGCATAAGTTGTGAAATGTAATGGAGAGTGGCAAAAAGGGATCAAACTTATAACTGATTATTACATGGAACCAATGGAGAAATACTCGTATACAGGAATTACGAGGATCTAGAAATAGTTCCAGGAGACTGAGGTTCTACAGCCACATGGTCAGAATGGACAATCAGAGACTAAGCTAGACAAATTTTCAAATCAGACTGCAGCAATAAAAGTAAAAAGCCATAAAAACAAATAAAAGAAGAGTTGGCCAGATAAAAGTCGAGGATTGAGACTGCTTGGATTGAGAGCTTTTTGGTAAAAAACTAAAAGAGGTCAGGGTTATTGTGGGGAAGAGGGAGAGAATTGACTAGGGTGAGTGTGAGGAACAGTTCAGGAGGATGCGATAGTATTGGAGTAGGAGGAAGGTGGAAGGTGTGAAGAAGAGGAATAATTGAGACCTTGATTTCCAAAATGTCAAAAATGACATTTTTTCGAAATTGATATTTTGACATATTTGTATTGTTAAGTATTTTAAAGGTGTTTTAATTATTTTGTAATATTGTGAACAATAGAACATGTGTTCTAATTAGATTGTAACAGTTGAGTTGAATTCTCGAATAAACAAGTAGCTTTTGAAAACTATCTTTGTGTATTTCTTTCGATTTTAATTATTCCTTCTCCCCAATAACAAAACATTTGGCATCCTTTGTAGGGAGAAGAAATAATTAAATAATTGAAATCGAAAGAAATACACAAAGATAGTTTTCAAAAGCTGCTTATTTATTCGAGCAATTCAACTCAACTGTTACAATCAAATTAGAACACATGTTCTATGATTCACAGTATTACAAAATAATTAAAAATACTTAACACATGCGTTTACCCATTCTTTTCCAGTAAGAACTTTTGTTCTATTTGTTGGATTTCTGATATTTTTTGAGAAATATTCTCCGTACATTTCTCAATGTGGGAGTGTGTTAAGAAATTTAAAAGTTGTTTTAATTAATTTGTAATATTTTGAACAATAGTACAAGTGTTCGAATTAGATTGTAACAGTTGAGCTGAATTGCTCGAATAAACAAGTAGCTTTTGAAAACTATCTTTGTGTATTTCTTTCGATTTCAATTATTTAATTATTCCTTCTCCCCAATAACAAAACAGTATATTAAAGGTTTAGTTTTATCTAAATCCGTCATCAGATTTTATTTTAAAAACATAGAAATCCTTTAAAAACGTATTTGAAATTGCATTTCATTCCAAAAGGAACTAAAAACATTTCCTCCATATATCCTATATTCTATATATATAAATATCCTCTGTAAACATATATAACCTTTCTTTTTATTTCCTTCCAAAACGTACTATATTTTCTATTATAACACCTAATCCAGCAATATATCACCATTAATTTGATTTATTCATTTCGTGAATTTTTATTGGTTCATTTAGTTCATATTGAACCTCCGTATATTTAGATCAACAGTTTTAACCTAATAATCAGTTTTAGGCTTTTTTAAACCACTTCTTAAACAACGTCGCTTCGGCTCTCGTAGGTTCTCAATGAAATTTTTGATGATGAAAGAAAAAAAGCGTTTTCATAGTATTTCTTCTTGCAGCCATATAAATTAGATATAAAAAATTTCAGAAACTCACATTTTAATAGAATAATGGTATTTTATCCAGCGAATGGTTGGAATTATAATTCCCTGACCTTGCTAAATATGAGAAGAAAAATCTTGCCTGATCTAACCTAATAGAAATTGTTTTTTAAAGTTAAAAGACCAAAATAAACGTTTAAAACTTATTTATTTACAGTATTTATAGTTAAATATTGTTTACACGTAGTTAATAATATAAATACTTTCCTTGAAATTCACAGAAAGAATAAGTAAAAGCTCAAAACAAATTTCATAATTACATACTTTCTTATTATAGAGTGAAAAATAAATAAAACGTCCTTTGAATATTCGCTTTCTTTGCGGAGAATAAACAGTAAAATCTAGTTAACCAACAAGGAAAGATAAGTATAAAGAATATGGAAATATACGTAACTTAGTATTAACATTATAAAGACGTTAGTTATGAGTAATGTTGTGTGAGGAAGGTTATGATGACTGTTATCTCGCGATATATTTTCCCGAAAAGTACTATATCCACGTTTCATTCCAAAAAGTACTATATCCACGTTTCATTCCAAAAAGTACTATATCCACGTTTCATTCCAAAAAGTACTATATCCACGTTTCATTCCAAAAAGTACTATATCCACGTTTCATTCCAAAAAGTACTATATCCACGTTTCATTCCAAAAAGTACTATATCCACTTCATTCCAAAATACTATATCTGTTATATTGTAAAGTCATGGAAAAATTGCAATAATTTGGAAAAAAAAGTTGTTGAAACAGTGAAAAAAAAAATTAGGTTTTAATCAATAAAAGAATCAAGTAAATTGGTCCAGTAAAAAATAAATGATTTTTGCATTTCCTGTAAAATTTTCGAAAGTGGATATAGTACCTTTTGGAACTCAACTTCTCAATTATCAATAACATTCGCGTGGTCCTTGTTGGCCAATTTGTGTTGGGGAAAAATAAATATAATAATTCGAATTTTAAATGTTTTTAACTAGTTATCAGAATATTTTATTTTCTACATATTTTATCCTCTTGTACTTTTTATACGAATTCAGAGCAGAAATGGGTACTTTGAATATCGGAATTCTGAACAAAAACGTTTGCAAATAATAATTAAATTTGTATAATATTTATGAATAATATATGTATGAAGTGTTTATGAAGAATTACTTTCGTTTACCCTTATATAGGGACTCAATATAATTCATGAGGAAACTGTACTACCTTAATGGCCGACGTTTTTCACAATTTAACTCTTCAGCTTCAACACCAAAATATCATTGAGCAAATGGTATCAAGAAAAGATCAAACTATCCCGAATGAAATAATAATATAGTTCGATTGCCGAGTACTAAGCTGTTACTATGTAACTTAAAAATAGGACGTGTTTGTTCAAGCAGTACTGAGAAATCGGTTCGATAAGTCGATTATAGAATATCTGTGCAGGTGCTAGGATATTAATGTCAACGCCTGACAGGTAAGACCTGAGAGACAACGGCTAAGAGCAATATTCTTCAAAACCTTTTAGTGTTTCGCAATTAAGTAATTGAAATTGAAAGTCTATTAAAAATATAACAAGCAAAATATTAATCTGCAAAAATCACTCAAAATTTAATAAACTGTACCAAGATTCCCTCCAGACCAAAATTTATCCTAAAGGTGACGAAAGGTGGGTTCACAATATTTCTTCAACTCCTAATATCCCTCCTAATGTTATTAATATTTTAAGTTTAGATCCTAACTTTTCTTCTCCTAACTCTTCCAACAAAATCATCCCTCAACCCCTTACCGACTTAGAATATATTTACAATGATAATCTTATCATTAATTCTAATGAGGATAAGGAGTTGTCCCGCGTCTCTATTTGCAATATTATTTCAAACCACCTCCAACACCCCCCATCCTTATCTTCCAATCTTTCTCCACAATTCTTCAAAGACATCTCCCTCACTCGATCCTTCCTAAAGTCCCATATCGACATAATTATCACCAAAGCTGACAAAGGCAATAAGACAGTTATCATGGACCGCTCTGACTACAACCAAAAAATGACCAACCTTCTTTCTGGTTGACTGACGCCTTCTCAGCTCACACAACAACCCTGAAGAAGGCCTATAATTTAGGCCGAAACGTCGGCACCAATAAATTAAGTTTACGCTTAATTGTGTGTTAAATTGACTGCTCCCTGAACCAACTTCTTTCATATATACACACAGTCAACCATTGTCACTTCAAAAATCACTGATGTTTAAAGGTTTTTGTGTTTATATATTTTATTAACTTTCTACGAATTTATATATTGGGAAAAATGTTTCTGATATTTTTAGTCTACTAACAGGGCATTAGTTAATATATATATATATATATTATATATATATATATATATATATATATATATATATATATATATATATATATATGTATATATATTTGTGTGTGTGTGTGTGTACTTACTCTACTATTTCTGGAAATTAGTTTCAAATGAGGGAAAACATTTCAAATTTTTTTCTTATTTAATCTAACAGTATTTTATAGTTATTATTGATTTGATTATATTATTAACTGTTAATTATTTCAAATAAAAATCATTTTTAACTATTTTGGATCTTATTTACAAATTTAGTACTATTTTTTCTATTTAGTTCTAAGATTGGATCTTATTTACGGGTCGAACTGTGTCGGTTTTCCAAGAAACAGGGAATATGGAGTTTTTGAAGGAAAAATTATAAATATGATATTAAAACACCATATGGACTATTGTCAGGTCCGTAATCGTTTGTATGGGATTTAAGAATTGGTGTTAATAATTCGTCATATGAAACATAGGTAAAGAAGAAACTTTCTGGATTAATACTGTGATGTTCAATGTTGGTAGTGGAAGACGAGTCAAGAGATGTGGAATATCAGTTATTGGATCCTGGAAGAGATGATTTTTGGAGGATTTTCCATTTAAATTTAGAATCTGGATCACTGGACAGGGCACTGTTTAGGGATTTCGCACATCGAATTGCGTCCTGGGTTCCATTCAGAAGTAGCTGAAAACTAGCGTAGTCAGCTGGAAAGCGAGTGCGGCGGAATTTACGTCTAGCTGCTTCTATTCTTTTCATCACATCCTTTAGTTCAAGAGTAGACCAAGGAGCAGTGGGCCGGCGTAAGATTCGGGTTTTAAGAATAGCATACGTGTTAAGTATGGTTTTCAAGTTTGAAATGAGAATGGATATCATATGGTCATGCAAAGAAAGAAACGGGACCGGGTACTGAATGGATGAAAGGACCTTTACAGATGAATCAGTTATGTAAATAACCAGGAGTCAGAAAATTGCGTATGATGGGTGGGGAAGTATGGAACTAGATAAATATTTAGGGAAGATAGTAAGTTTAACAGGAAGGATTCATCATTTGATTCAGAGATCATACTAACATCTCCGGATATGATAATATTGGAGTATCGTGACAAATTGGAAAGGGGGGATTCGAAAAGTCTGTTGAATTGAACATGAGATGTCGATAAACAATGGCATACGGGATCATCTATAACATATTGGCTAGCATAATAGCCTTCAATGCCAAAAGTCACGGGTTAAACCCGTAGGAGGTCCTAGGATTTTGCAATGGGAGCAAAAAATCCTTAGTTATGTCAACCTTCGGAGGGGATGTAAAAAGGTGGTCCCGAGCCCGTGCGATGTCAGGTTCTCGTTAAAGATCCCTATCCTAATTAAACCTCGATAGGCAAACTTTAGGACTCCCGCTGTAGCATCGTCCGATTAGCCACAGTAGCATAAAGTGACGTTAAATAAATAAACAAACAACAATGGCGTACAAGAGAGGAGATGAAACAGTTGTAATTTCCACAAACAGGTATTCGATATGAGGATGATCATGAGAAGAGGATTGGAAAAGGATTTTTGCCGTGACACTATCGTGCATATACAGCACCACTCCACTACCCCTGCGATCAGATGGGAGGAATAATTTGTGAGAGATACATGGGAGAAATAAATAAAAGGTTTTAACCAGGTTTCGGATACTGCTATGATGTGGTAAAAATTGTCATGAAAATATTTTTGAAATTTATCGTATTTGGCAATAAGGGATTGTGCATTAATGTGAAAGGAGATGAGAATATTAGCCATGACCGTGGAGGTGGGAATTAATATAATTGTGAAAGGGTTGGAAGTTAAGATGTTGGCTTTTGCAATTTCTTAAGATGTAAATCATATCAAGAGCAGACACATAGGTAGTATAGTAAGCAGTTAAGGTATCCAGCAAAACATGATAAATAATAAAGCAAAGAAACATTGATAATTTTAAAAGAAAATATAAATTTAGACTAAAACTTTTAGAAAACAAATTAAGTACAGGTAGATGAGACATATAGATAACGATTATAAAAATAAATAAATATAACATAGCGATAAGAAGAATTTGGATATAAAAATTAAAATATCTCAAATAATATTTGATAATTTTAAAAGAAAATATAAATTTAGACAAAGTTTTAGAAGAAAAAAAATACAAGTAGATAGAATTATGAAGGATTTATGAAGGTAGAAAAAGTAAATAAAATAAATATAATGTGGATATAAAATAAAAATATTCCAAACAAAAATTGATAACTTTAAAGGTAAAGATAAGTATAGGCTAAAAGATTAGGAAAAATAAATGAAATACAGGCATATAAGTAACGATAATAAAGGTGAAAAAAAGAAATTGAATATTAAAATAAAAATATTGCTGTTATAAAATAAAAATATACCAAAGAGAAATTGATAATTTTAAAGGAAAATAAAGGTTAAGGCTAAAATAAAATACAGGCAGATAAAACATATAGATATTACAATATTTAATTATTTATTTTATTTTAGTTTTTTTTATAAAACACAATTATAAAGATGAAATAAAGTAAATTTAATATAAAAATAAGAATAATGTAGATATAAAATAAAAATATCCCAAAAGAACAAACTAAAATTTGTGACTTTTAGAGAGCGAAAAAAAAAAATTATAAATCAAATCTTTTAAAAACTTAAAATAAAATAACAGAATAAAAAAATATCACCCACGCGTCCCAAAAAATGTCAGATAGCAACTAGAGGTACCATACCACCATTGAAGACAATCGTGGAAATGGTTCGGACGTGTTTGTCGAATGGATAAAATAAGGAAATCCAGAGAGAAAATGGAGGCCAGCCTACAGGCAAAAGCCCATTTGGCCGACCGAGAATTTACTATCAGGAACATATCCAGAGGATTGGTGGTAACACAGGCAAGACCCTTGCAGAAATGAAACGACCCAGCACAGTCCGGGACCACTGGCAGTGCTGGATCGAGGACCCTCTACGCCAATAATGGCTCATAGAAGAAGAATAGTGGCACTGGCAAGTCGTTCGATTAAAAATTACTGCTCCAGTATTTTTCCGGAAAAATTCCAGGTATATTTTAAATATGTAATTTCAGTATCTAAGACTTTATCGTTTTAGAAACTAGAATAATCTCACTTACTCACACAGATACACAAATCATAATGCGAGACTGAAAAAACGAAAATTTTCATACTTAAAATTCATAGGTTTGAAAATACAGTAATAAATTTCATTATAATAATGTTTTTAAAAATTCATAGAAATTTTTTGATTGGAAATATTCATCTTCAAATCTATTAATTGTTATTTGTTAACTGATTCTTATTTCATAATAATTCCCTCTCCTCAACTCGGAAGTTATATGAACTAAAATGTCCTCCGGCCGTTATTTTGCTGGAGAATGGGCTGGAAATAAGGTTGCGTGCGTTCCATCTCTATTGAAAAGCTCTTTTGTCCTTTTCCCTTTTGTCTTCCGCCTCCAGTTCACCAATGGAAGGGTTTATTTCCAAAAAAAAAAAAAAAAAATCTTTTGATTTGAAAGCACTTTTATTTCTCTATCCAGATATAGATTGATCTTTATTGAACATTAAGGACCATCGTTATTGACGCAACCCAGCCCTGAATGGAACTTTATGGTTCATGATGAACACTAAAAAATATCTTTAAGAATATAAGTAATATAATTTACACAAAGGCATTCCGTTTTTTATATTCCTCTTTGTTGAGGTTATTGCTTATCCTTTTGGCGTTATAAGCGCCATATCCATCTCGTAAAATTTTTAACAATTCAATTAATTAAAAAAAAACAAACGATATATATATTTTTTTATAAAAGTTAATACAAAATATTAAGGATTATTACCTTGTAATTATGATAGTTGTTTAATTAATGATTGCCAAAGCTTTAGCTTGCCTAATTAATTCTCAAATATAATAATAAAATAATTACTTTTATGATTATATAATTAAACTAATTGTATTCCTATTGCAAGGCGGTTTCGGTTAAAATATTTCTGTCGCTAAATGTACGGATGTATATATCTGCTTAGTTGAATTGTATTTCTTGCGGACTTTTCAAGTTGTACTCATGTTCGTTCTGTTCTCTTCCACTGCTATATCGTCCAGATATATGTTGAAACCATCTAGATCTTTTGTTTTAATTTCGTTCATTTTTCTTTAAAAAACCATTAGTAACCCCCATTGCAATCCATTTGGTACGGGTCACATATTATCGATTTTAAAATCGTTTAATTTAATCTCTTCGGATAAAATCGATATAGGGGTCTATTATTATGTTTTCTTACTAAGAGAATCACATGGAACTATCGATTTTAAGATCACGCGCTCGCGTATCGATGATTTTTTACTCTTACCTAAAAAAAATTCTAAAGCCATCAGCGGAGTTTGAACTCGCGAACATGGGAATATAATATAAATCCTTAACAACTTATTAACCTGTTAAGGGTGGCAAGCAAAGCAGACATCTATGCCCAAGGTCGGAAGTTCAAACCCGGAAGAAAGCCCTATCATACTTTTATTATGTTTTTAAACAAATTCATATCTTTTTACATCCCTCATGAAGTACGGAATAACCAAGGATCTTTCACTAACTAGAAAAGTCCTAGTGCCTTCTGCCCGGTATGAACCTTTGGCATATTAAACCTTTGAATTATTACATATATTATGGGTCACCTGTGGTTCAGTGGCTAGTGTAACAGCCTTCTATGTCCAAGGTCCCGCGATCAAACCCAGCAGATGGTCTAGGATTTTTTAAGGCAGTAGAAAAAAAACTTGGTTATTTCTTACTTCAAAAGGGGTGTATAAAATGCATATTTTTTGTTGAAAAAATAAACAAAATATGATGAGACCATATTTCGGTTTGAACCCGCGACTTTGGGCAGAGAATGCTGACTAAGTCACCTCAAGTGACCCCTAATACATTTTATTATTAGTTATGGATTTAATATACATTTATTTCTTTTTTTTTACTACGGTTATGAAATGTTACACCTTTTTATCTCTGCATTTTATGCAATCAAATCGTTTTCTGTTGTCTGAATCGGCAAAAGTTGACATTTCTTTTTAACTGGTATTTGAGTAACTTAACTTTTTCTAATGTTCCGACTATATCCTGACATTCCTTTCTCGATTTTTAAATATTTTATCTTTTATTTTTTATATTGATAAAATATAAACAGAAAAATATGAAAATTATGACTGACAACATGACTTGAATGTTCAAGGCATAGGACACGTGGAAGGTCGAGTTCGATTTAGGATTTCTCTGGGGAATTTTTCAAATGGTTTCGGCTCTGGAATGTCATCTATTCTACCTCATAAGCCCGAATGAGTCGCATTACTTGAATAGTGATAGGACCCAACATGAAATTGAGTTTGAGAGAAACCATATTTCGCTGTACTTAATTATTAATGTATGTTAATAAATACATGAAATATATTTATGCTTTAATTATTGTCTCTTGTTTGACGGTTACTTATTATACGGTTAATCTTTAATTAGCGAAATAATTATCTTTATTCTCAATAATTTTCTTAAAAATTTCAATTAACATTTATAACCTCCTTCATCATAAATGTTTTACTTTTCTTAAATTAAAACTTTAATTTGTCCTATTTATTTTCCTATTTTCGCAAGAAGTTTTATCCGGCGGACAAATTTTGAGGACAAGCCCAAAATATTATGATTTAAGTTTAGGACGAAATAAATAAGACTCATGTACAACTGTTTAGGAAATGAAACCTTGAAGAAGCAAAATTACACCGAAAGGTAAGTGTTTTAAATGTAAATTAAAAATATTTTAGACAATAATTTACAGTAAAATTAATTTTTAATGTAGTTAATAGATAGATATTTAGTTTATTGGCTATTATAGACATATAAGCCATGGAGTTTAACCCATTTGGTGTTAGTGATTGTTAGTATATATATATCTGCAGTGTTGAAAAAGATCCTATGTATAAACATAAACGGAGGATCGAAACGTCCAAATAAAGAAAATGAAGTTTTATCCGGCGGACAAATTTTGAGGACTAGCCCAAAATATTATGATTTAAGTTTAGGACGAAATAAATAAGACTCATGTACAACTGTTTAGGAAATGAAACCTTGAAGAAGCAAAATTACACCGAAAGGTAAGTGTTTTAAATGTAAATTAAAAATATTTTAGACAATAATTTACAGTAAAATTAATTTTTAATGTAGTTAATAGATAGATATTTAGTTTATTGGCTAATATAGACATATAAGCCATGGAGTTTAACCCATTTGGTGTTAGTGATTGTTAGTATATATATATATCTGCAGTGTTGAAAAAGATCCTATGTATAAACATAAACGGAGGATCGAAACGTCCAAATAAAGAAAATGAAGTTTTATCCGGCGGACAAATTTTGAGGACAAGCCCAAAATATTATGATTTAAGTTTAGGACGAAATAAATAAGACTCATGTACAACTGTTTAGGAAATGAAACCTTGAAGAAGCAAAATTACACCGAAAGGTAAGTGTTTTAAATGTAAATTAAAAATATTTTAGACAATAATTTACAGTAAAATTAATTTTTAATGTAGTTAATAGATAGATATTTAGTTTATTGGCTATTATAGACATATAAGCCATGGAGTTTAACCCATTTGGTGTTAGTGATTGTTAGTATAATATATATCTGCAGTGTTGAAAAAGATCCTATGTATAAACATAAACGGAGGATCGAAACGTCCAAATAAAGAAAATGAAGAAGGAGTGATAGTTTAATTACCTAAAACCCAAATAATTTGAAATAAAATCACAATATAAAAGGATCGATGAATTGAACTCTTGTATACATACATATGTCATAGTTATAAATACATACATAAATGATAATAGTATAGATATAAATGAATAGGTAAATTCCAATTGCTTACTGGGACATCTTAGTAAATATTGTGACACAAATTATTTGGATTTTTCGTCTCCTAAATGTATATAGTTTTTAGCAAGAAAAAATAAATTTTATTTATCTTATCCACATCATAAATATTTAGAATGTTTTATAAAGATAATCGTTTACTGTTTTGAACGATGTAATTCGCCAGATAATATTCCCTTTCAATACTCAGTGTAGGGCATTGCAATAACAGGTGCTCTAAGTTTTCGGTGATATATTCTTGACACTAACATTTTTCCCCTGTTTTAATATAGAAAGTGGTTTTCTCATTAAAAAGTTTCAATTTTTTTCGTATCTGATATTCTTAGTTGGCTAGCGAGTCTCAGTTAATTTATATTAACATGATAAGTTAAATAATCTTGCGGGTGAGGGCCGTTAAAGTTGCAAATATTTCTATAAAGCGGATTGTATTTTTTAGAGTTAAGAGCTCTGTCAATGTCAACAGAGTGGAGATAATTCTTTATTTTTTCTATGAATAAATGTTTATTAGTATGTAAAAAAATCGGTTCTAGCGCTTCGAAAAATTCTTCTTCGATATAACTATCTGCTGCTAATTTTCTTATTTGTGAGATCCAATCAAAACCTGAGTCTCTCTTTTTTGTTTCCAAGTTAGGGAGTTTGACAAGGCATTTGCGTGGCAGTCGATTTTTAGGCATTCGAAGGAGCTTAATACAAAAATTAATAATTTACATCAAACTTTTTACTTATAAAGGATTTCGTCCAGATTCTAATCGAACAATATAGTTTGGAGTACATTTAGGCCAGAAATATAAATACTTCATTTTTAGATTATCCTATTATGAAGAGTTTTTAATATAAAATAGGTATTTTGAGAAACGATCTCTTCTTTTGGATAATTATTCTTTTATTCCTCATACATAATTTATTTTATTTTCGTTTCGGGGCTAGGAATGCCTCATCTTCAGAATTTACTGTCCAAACTATTAACAATTAAAAATTAAATTCATTAAAAAACATTAAACAAAACAGAAATATCACGTTTAATCAATTCATTATCACGATAAAACAATTTAAATACTATTGCATCTATACTTACATAAATACATCTTCCAATATTGTCAAAAAAAAAAATTTATAAGTTAAAAATCCTTATTTACTTTTATATTACATTATATTACTTTTATAAATATTTCAAAAATTTAGTCCGTATCGACTCTGAGCCTTCCAGGTAATTTAAACTCCAGATCTATAAAGTAGTTAATACTTCAATAAATATATACGACTATAATTGTTATATTTATTTAATGTCTAATGACTATTAGATTATTTAAACTATTAATAGACTATTAAATAATATTTAACCCTTTTAGTGCTGGACGACGATATATCGTCGTGCGTGTGATAGCGCCTTATTCTTCGCATTGCGCGAAAAAGTTGTCTCTAAATAAATTTATAAATGAACTAATTTGATTGTAAATGATCAAATTTCATTGACAAAGAATCTATGAACAGGTTTGGGTCTGACATTTTACACATTCTATACCAGAGTGTGGCGAGACTCTGTTTACGCTTGACCGATAAGATGGAGACACTCGGTACCAGACACTCTTCTAGGACGGTGGGCGGGCGTCCTCTCCACCAGGTCTAGGTCATTGGGGTCGATCTTCACTCCCAGAGCCGCCCTGATGGACAACACAGCCCCTTCATGCGACTCTCCGATGTACGAGGAAACATCTCTTATTTCTATTGACTGGGAGAGTTTGTCCTGTTCGGCGTAGTTAAACCTTTGCTCTAGCTTCCTTATCTGGGTTTTGAGCTATTATTCTCTAACAACAGTATCTATATCAACTCTTACGTTTTTTTTTTACCTGTTCTCCATAGCCCTTAATCTATTATTATTGTCGAAGGCTAGATCCCTTTGCTTGGTCATATTTGTTTTTATATCTTTAATGTCATGTTACCCTCACACAAGACTGAAACAAGAAACTGCTCGAAGATACCGATTACTACAAAACTTACTAGACAAACTTCCAAAACTTCCAGTATATTACAATTACTCATTTGCATCACTATTATCAGACCTATTTGGACATATGGAATATTTGGGGCTCTACTAAACCATCTAATCCCTACCGCATCCAATTCTTACAATCCAAAATCCTTCGCAAAATCCTGAATGCCTCTTATTTAGTCACAAATCAACTCCTCCATAATGACCTGAACAGCCCATTTTTTGCAGACATAGCCCGTGATAGATAAACCTCTTTTCATTCGGAACTCCATGCCACACACAAACCCACTTGTCCTAATTGATCTTCCTTAGATATCCCTGATAACTCTCCGAGGCGATTGAAAAGAAGATGGCCTCGGGACCTACTGCCTTAAAATAGTTAGTGAAGTGCTTTCTCTGCTTCACTAAGTGAAGTGCTTCACTGGGTAGTTCTTTCTCAAGGCATTTTCATGACTTTTTTTCACCCTGCTTATTTAATCATTGTGTTTTTAAATACAGTTGTAAATTACGATAAATAATAAAAAAAAAAAAAATGTCATGTTACCCTGCCCAAGTCGAGCAGGAGGATAGCGGCTACATTTTCTTCCACGCTGCCGCTGTTTTTCTTATTAATGTCGCAATTTAGACACATCAGCCAGGGTTTTGCCTTTAAATGAAAGATGCTATTACATGTGACGCAGGTCGATTGTCGATTTGTCATCTCTAGTCACGGACAAACTACATAAGGGACATAGCGCCATGTTAACTTATCCTTTCGTACTAAAGAGATAACAGAGTACTGAGTAGAGGGGAACTCTAGTGGTGAGAAAAATGTCGATGTATAGGCTGATAAGACCTGCCTAAACGTAATCCCTTATTAATATCTGTATATTGTTCTATATTGATTTTTCAATACAGTTTAATATCGATAGTTTTTTCTATATAATCTACAGTGCTCACTACTAACATTAGTATATTTAGAGTGTTTACTCGCTTGATTATTTTTTAAAATGTATTTATTGATATTTACAATGGCAGCACTCTAGTTGTTAACTAAACTAGAAGGTAGTGAGGCTTCTTTTCAGACGGCTCGGAGAATTGTGAGGAATGGAAGAGGAAGCAAAGATTGAAACTAGTGGGTCAAAGTGGGAATGGAGTTTTTCATGGGAGGATTGATACCTGGTTCGGATCAAATCAACTACTTATGGAACATTAAGGCCTTTATGGATGAGCTTATTGGTGACAAAGTAAGGAGCGTTGCTGATTTGTTTACTGATTTTTCGAAGGATTTTGGATTGTAAGGATTGAAGACGGGAAGAATTTGATGGTTTAGTAGAGCCCCAAAGCTCAACTCTGTAAGTCTAGATAGTTCTTATAATGGTCATGTAGATGAGCCTTTTGTAGTTAAGTGGAAGGTTAGAGTGTCTGTCCAGTAAGTGTTGAAGTAACCGAAAGCGGCCAGCAGTTTCTTGTCGTTTCAGTCTAGTGTGTTTCCATCTTAGATGTTTGCCAAGTAGGAACAAGCGGAATATTATTAAAGGACAATGTAATTACAAAGGTAATTTTGTGGGATTTGTTGGAATTGATTTTAGTTCTCCAATTCTGACACCATACCTCAAGGTCTCTGATGTGGGATTGGAGAGTTTGAGAGGCAATAGTAGGATCATTATTGACTGATTACACACAAGTGTCATCTGCATAAGTAGAAAGGAAAGTATTAGGATGTGATGGGATGTTTGCTCACTTTAAAAGTTCACTTCTGAAGGGCAACTGCAAGTTTATAACAAGAACATAGAATATCACTTTTCACCCATTGATAATTTAAGCCAGACTGGAATTCAATTATTTTCAAAAGTTCTAATCACGCATTTATTATCATTCCAAATCACACCAAAGCATATCCTCCCAATTAGTTACCTGTGGTATAGTGACCAGCATAACCCACCATGCCCACATTATGTGACGGTAGGATTTTTTAATGGGTGTAAAAAAAAACCTTAAGTGTGCCTTCCTTCGGGGAGACGTAAAAGATGGTTCCGAGTATGTGCGATGTCAGGTACTCGTTAAAGATCCCAATTCTAATGGAACCTGGATAGTCAAAATTTAGGACTCCTACTGTAGCATAGTCCGGTTAGCATCAGCAGCATAAAGTGGCATTAAATGAAAAAACAAACATTTCCGTCAATAATAAGAATCAAATGACAAATTTTGCACTTCCAGTAAAATATCCTAGAATGGAGAACTTTCTGGAAATCAACGTCTCAATCATAGGAACGAATTCACACTAACAAACGTTAGTTGAAGATGTTATACAATTAAACGTTGACTCCCATTTCATAATAAAATATACGGCAAATATTTGAAGAAATAAAGAAGTGAACTAAACATAAAACAGACAATAATTCTTTGGATACGAATTGTACTATTTCGAGTTTCCAATTAGGAAAAAGCGGTCAAGGGCTTCTCCAGAAGAGGGTTGTTTAGCCTAGGGTTGTTTTCATTCCCAGCTCTGAAATACGTGCCCTAATGACTGAACTCTGAATTTAAAAAAAAAAAAAAAAAAAAAAAAAATGGATAATAAATGTGCACCTTTTTAATCAACATTATTACCAAAAAAAATGAGTAACTTATAAAGTTGAAATGATAGATAAAAGATTAAAGTTTAATTCCTTACATATTTGAACCATGATTAACATAATATTTTATTTGA
Organism: Piezodorus guildinii; assembly: GCA_023052935.1. Lineage (NCBI taxonomy): Eukaryota > Metazoa > Arthropoda > Insecta > Hemiptera > Pentatomidae > Piezodorus > Piezodorus guildinii. Next base: position 82,255,381 of record CM041295.1, read on the forward strand.
ATTGTATTTCATCGAATGATTATTTCATGTTAAAAAAAGAGTCTGGTGAGCGCAACACAAGACTTTCTCTTACATCTATTGTTAAAATAAATAAAAAACTTTTAAGTTAAGTTAGAGTTTAGAAATTAAAAAAAAAAAAAAAATACATTGAATTTGGATAAAAACATATTTTTGGATTGTTAAATCTAACAATAGAAATTATTATATACAACAATTACTAAGTTTTATCCGCTTTTTATTACTCTCTATTACCTTATACATCTTCGGATATAAGATGACATTTTTCCAAAGTCTTAAGCTTTCCAAAAAAATCCTTATTATTCTCATGTTCGGAAAAAAATTACTTTTTAGATTATCCTATTATGAAGAGTATTTTAATATAAATTAATTAGGTAATTTTGGAACAATCTCTTCTTTTTTATAAACATTAATTTATTCTTCATACATAATTGACGTTTCGGGGCTAATAACGCCTCATCTTCAGAATTTTTTAGTCAAAAATAAATAACATTCCTAATATTGTACTGGAGGAGTAAGGTTTTAACTCCAGTCTACTCCTAGCCTTGTGTAAAATTGTTAATAGAATATGGATATTTTAAAGAAAATGTTAAAGTTAATATGTTAATATGTTAAAATAGATATAAAAAATATGACCATTATTAAATTAAATAAGGATTTAAAAAAAAAAAAAAAAAATTTTTTGACGATATTAGGAAATGTTTTTATTTTTGACTAAAAAAATCTGAAGATGAGGCGTTATTAGCTCCGAAACCTCAATTATATATGAAGAATAAATGAATGTTTATACAAAAGAAGAGATTGTTCCAAAATTACCTAATTAATTTATATCTATATTAATTTTTTTATGTTCAAAATTACAAAAATTGTATATTATGTTTTCTCTTTTATCCTTTAGTTGGTTACCAAGTTCGTCCAGTTAGTGTATTTAACCGTTTGTATCAATCCTAACAACATAAAATAGTAACTTTATTCGAATCTACAAAATTAAAGATACTTTAAAGAAAGAAAATATAAAATACCGAGATTTAAAACAATGTCTGACTATTTTAATCAGAATGCAACCTACATGATATTAAAGCCCATTAAATTTTATTCGGTACGGAGTTTAATCAAAATCGGTACAGCCGTTTTCGAGAAAATCGTAAAATGTGGTAAATTCATGGTATGAAGTGGCTCTTCTGTTGGACAATTTTGATTTAAATATGGATTTTCAGTAACATACAACTTATCATTTTCGAGGTAGACTTACCACACACAGACCTTTCTGCACTGCCTTGTTCATTTGGACTCTAGGGACCCTAATGACCCTAGTGTATTTCCGGTTAAAACTCGAACTCAAAAATTTTAACGTTAGCTATACATTATCTTACTATATATTTCATTTATAGATAATATATAATAAAGTAAAATACTTTCACTTATTATATATTTCATAGATAGGTAAGTGAAAGTTAAAAAAAAAGAAAGCAAAAGTTATGAATAATTTTATGAATAGTTGAAGATGGAAAATATTTTAAAAAATCTATATAAAAACCTGCAATGCGACCTGCATAGTGTAACAGCTAACGTTGGCGTATACACTGGGGGAAGGAGGAGGAAGGGAAAAATTCACCCTCTCAAAATGACCAATGAGATTCAAATAAAGAAATAACCTCTAATGTAAATTACTACAACACTTAGTAAATACATGTAAGTATCAAACCACAAGAGTTACTGTAATTAGCCTATTCGGCTTAATTTTTTTTATTTATTATGTATTATATTGAAATTTACAACTGTATATTTTAATACACAAAATGCTGCTTAATGATGAAATGAAACTGCCCATTGCCAGTACTCTATACTTAATTTTTGTTGTAAAGTTGATTTTGGGCATAATCATAAAAATGAGAAAAGTCATTTTATACCAGCGACTGAAATTACCAAATCAACATCTTCTTTTAGATTAATCGATATAAAATACTTTAAAATTACAATATAGTTTAAACGGTATAAAACTGACTTAAAGGAAAGCACATATTGATCCATCAAGTCAACCAGTCATTAACTTAATGACTCTTCAAACAAAGATCAAGAAGCCATTTTCTTTTCAGGCACCCACGGGATTTTAGAAAATTAGAACCATATAATGACATGGAAGTCGTAAATTCAAAAAAGCAAGTCTTAACTATGAGAGACAGTGGTCTCCGAATATTCTTATTTATTTTCAAATATTTATAAAATTATTCCATAATATATTTCATAGTTAAAATTATCACAGTTATAGGGGGAGGATTTTCGAATGTAGAGGTAATCTACCCATTTTTTTTTAAATTAAAGAAACTCAATAAAAAAAATTAAAAAAGGAACTGTAAATTCCCTAATCATTTTTTTTTTTTTTTTTTTATACAATTTCTTTAAAGAGAGAAAAAAGTAAAACAGATATTTTTTAGGTAAGGCGTTCAGAAATTTCAATGAGATCAAATATTGAGTTTCAAATATTTTAATATAGGTTCACTAACAAAAAAAAGTCACTTCACTATCAATAATTGGCGTGTTTGATGTTACAGACAATTTTTACCTTTTGTAATATTTTATGTTTTATCAATTATTCAACCATCTACAAGAATATATATTATGTTGAAAAAATATTGGTTTAAATCGTGATGATATATGCCACATAGATACTTGTTACGATTTTCCTTTAGAATAATGATCAACAGTTGGATTCAAATGTGATTTAGGAAAAGGGGTGAAAGCCAATAATTTTAAAACTCAAAGGTGAAATAAAAAAGTTGAACAATTAGGGTATTATAACACCGTTGAGTTGCTTGGTTTTGTAAAATACATCTGTAAATATTTCAAATAAAATGGAAGTCGAAAAAAACAATGTTATTGAAGAGATAATATCGAAAAGCATTAATATAATATTCAAAATTGAACAGTGCTCGTAAAGAATTTGGGACTTGACCATAAAAATATCCAAATTCTTCTGATAAAGTCAATAACAAATTTACAAATTTGTAATAATTTTCAACAAAAAAAAAAAAGTATTTTACAGATCTAATAATATTTCTACATTTAAATTCTTTAAGTCAAGCAGTTAAATGGCAACAGGCTAGAATGTTGCAAAAACAATTTTACAAGTCTAACAATGAACAGTATAAATCGTAATCAGCTTGGTATTGATTTAATTTAAGTATTGATAAGACTGAGAAAATTATCAAGCGCAAAAATGGTATCCTCTTAGAAATATGATGTCTCTTTTTAATGACGAGAATTGTATATATCGAAACCAAAAAACACACCCGACATTTGGAATTATCATCACTGTATAAAATCATGGTTATAAAAACATACACATATTAAATAATATCATTTAGATACTATGCATACTTAGTTATCATTATTAAATATTAATATCAGAACTTCACAGTTTCTTCATCAATGTTAAATAAGATTTAGTAAATAAGAAGGTGCCAATAAAGGAAACATTTGATTGTATATCGATCATCTTTCACTTGTTGCTTTGGAAAAATATCATGTAGCAAAAAAACTCAGTAAATTATGCTATTTTTCAATTGATATAATTAAAAAAGCGAGCTATGTTGAAAAATATCATTCCAAAAATCAGCATCTATTACAAAAAAAAAAGATTTCATAGAAAAGGAAATAATTTCAGATACAGCATAGCATATCGTAAAAAACTTTATAAAATAAAGAAGTTATTTCCAGTTTACTTATTGGGCTGATATTACTATTCTTATTAATCACAATTTGAAACCTATAAATCTATCTCAATTCACATTCACATAAGATCACTTGTTATATAACAAGTAATTAAACAACCCTTACTCTCTTCCAATCTATTGATGCAGGTTTGTGAACAAAAATTTTACAATAATTTGGAATAATAAATGTATTACTTGTTTATTTATAATATACTCAAAATAAGCAGTTCCAGTGGTTTATTATATACTTATTTCTCCAAATAGAAAAAAATTAATAATGAAAATCAAATGTCAAATCGCCAGCAAGCGATGATGGTGATCAAAGAATAAAATCTTAATTAAAAACGTTTAACTGTAAATTTTCAAAATTAGAAATTCCGTTTTTATGCTAATGTTACTTTGTTTTTGTAGATTATTCTGATGAGTAAGAATATTTAATAAATTAGTGCAAATTAACCTCAGTGCATTTCAAGAGATTAACCCCACCCTTCTCATTAAGGAGGCTAATATAAACAATTTTTTCTTAACGAAATTATTAATTACATTTTTTTATCTATTTTATATATTTTTTTTAAATATAAGATTAATGTAAATTCTATTAAAAAGTACAGTCTACTCACCAGTTTTCGAAATATAACTTCGAATGGCAATTTTTTTAAATACTTAAAATGTATTTTCCAGCTGAAATGTGCTAGTCTATTTCCTTTGACACTTAATTTGAAATTATAAAGGGATCGAAGAGCTAGTGAGGTGCCTACAACCACCCAAATTCATGAAGACTGTTCCGTTACCTAAAGTGGGGGTAAAATAAAATAATCAATATAAGGGGAGTGCTGAGGGGAGGGAAGCCACTCCGGAATCAGCTGGTAGCCGCTATCAATGGGTCAATCCAATGGCGCTCTTCCATCTAAATGGCGCTCCTGGAACAACGGACGTTCCACAAGACACCGGATTGAGCTTCATCCAGGAAAAGGCTGCCAAAAATTATCAAACCCTTCTTTAGAATTACCTGGAAATCATGGCAAAGTCTGGCTTAATCGATGACATGACTCGATTCCGAAGGCACTCGCATCTTACCCCCACCCCCGTTCCCATTCACCTTCCCTCGCCGCTGATACTACCATACTTCAATAGAATTTTCCATTCAATCCTCTTATATATATTCCATTCAACGCTTTTATAATACCCTCAAAGACGTCAACAAAGAAAACACGCCACCACGTATTCCTAATTGGAAGTAGGAAATAAAACTCGCTTCTTTTGAAGTCTCAGTAATAAATAGAAACCGCTTATTTAATGATCAGCATATTATCGACAGGAAGGCATAACTTTAAAAACTTTTTAGCATCCATCTTCTTTGTAGAGCTTTTAGCCTACAAAGAAGAGAAGTAGAAGAAATTTTACTTGTGATCTGTATTTTTATTTGTGATTTTTTATTCCTTTCTTGAACGGATCATTCAATTATTAATTCATAAAAATTACAATTAACAGTTTAGGAAATAAGAGAAGGAAAGGCTTTATATAACAAGGGGTGTGTTATCACAGTGTCCAAGATAAATTCTAATTTGTCTTAATGAAATGAAAAAACTTCTTAATTATCCTGGGACTAAAGTTCCTTAAGAATAAAATAAAAATATGGAATTGATGACCGGAACACTTTGGTCATGGCTTTGAACAACAAATTACTAAATTTAAAAAAATAATCAAGATTATAATATATGTACATATTTAAAATCAGACTTTCAGAATGAAAATAAAAAAACAGAAATAGCTACTTGATAATTTAAATCATATAAACACAACAAAAATTGGAATTTCTAGCATATGCAGGAAATACTGGCATCTGTAACGAGGATAAAGCCACCTTAACTCGGCGTAATACTGGGTTATATGCGTGTCTCTGGTGATTCCAAATACAAACCGTATTGCATACTTCTTTAATACGCTTGTGTTTTGCTTAGAGCTCACCCGAAAGTCCGCTGTGAACCTCACAACCGTAGTCAAAGTGGGGAAAGACAAATATGTATATGATAAAAAAAAAAACCTGTACCTTTACAACCCATAAAGGGTCTTGGGCTCAGTACATATAGAGGAGATTCGTACTGTTTTCAAGCCAACGGCCGTGTAAGGAGGTGAATAGGCCGAGATCACGCTCAGCCGCCATGTTTTTCCCCATTTTTGGGTACTCACTTTATAGAGGCTGATTCTGCCCCAGGAGAGTCTCCATAGGATGGTTCCCCTACTGAAATAACAGTGCAACGAACATATCGTCCGCTATCTGAATGCAGATACCCAGAGTAGTTGAGCGGATACTCACCAGGCAGCTCCACCCACACTGTACTTATATATGTAATTTTGTATGTGTTAATATTCATTGTGAATTGTAATATTTTTTGTTTATATATAAAACATATTCACTGTAAATATATTTGTATTAATAAAGTAAAAAAAGGCTATTAAATAAGAAAATATCTAAGCCCATAATAGGTAAATAAGTGGTTACCGCTCGGTGTTGAAAGCCATAATAATGAATGCACCCGGCGGTAAAAGGCATGTTATCCTTCACAACTCTCATTAACCTCTCTTATTCTATTAACCTCTCATTAAACTCCTGCTAATTGCTGAAAAAAACAAAGCCATCCTGATAACATCACTTGCTAACATCAAGTCGAAACAGTTTACATCCGTGCAGAAGGTTGATCTCATAGTAGGTGGAGAAATGAGTGGTGTTTGAATATTGTGAAGGATGATTCTTTACGAGCGAGTTTAAAGTATGATAGCACGGATGATAAAGACTTTTCAAAGAATGCAGTTCTGTTAGAGTGTATATATAAATCGGTTGTTTTAGATCTTGTATTAAGGGTATGAACGGAAGAGCGAGAAGTTAGGAGTACATAATACACAGGAAGGTTTTCTAGCTTGCAGGGATTGGAATAAAAAGATACCTAGTAGGTATTTTTTTTGGGGGGGAGGGGATCAGCATAAAGCCACCCTTGACCAGAATACCAGTAAGAAATATGTTTTCGTCTAGGGAGGCCGTAAATAAATCTTATAAATCTATTCATTAATCTCTTTAGCCTGATATAATTTTCTCCAGAAAATCCTTCATATACTAGGTATCCATAATCAAAGTGGGCGAGTATGAGAGAGGACACTAAGAGATGACCGGTACTTCTAGGAAAACTGTCACGGAAACGCAGTAACTGTTTGAGGGTAGAGATGGATTTTCTGGTAATTTGGGAAGTATGATTAATCCACGTTAAGTTTAGATCAAAGATAACTCCTAGATTTCATTACCTAATGTATATTCCCCCTTTTACCTCGTCGATTATAAAAATAAATGAGAATATTTACTTACCCTGCATGCAAGATTAGGACATGTAGAATAAACTGATTACATGAATAAGTAATATAATTAAAATAATTCAATTAATAAAAGCGTAAATTCTCAAATTCAGCGGGGGAAAAACTTTGCTGTATGTCTATGAATATTACGCTAAAAGGTGATGCATGTCCGCTAGAAAACCTACATTTTCCTATTAAAATGATTCGTTAAGAAGCTTGCTCCTAGAAAATTTTATGTTTGGCACCATGGTATTTTATTTACAATGAATAAACAGTTATTAATCATTCGAGATTATCTCTTTTAATTTGTATATAATATTCTTAATACGCAAAATGGGTTTTCGTCCCCTCTCCGTCAAACTCAGGAAATTCAGCCAATAATGAATATCTGTAAAACTTATCTAGTAACACTATTTCTTTCTTTAATTCTTTGGAATCAAATTTATGAACGCCACTTTTTATGTTAATATATATTTTATATTTGCCATTTAGATATTTTATCTCATCGGGAATCACGGTATGGAATCTTATCGGTATGGTAACCATACCACGTAGCCGAGGGTTTCCAAGGCCTGTCGCGCCAACCGAGAAAAAAAAAATTTAGATATTTAATGGGTATATATGTGTTATCCCGAAAACCGAAAGTTCGACCTGTAGTCACGAAGATGGCAGGTGAGAGGCAGGATAATGGTCCAAGCCCTGATGACAAAGTATGTCCGCCATGTGGGTTTGCTTTTAAGAGCGAACGCGACGCCTCAGAACCCACATCGTAATGAAGCATCTCAGGGAGGCAAACAACATTTTGAAAGGCAAAAATGTAATAGGCCCAAAACATGGAGAGAGTGAAAAGATAAAATACGACCTTGCTCAGTGGTCTGCCATATTCCAAGGCCTTTTAGATAACAGTACAATAAATCCTGCGGAGATGATGAAGTCATGGGGAAGTTCCTAATATTTTTGAAGAGTGTATATTCGGTACTACCAGTCCCCCAGCACCCTGCCATAAGGTTTTATAGAATGACATAAAATAATAAAACTATGACAGACAAGGAGGTTAGGAAAGTTTCGAATCTGCAGAGGGCCAACAAGGCATACAAGAGACGTCGGGGAGAGCAATATCAATATGACGTTGCTCAATATAAATATTATAATAAAAGAAAGAAAATTGAGCAAAACATCATCATCTTCGACGCTTATAAGCAATGTCCTCTAAAATTAACAGATGTCCAAAAACATTATATAAGCTCTTAGAAACAAAAAATCTCCGTAAGCGTGTGGATTATGAAACGTTTGCCCCCATACTAAATTTAACCTCCATAGAGACTGAAATAATAAAAAAAGCAAATCGACTTTTCTGAACACATCCTTGGGGCCTGTGGAGTGTTAATTAACCAACATCGGAGATAATGCTGGAGGTGGCCAACGGTACCAGGACAGCTTCGGCAAGTGTGTACATTTCTAACATATGCAGGGAAAGGAGAGGTAACTAACACCTCTTTCTGAATGCCTATCAAAATTTATTCAATTTTTCACTAAATAATAGAAAAAAAATCTAGACAATGAACTCAGGAACCAGGTCACCTTCAGTAGGAATGGTAGGTTTTTTTTATTAAAAAAAAAAAAAACCTTCCGGGAACGCAAGGTCAACGCAGAATTATAGAAGTAATATTAAATGATGCCAACAATAAGAAAAGTAATTGCGCAGTAGTCTCTATCGACATTTTCGGTTTTTTGACAATGCTGGGAACGTTCATGTTACCAGATCATTAGAAGTGAGAGGTATTTCACCGGATTTTAAAACGTGACATCAGCTCTCCTATGCACAAGAAAAATTAAAAATAACACCCGAACCCACACTACAAGCCCGATCAATGTGCTGCGTGGAGTGTTACAAGGTGCTCCCTTGTCATCGTCACTGTTTAATCTAGCTACTAATAATTTATACCGCGACCTATTCGACAAAGAATTTTGAAAAAGTTTGGTTATAAGCTAAAAAGTGACCAGGATTGCGTGGTCCTCACAGGTTTTGCGGATGATCAGGCTGCCTCGGCGTATGACAAGGGTGCTGCGGAAAGAATAATAGACAGCGTACAAAGGATCATCTCGGAGATTGGTTAAGCAATAAATCCGCTAAAAAGTGTTAGTATAAGGTTCGAAGTCCGCGGAACTGTACCAGGTTCAACAAGGAGCTTCATGGAGGATATAGGTGTAGTTGCTAAAGAGTTGAGCATTCCCACTGTTTGTTTTTTTTTCGCTTGAGATCCTTTTTTGGATTTCTGCCTCTGCTCGACCATTACATTATATTAAAAAAATCTATTATGGAGTCCAAATAACAAAATTGTTCTACTTTGCATAGATTGCACAATGTTGGGTCGGTACTTTCTCCTTCTCGGTGCATACATATTTGGTTTTGTCGTAATTTATTTGGAAGCCTCCTTGCTCATATTGATCTATTATTTTTCTGATTAGATAACTTATATCCTCTTTCCTGACCATCAGCAAATAATAAATGGGTTCCTCTTAATTCGTCGCCAAGCCTATTTTCCCACATTTCTGTATCCATCCTTTTAGGCATTCCTCAAGGTATCAAATAGGGCGGATGACATGCAGCAGCCTTGCAATAACCTTTTCCGATTTCGATTTCCCTGGACAATAACGGGCCTATTTTCATCTGGCACCTATTGTTTGAATAAATTTCTCTAATTAGGTCCAGTTATACTTACAGTCATAAATGTGAAGTTAGAATGAAAAAAACCGCACAAGTTACACAAATTGCAAAATAAGCACTCACTAGACTGTTAGGAAATGTGCAACTCAATGGAGGTCTGAACAGGCAATAATCTATGAAACGCTACATAAATTCAAATGCTGCCTCACAGAGCAGACATTAAATCAGCCTCCAATAATTATATTGATACATTTTAGTAAATATTTTAAAAAAGCCTATCTTCCTCATGTGCCTAAAGTGAATAATGTTATACTCAACCATCCTTGAAAGAATTGTGTTGGAATGACATTGAATTGGTCGAGAAAAAACCGAAGTATTTGTTTCGAAGTATTATAGTGTAAAGACCTGGCAATCTGCAGGACTGCAGATCGTGATCCCTTCAGGGATTACTTTGCACCCTACCAGCTTAAGATACATGTTGCCATATAAAGATCACTATTACTAGGAGCCGAGGTTTAGACTAACTTCTCTTTCACACTGCACTTTGGTCTAGCTTTTGAGAGCAAATCCTGCACACCTGTAAACAGATTCGACTCACTAAAATACCGTTAACAACAGTTTTGCCAATTCAGGAATCAATAGCATAGAAGAAAAAATATCAAATTTACGCAGGCAGAACATACCACATCTTATATCAACAGCCTAAAAATCAGCTGTGCATAGTAAATATGGCTTCTTAAGGTAAATATATCTCAGACGGAAAAAGAAGGAATAAACCTAGGAATCATCAGCATAAAAATAAATAAATACATCTCTAACCACCTAAAAAAAAATTGTTTACATGAGATATTAAGATAACTTTTGATAGAGAGTAAGTTTTCGCCATACTAACAAATACAACTGCTCACAACATTTCTTCTTCGGAATTCAATGTAATTTAGACAATTATTCCTTTTTTATTCAAGCCAACGATTTGTAGTAATCCAAGTATACAACGTGTATTCTATAAAGATGCTTGGTAAAACCACTTGTTGCTTATTCTACTCTATAATACCGTAACAAAAATTCTGTATAATAACATTTCAGATATAACAACAGATACAGTGCTACAAAGGATTTTTAAGAACTTAAAGAGAACAATTATGCCCCAACATTTTAAATATAGATGCTACCCAAGTGCGAAAAACCACCAAATAACTGTAAACCCAATTCAAATCATGTTTACACATACACTAATTTTACTTTATAATTATATGTGATAATAAAATATTTGTAACTATAAAGGAATGCTCAAGAGAAATAGGTGTACTTCCGGATGTGTATAAGAGACCATCAACCAAAAATCATTTATCATGAAATTAAATGAGATTTGTCCTAGTCTAATCACTGTCTAACAAACCATTGATGTTTAAAATTTATAACATTCATTTTTTGCTAGGGCATCGTGAAAACTGCTTTTGTAATTTGGAAAAGGTATGGAGATAAGGAGTCATAAAAAATTTGCAAAACGTAAAAAATATGTAAAATATTTAAGACTACTTGGTAGTGAAAATTTTATAAAATTTCTACAAATCATTTGTAATTAATAAGTATTTTCTAAAAAATTTTGAAGTAAAAAGTTTTGAGAAATTTGTTTGGAAACTAAAGGTATCACCCTCTATTATTCAAATTAGGATTCCCGAAGGTAATATCATCTTCAATCTATTGTGAGTATAATATGTATGTGGGTTGGTGAGATCTGAGTCAATCATAAAGAATAATTGTATTTTCATGTCAATAAAAACAAATTTTTGACAAAATACAAGTTGAAAACGTTAAATTTTATTGTAAGATTACAACTCTTCATCATAATCCCAGGTGTATATGATTTAACACTTAAACAAAAGGAAAGTCTGAATAGACTTTTGACATTTCATTGCCCACTCAAACCCGCTTGTCCGTAACCTCTCATCTACATCTATTCCTGGTAATCCTCCGAGGCGCCTGAAAAGACGGTGGCCTCGAGACCTGCTCATGAAATAAACTTTGAAGTACTACCACTGGGTAGATTCTTTACATGTCTATTCATGCCTGTTAATGTCATTCTGCCATTTTACTTATTGTATTTGTATATACAGTTGTAAAAAACAATAAAATATATTAAGGTTGATTTAGGGCTGAATAATTCTTCCATAAATACTGATCATTTATTTCATGACGTGACGTTTCGGGATATTCTCCCATCTTCAGAAGTCTACAAAAAAAAAATTTTTAAGCAATTTACCATCACATTAAAAATCACTATAATGAAGTGAATGGTTTAAACAATTTTTAAATTAGGAGTCAATTGATAACAACCATTTTAAAACTATTAATTAACAAATTTTAAAATCATATGGGGGCAATAAAAGCAAAAATTTAACAATGTTGCACAGTACTTAGTTAAATAATTAAATAAATATTATAAAGTTACCTCGTTATATATTCTGTAATCCAACATTTTACTAGTCACACCTTCAGCCAGGTAAAAAAAATAAAAATGAAGTCAAATTCTAAACACTTCAGATCTGAGCAAGAGTATTGCTCAGATCTTTGTCCTCAACTGGATTAAGGATTAGACCAATTTTTAACTTGTATATAGTTATTATTATTTCATATTGTGAAATTCTTTAAAAATTTATTATTAATTATTTATATTATATTTTTAATTTATTAATTAAATCGGATTGATTATTAACATCTGTTGTTTTTTCATCTGTAGCGCTTTTATAAAAATCTGTAATCATTGGCCTCCATATGATTTTAAAATTTGTTAATTAATAGTTTTAAAATGGTTGTTATCAATTGACTCCTAATTTAAAAATTGTTTAAACCATTCACTTCATTATAGTGATTTTTAATGTGATGGTAAATTGCTTAAAAATTTTTTTTGTAGACTTCTGAAGATGGGAGAATATCCCGAAACGTCACGTCATGAAATAAATGATCAGTATTTATGGAAGAATTATTCAGCCCTAAATCAACCTTAATAATTAAATGAGATCTTCCGTGTTTAGAACATATTGATATAATAAAATATAAAAAAAACAAAAAAACATTTTATTATTAGACATTTTAATTCATCGCATAAATTTCTCTCAGAATGCATATTAACCATTCGATTATTTAGATCATCGAAGTCCGATCAATCGATTATGCCCACCCCTAGTGCCTTTTTCATTATTTGTAACATTTATGTTATTCTTTGAGGGACTAAGTCCCAGAATTAAATATTTTTCTCATTAAAAAAAATTAAATATGATTTATAAAATAAAAAGTTTGTTGTATTTTCTTTATAGACTGCACTCAACCAACATCTCCTTGATCATATATTTCGTTGATGAAATCCCCAGCACAAATTTCATCATTCATTCACCCAAACTAATAAAGTGATTGAAACCTATTAATCAATCAATTGTAGAGAATTGAGATATGCTCCTTAAACATAATAGTTCAAACAAGACGGAATAATAAGGAATATACTTCCTATTTCCAACAATTACTTTTTTTTTTTTTTTTTTAGACTATTGAAGTATATAAGGTTTTTCAATGGCCACAATGCCAAGATAAATACAAATATACCTTAAAAAGCTTGGCTAATGAGAGAACCAAGTAAAAACAGAAAATCAAAATAATTTTACATACAAAAAATATATTCCAAAATTATGCATGGTATACCATCTTAAACAATAATTATAATGGCAATAATGAATGCATAATAAACAAATAAGAAGAATAAATCTTTTTAACAAATAACTACACCTCAAAAACAAAATAAGGAAAGAATGTTATTTATTTCCCAAGTATATAACTTGACCCAGTGATTATTTATTTTTCTCTACCTGTAATTTTAGTGAAAACTACTTTTGCTTTTCAAAAGCACATATTAATAACTTTTTAAATTTTTAGAAATAAACTAACTATTTGTTACTATATATCTCTTTAATTTTCAATATAGATTAATAAAATATGGTACAATTTAATATATAAATACAACTACTGTCATGGTACAAATGTAACAAAAGTTTTAAGAGCATGTTAATTCCAATGAAATAAATTGCCACAACTCACTATAAATAATGAACATCAAAACATATGGAAAAATAACACCATCAAAGTTTAGAATGAATTGAAATATAAAATGGTCATTATACTAGTTGTTTGGCTTAAGATAAACATTAGAAAAACAAACATAAATAAACAAAAATATTTATATTATACAAGCAGTCATATCACAAAAAAGAAAACAAAAAAAACTCATAATTCATGAAAAATACATATTTCTTTGAAATGCACTTTAATGGAACAAACTTTTAAGATATTTAATAAAGATAATATACTAGTTCATAAAAAATGCATTTATATGATAAATACACTTATATCAAGCCATATAAACTGAGATAAAATATTCTAAATTATCAATAAGTGATCAATTAATTAATATCAAAAATAATAATTCGAAAATTGAAAATTACTATTCTCATATTTACAACCACAGATTTAAATAACAGTCTTTCTGCAGGGTAGATACAATAAAAGAAATAAATATCTTTAATAAAAAATCACAATTCCCAGAATGATAAACTAAACAGTGTTGAACAGTTTTTTTTTTTTTAATTATATAAAATTTATAAGTGTGAAACAGAGTTCAAATTAGAAAAAGCTAAAATTTATTTAAGCAATAATAATATTTAGAATGAATACAAAATCATATTGAAAAAGCAACTGAAACTTTAAAAAATAATAGATACAATAATTATTAACATTAATTACTTAAGTATGGTAACTAGAAAATTGACTTATTTCTACACAAAATTTACAATAAAAATAAATACAATTACATTAATATTAAATAGGAAATTATAAATTGATGCAATAATATAATTTTATATAATTAATGGCATAATCTTTGAATAATAACTTTTGTAAAAAAATATAGTAAAAATATTTTTTTTTTAATTTAGCATTAATTTTTAAAAATTGATAGATAAACGAAAATATTATAATCACATTGGTTAAGAAAAAATTAAAAAAAAAGACATATCAACATAGATTTATATTTATGTTAACAATTATTCATACTTGGGTAACAGTAATTGTGAAGCCACAATGTAATAACTGAATCGAAACTTTTTTTATCATACTTGCACAATAAAAATTGATGTTTTAAGAATAAAATGATTAATAATTATAAAAATTAGTAATGCCACATTATTACTTAACAACACTTAGATAAAAGACTTCTAAAAAGTTGATAAGAGGATTGAATCCAAATATTATAAATTGTAATCAAATTAAGCTATTTTTACATGACTTTCATATAAAAATTAAGAAAAATATTAACTTTGCTTATAAATATAGAATTGCAAAATATAATTACATTGATAACAAAACAAATCACTTTACCTATGAGAATGCTTACAATCTCATAATCATTCAAATATATAATCTCATTACAAAAAATATATGCTATTATAGTATATCATGTGAGATAACTTTTGGAAAAAAATAAAATAAAATAACACAAAGTTTTAAATTTTGGCATATGTATACCTATATACATACAACACCATTCCAGCTTCTGCAGCACTGAATACAGGACACTAAATTCAGGTTTAAGAATCTAATGAGGCCATAGCTGTTTCTAGCTTTGAAGTGATCTAAAACAAGTAATAGTAAAAAACATTCTTAAATCAACAAAAAAAAAATTAATAAATAAATAACATTCATATTTAGCACAAACAACATATATCACCAAATGTTTAAAAAAAAAATTCAATTTGAACTATAACCTGCTTAATAATCCAAATACAAGCAAAATCATATACTTATAACATATATAAAGAGAGTTTAGGGAATAACTAATTTAAATTTAATTAAAATAAATTGAGGAAAAATTAAAATTTTACCTTTTGAAAAAAGCAGATCTGCTGAGAAAGAAAACTTTTAAGAGATTTTGACACTTCTTCTGTCCTTTCACTATAAAAATGATTGAGTTCGGCTAAAAGTGCATAAGAGACAATATCTGTTCTCCTAGTAACACCTTCCAGCTTATTAGTAGTCAATTTTTGTTCAAAAGCTAGCTTCTCACATTCTTTTTTAGTTTGTACAGCTTTCTAAAACACCATTAATTGATATATTTTACAAACCAATAGTTCAGAATAATATTAAAAAAAAAAAAAAAGTTTTGAGCTCAGTACATATAGAGATTCGTACTGTTTCTAGGCCAACAGCCGTGCAATGAGGTGATTAGGCCTAGATCACACTCAGCCGCTAGATTTTTTCCCATATTTTAGGTACCCACTATATAGAGACTGGGTTTGCCCCAGGAGGGTCTCCATACTCCAGGATCGCATCATGGCTGAAACAACAGAATAAATAATATTCTGCCACAGCTGCCAGGATTCTAACCCAGGACCTGGAAAACAGTAGACTAGTGCTCTATCCACTAGACCACGTGACAATAACATTATGCATGATAAAATAAATCATTTTTTTGCATAATTATACACCCTCTAATGATCTAAATCACTCAGAAAAATGTTTCGTAGATGAGTATAATTTTGAGCAAGAAGCTGAATATTATAAAAATTACCTGTGGCTGATATGAAATAATTCCACTGATTTTGAAAATTCAAAATCTAAAAAAGTCCACCATGTCAAATTATTTAAAACTAATTAAGCCCTTCAAAACTCTTGACTCTAAGTAATGTGAAAAATACTTCTGAAATTTAGCTCTTTTAAAATTTAATTATAGTTTGAGTCATTATAGTGGTCTTAATAAACATTTCATATTCTTTATTTCTAATGCTCACTCTCCAGTAGGATTTAAATTGAACAGATTTGTGGGTAGTTGAAAACATGTTAAATTTAAATAAGGAGAGACCAAATATAATTATAGCAGTACCTAATAACTTCAAAAATCTTATCCAACCATCAAAAACTATGGAATCACTTTAGAAGAAACTCTTTCCTCAAATCATCATAAAATTAATATCTCCATAAAGAATATCTTCACCACTTTAAAGCAACTCAAAATTACCTTCACTGTTTACTTCTATTTTAAATTGGTCGGTTCCTGGCTATCTCCCTAATTTTTTTTTAAACTTTGGTCTGAATACAGGTGGTTTTAGGGATCTATAAAGCATTGCACTCATATTTTGAATTTATATATATATATAATATTATTATATTATCCACATAATAATTTATAAAATGGGAAGCACTTTTTACATGAGAGGTCCTAAGCAAAAGTTCTCGCTTAATTATAAGAAGTTTAGGTAAAATCATATAGCTACACAATTACCTTATGAAGTGATAATATTTCTGGAATTGAAGATAAAATGCCTTTGTAAATATGCAACATATCACCCAAAGGCTCCCAATCCAATTTTGGTTGTTCCTCAAATAATTTTCCAATTTCATCATAAGTAACACCAATTTTTTTAATACCAGCTGTCAGTTCATCAGATCCAGAACCTGCTGATTTCAAATATTTACATATTACAAATAAATAAATATATATATTTATATATAAATTAATATGTGGCAAGAGTGTGTTTGTGAGTCGGGTGCATGAGTGTATATTTACAAAGAAACTTAAGTATCCTGGTAAATTATTAGGTAGAAACTATTGTAGATAAAAAACATATATAGATATACAAAGGTTACTACAAAAGTTTTGCAATGTAACTTTACAAAAAGACCTAGGAGCCTGCAAGCTACTTTTCAGTTCAGACCTATTTTGGATTTTCAATCTGAAAGACGCTAAGAGAGAAAGAAGACCATAAACATCTTAACAGAGGAAACAATTTTTGCAATGAGGAAAATGCTTGATGAATACCAGCAAAAGACATATCAATAGATAGAGATGTTATACCTACATCCACCAACCATTCATTTCATTCTGAGAGACCATTAAAAAATAAAGATAATTTGTTGTCTTTAAATGACGCACAGTTTTATAGAACAGCAAATGACTCATCCTGTGACGTGGTGGCATATGTTGAAACTTGGGTGTACAATTATGATATTACCGACCAATGGTCAAAACAAAGTTTGGGTCTTTGACGATAAGGATACACCTCAAACTGTCAGAAAATCTCAATTTGTGAGGAAAAAAATTAATAACAGTATTTTTTAGATAAAGTGGAATCGTAGAGTGTGTTTTGGACACACAGAAGACAGTAACAGCTATGTGATACACTGATCAATGCCTGCTTTAAGTCATTGAGTCCATGAAAAACCTGCAACCAAATTTAAAAATGGACACATGGTACCTCCACCATGAAAACACTCCAGCATACTGTGCCAGATCCTGCACTAAGTATTTGGCTACATAACTTATCTTTAAAAAAGTAATGGATAAAATATCTATGAGTAACTATATAACACCATCAAATACATAACTATCCCTTCATATTGATATCACACAATAATAATAATGTTGAAAAATATCTGGTGAAGTACACACATGGATAATTTAATTTAATTATAAGGTAAATATTCATAATTTACCTGTCATGAATAATCACAGAATCAATTCCAAAAACTAAAATAAATAAGTAATATAAGAAGATGACACCTCAACATGACTTAGTGCAGTCAGTTTTCACATTAAAAATCTTTTAAATTCAACAGTTGAAAAAGATTAAGGTTTGTCAACTAATAAATAATCAGGTTTAAAAGTAAACTGGTTGACTAAAAAATATGAAAACACGGCGGTGTTAAACAAAAATATAATTTTTTTATCCTCAAGGAAATAGACCAGTGGAAAAAATGTATTGATCCAAGTGGCAATATAAGCTCATTATAACAAAACAATTAATTATAGTCAATTAACTAAAACAAAATTACCTTTAGGAAGATCTCCCATTGCTTGAGCCAAAGTATTAAATGCTAGACCAACTTTTTGGTACTCTCTTTTATAAGGGCCTTGATGTTTCTTAGTTTGATCTGAAGCAGTTTCCACTAAAATCTTAACAGCTCCATCCATACTTTGAACAAATTTTGTACAACTCAAAATTTCCTGTTCTCTAAAACAAAAATTACATGTTATATAAAATACAAATTTAGCATTATCATCATGAACATAAATTACTAATAACTAAAAAAACATATATAAATGACTATTCTGAATTAAATCAGGAATTGTACTAAAATTGTACAAAATATTCATTTTTAATGCAAATGGTTTTTAACAATCATTCTATTTTTATACACTGGTAACAAATACATTTATACTGACAATGCATATTGGTTGATACTCTTTTCAGGAGCCTCAATAGCATAGAAATTCATAGCGCCAACAAACTCATCTTTTTCAGCTTTACGTTTTCCAAGTTTCCATGCCTTTTCATCAGTGCAAGTAATAAAATGTTCCCAAACAGAAGATCTAAAATGATAATTAAATTTATATAATATATATTTATCAGTACATTAATCTTAAAACAAGGTTTTTATAAACTTATATAATTTAATCATAACATATAACGGTATTCTGTAGCTGCTCTCAACGTCTCTCTTCATAGGTTAAATACAAAATAAAAACTAATAAAACTAATATAAAATAATAACTAATGATACAAAATAACTTTTAAAAAACTGTATCAGGACAACCCATAAGGTTTTTGGGACCAGTAATTAGTAAGGACATTAGTGTTGGATAAGAAGGTAATATGACTAAGATCACACTCAACCATTAGGGTTTATCCCTAATTTATAAGGACTGGGTGGGTCTTAGGGCTGGTTATAACTGAATAAATAAAAATCTGCCAAAACCGTATTAAACCAGGAGCTTGAGATTAGGAGCACACTACCTAGCCAATAGAGCTAACCCCCTACTTGAGTTAAAAAACAAAATAAACAATATGACATAAGATAAAGCTAGGAAATATAACAGGAGAATTCAATGATCAACATGCACATAGCTAGGAGTTTACTGAATATAACAGCTTCCGTGCCAGACCATTCCACTCACTCTTTACTTTGTTTCAGTCAGTAGCTTACTGCTGTTGTTTAAACAACTTTATACTCAATCTCAGTCCAAAAAAAATTCAACCTCCATCCTATAAATCTCTTGGACTGCAATCATCATTTATTCAATTGGATGATAAACCAGATCTACAGAGCTATAGAAAATATCATGTTAAAGAGCTCTACAATGTAGCTAGTGAAATCGCAGATGAGAAAAATTGCATTATTGCCCATTACAAATCAGCAAATTTAAGTTTAGTTTGTCTCCTTAAGCTCTGCAACCTATGATGGAGCTTTTACACTGCCGAAGAGTCTAGGCAGATTATGAGGTGGAGGGGGTTATTAGGCTAGGCATGGCGACATTCAAGTCCCATCTAATAGCAAAAGTTGCCATATGGGTGGAAAAAAGTGCTTTTTGTATATCTAATCATTTATGTACTAATATATTTAAATTGTTAAGTCATTTCATATGTTTAATTTTTCCAAACATATTTTAACATTATTTTTTAAATATAAACATAATTAAAAAAAAAATTAAATATAAGTGTTAGTTCAGCGATTCACCGTGAAGAGTAAGCCCACATAAATACTCGCCATTAGACTTGTTTGGAACCCAACAAAGCTCATCAAAATGGTAAATGCATCATGAAGCGTCTTGGATTTGTTAATTAGAAAGGCCTGTACTATAGTTTCTTGACCAATGAGCGAGGAAGCTATTAGTCAGGGTGCTACATTCAAATGTTTTTCCCTTGTTAGGAATAGAATAGACCCAGGAGGGTCTCCCAAACCCTGGCTCAATCCACAGCTGATGTAAAATAAAAAAGAATAATCTGCCACAACCAGGCTTAAAAAAGTGGCAATGCTTTATCAACTCAGCTACCCCGCTCATTGTAAGGTGCAAGAGGTCTCTAATCTAACAGTTTACATTTTTTTTTTCCAAATTACGGATTACTTAAAATCAGATTTAGGTTTATCTTCATTCCTTTATCTTATTTTTGCAATGAGCAATTAAATAATGTATCATTCCATTTTGCAGTTCTCACTTAAAATAGAATATTATATACGCCATTATAATTTTTATTATGAAGCGTCACAGATAGTTTCCATATCATAAATAACAAATTGGTAATATTTACTATATTATTTTAAGATTAATACAAAAATCACTTAAAATAAGCTTAGTTAAAGTATGTAAAAAGTTTCAACAGTCCTTTAATATAAAATATAAACCTTGAATGATCCCTTTAAATTCAATTTAAAAAGCATATTTCACACCTCTAACATTAACTAATGGTAATGGTTATTTTTTATATGAATAGAAAAGGAATTTAAACATAACATTTTTGATGAGCAATTCTTTTTCAAATAATGTTTAAAATTGACTAAATATATTATTCCCAACCCCTAGAGACCTTCTCCATCCGTGACTTAGGCATTAGGATGCTTAAAAGTGCATTTTGAAATTCTTTTATTTTTATAATGCATTATACTTGTAAAACTTTTTAATTGACACACTAGAATCTTGAAAAGCAAACAATAAATTGGCTTTCAGAATAATCCCTCGCCAAAAAGATGTAGAAGGATGCTAGTATACCTTCCCAAGGACCAGAAGTTGGGAATGAAAGGACAAGAAAGAACAGATATAATAGAAGTCTCTGTTTCTATAAATCTGTATTCCATGTTTATTTAAATCCATGGTGGTTGAAAACAGATTTAAGTACTTAACAGATATAAGAATTGTGGATATGACAAATTCATCTAGTTAAGATCAAATAGTCTAGGGTAACTCAGGTATTAGTGTTGCAAAGTGTATTCATGGAAGAATTTGATACACTAAATTTACTAATAATTTTTAACAGGTTAAAAGTGAATCTATATGAATCCACAAATCATTAAGGAGTAACAATTTACTGATTAAAGAGAGAAATTGTTGATCATCACTTAGATCCTAATCAAGTGATTAAAGTTTAACTGTTGTACAATACGATTTAAGTACTGTTAAAGTGAACAGCTGTGAGAGCTGCACATGCGCTTTCCATTCTTGAGCCATTCGTACGCAACAAGTTAGCTCAGTTTTTTGTTGTAGATAGAGTGTGCGTGTTGTCTTTGTTTTGTTGTGGAAAATGAAGATTTTAAAAAATGAAAAAATAAGAGCAGCTTATTTCTCCAAATTAGAGGAGAAACTATTTCTTAGAATAGTCAATTCTCACTGTCCTGTGATAGAAAATAAGAAAACAGATGTTAAAAATTAAACACATGAGAGAGGACTTTGAACACGCTGAAATGAAGAGATTCACAAATGCTCATATCCAATCTGTGAAAGCTGTAACTAAAGAAAGAATGAAAACTGAAAAATAATTTCGATTTCTAAGAAAAGAATATTTTAATTTAAAAATTCAGGCCCTAAGGAAGAAAATGTTTATGATATGTGATACATAACTTTTACATTAAATTTTATTACATTAAATTTTATTACAGTAAATATATTTGTGTTTTTGATGATATTGAACATACATATTATCATTATTTTTTATATATTTTTATAAAATTTTTTATAATAAAGTGTAAGAGTGTAATTGTTATTATTCTAAATATTTTAGTGTTTTTATTGTTATATTGAAGTATGCGTGTGTAATTATTATTGTAAATATACTTGTGTTTTGTATTTTTATTATAGTGAAAGAATATTTTTGTTATTATGTCGGTGCTTTTATTTTTATTATATTGTAAGTATGTATATGTGCTAATAAATATACATCAATACTCATTTCAATTAAAAAATGATAAAAGCGATACAAAGCCCGGTAAGAAAATAAAGAAAAACTCAAATAAACTTAACACAAAGGAGCCTAGAAAACCAAGATGGATAAAAACAGGCACTTAAACGGCCATTGACGGCTGATCAACTTAATACCATGTTAGGCATTTATTACAGGATTAAGTCAAGTGATCAAAGATTGTACATCAGGCCGAATTCACACTAGCCGTTTAAACACAGATTTGATAAAGAAGTTGTATGGTATACTCGGTATTGTACACCCAGCCCTATGTATCATCAATCGCTGATTTATGAAAAAAAAAAAAATTACTTTAAAGGATACTGAACCTATCATTGGCCAGCTTATTCTCTAGATGCTGTCATATAGTCAATGAACACATTTATTATTACCAATTCCACAATTGGATTTTTGTTTTATAGCATCAGAAAAACAAACTTCATAAACAGCACATCAGAAAAATAGTTATGCGATAATTTAATATAAAAGATCATTATAAGGCGTGACCTATTGGCTTAAAAAATTAAATTAAACAGAATAAAAACAACAATATGACATCATGGATAATATGTTACATGTTTATTTATAATGTTTGTTACACCATAAAACTATAACATGGTAAACTACAAACCGAGAAAGTACTGGATGGCGACAAACACAGTCAACAAAGGCCTGCAGTTGATTTTTTCTATGTTCGATAAATTGTTCTTCATATCTTCCTAGAAAAAGTGGCAAGTAAATCAATTATGAAATTAATCAAATAATGCTATAATCAAATAATGCTAAGGTCAACACAATAAACAATATACTTATAGTACAACTAGAGAAATGGGTGACTGGCTATGGCCAGAAAGGTACAAACACACCATTATAATCAACAGAAATAAAAGCTTTGAAAGTATTAAAATAGATTATGACTGAGATATTTTTTTTTGGTCATCAGATAATTGAATGTAATGAGAATTCTTGGTAATGCTCAGTAAGCGGAATCAATAGAAGAAAACACCAACCAGATAGAAAAGGGTAAACTAGTCCTTTTTTTAATGGGTTAAATTCTGAAAAAAAAACTCATACCAAAACATACTTATTGAATCCTATAAATGAATCAAGTGATTCCAACCCATTAGTTTGGATTTAGAACAACCTAATCTATACGTAGGACATGAAACAAGAAATATAATTTAATCTCCAACTCTAATTAGGAAATAAAAAATTAACAAAATTTGCTATAGGCAATTATAAAAAAAAAAAATATATATATATATATATACCTGAAATTTGTTTATCAGGCAAAGGTGGAATTGGGATAGTAGTATATTTTTCTTCTAGGCGTCCATGCAGCCAATCAAAGTGTTTGTACCTCCGTGAAACTTGAATGTTGTTGAACTTGAAAAAATATATTAATTTATACAGTTAAAAATGTCCATACATGTTTATATATAAATATAAATATAAATATATATATATATATATATATATATATATATATATATATATATATATATATATATATATGGATAGAGTGAGAGAGAGATAGAGTAGAATAGAAATAAAATCTATAACAAAAAATTTGGCAATTAATAGGCAACTTCAAAGACCTTCAAGGTCACTGATGCTCAATAATATATTAATAAACTCAATAATAGATTAATTCATACCAGATAGTGTTCGGACAATCATGTTGACCGATGATATTCCATTATGCTTTTCTAATAAATTTTTTACTCTAGTAAAAATTCTTATAATAACCATAAAAATAGATGTGGGTCAATCCATTATTAAAAATCATCCAGACCTTGCCGCTCGACATTTTTGATTTTCGTGATTTTTTGACCAATAATTCTCTATTCTTTCGTGAATATAAATCCATAAATAACAAAATTTTTGGGCCAATACTTTTAGTGTTGCAGCCGTTTTAAGTCAGCTTCACAGGCAAAAACATGTAGCGGGAAAATCTTTCTAATTCCTGTAATTTTTTAGATATCAAATCAAATTAAAATTTAACAATAAGATAAAGACATGCTTTGTATTTTTTGTCCTCACAGCTCATTACGTTTAAAAAATTCTCGAAAATGAATGAAAAAAGAGATTTTTAACGAAAGATAAAAGTACATGAAGGAAAAGAGGATTACTTTTAATTATTTTTTATTATAAAGTTTAGTCATAGTCCTACTTGCTGTAAAAATTTCGATCTTGAGAACATGGTACTTTTTAATATATATGGATTTTCAAAATTGGGAAAAATTCATTTTTAGCAATGTTTACACGGAAACATCTCAAAAGCGACTGAGTGAAAAATAATGAAACTTATACAAATTACCTATCTATAGGATCTGTTTAATGAGATTATTTTATATAATTTTGGTCCTTACAGCACATTACCTAAGTAGCCAAAAAAAATGGTTTAAAGAAATCCCAAAAAATCACATCAACTGAAACCTTTAGGGCGCTATGGCAAGGGAGGTTAGAAATGATTTTCAGGCTTAATTATTTTTCCTTATAAATCCTTATCATTGCACTAATTGTTTTAGAAATTTTGATCGTGTAAGCTATATCCTTTTTTCAATATAAATATTCAAAGCAGCATTTTTTCCAGCTTAGTAATATTTACAGTAAAATATCTCAAAAAGGACTAAGTGAAAAATGATATAACTCATACAGATTATACCTCTATATAATAAGTACGATAGAATAAAATTTAATGGCAGAGACTCAACTGGTTCTAGTGTTATTAATTTGGTTTGTCTTATAGTCGGTTGATGAGATAAGAGACACTCTGGAAAGTAATATTTGATGTATTAAATTTCCACCAAAACAAGCAGGGTATCAGCCATTAAATTTTATTCTATCGTACTTATTATATAGAGGTATAATCTGTATGAGTTATATCATTTTTCACTTAGTCCTTTTTGAGATATTTTACTGTAAATATTACTAAGCTGGAAAAAATGCTGCTTTGAATATTTATATTGAAAAAAGGATATAGCTTACACGATCAAAATTTCTAAAACAATTAGTGCAATGATAAGGATTTATAAGGAAAAATAATTAAGCCTGAAAATCATTTTTAACCTCCCTTGCCATAGCGCCCTAAAGGTTTCAGTTGATGTAATTTTTCATGATTTTTTTAAAACATTGGCTACTTAGGTAATGTGCTGTAAGGACCAAAATTATATAAAATAATCTCATTATCATTCTAGTTTTTGTTTGGTTCTTAAATATGCAAAATTACCGGAGTTAATATTTTTTAAAGAAAACGTTATTTTAACATTTAAGAGAGTTTTATAACTACGGAACCAGCTTAGTCTCAAAGATCAAATTTGTATCACTTAAACAGATCGTATAGATAGATAATTTGTATAAGTCTCATAATTTTTCACTCAGTCCTTTTTGAGATGTTTCCGTGTAAACATCGGGAAAAATCAATTTTTGCCAATTTTGAAAATCCATATAGAAAAAAGTACCATATTCTCAAGATCGAAATTTTTACAGCAAATAGGACTATGACTAAGCTTTATAATAAATAATAATTAAAAGTAAGCCTCTTTTCCTTAATGTACTTTTATCTTGTTAAAAATCTCGTTTTTTATTCATTTTCGAGAATTTTTTAACAACTTTCTTCACTACTTAGGCAGTAAGTTGTGAGGACAAAAAATACAAAACATGTCCTTATCTTATTGTTAATTTTTGTTTTGATTCAATATCTAAAAAATCAAAGGAATTAGAAAGGTTTTCCCATCACATGTTTTTGCCCGTGAAGCTGACTTAAAACGGCTGCAACACTAAAAGTATTGGTTCGAAAACATTTTTATTTATGGTTTTATATTCACGAAAGAATAGAGAATAACTGGTCAAAAAATCACGAAAATCAAAAATGTCGAGCAGCAAAATTAATGAAAATTGGATGATTTCAAATGGATTGATCCATGTATAATTTTTAAAAAAATGAGCTAACTAGAAATAAACTAAAATTTAACAAAGATAACTTGAAAACCAATATTTAAAAAAATAGCTTAATATTTCTTTTTTTTTTTTTAAAGAGAGTGTTTTTTTCTTTCTTGGAATATACAGGTTAAGGAAAAAATATCTGACATATTTTGAATGGCTTTAGAAAAAACAAACCAACCTCACTAAAAATAGCTGGTTTCATTTTAAAAAAGTACATTGAAAATAGTTTTATATCAATTTATTTTAACAATAATGTTCCTAATGTTGACAATAAAAACAATGTCTTGGGGTGAGTAAAAAAAAAAAAATGACCGTTTTTTTTAATATTAGGATATTTATCGACATTTCTTTCTCTTTCAGTTTCCAATGTTATTGTTATTGATCTCCTTTTAATCCTAATATTATACTAAATCATTCTGTAAACATAATGCCTCCCTGTGAAACTCAAGAGTTTGTTCAGCATTCCTTCAATCAAAATGACACTAAGTTACAAAACTCAAGTCTTATTGCAGCACTATTGGAAACAAAATTTTATAGCCCCCAAAACTACACATTTAATACAGGAAATTGAAAAGGAACCTCACCTAAATGAGCGTACAGTGAGGAGGTGGTTTGCTAAATTTGAAAATGGCAATACAAGCTTACAAAGGCAATCAGGCTCAGGGCAACAATCGGTTATGGACAGAGAGGCTCTATGAGATGCAACTGAAGATAATCCGACAATAAGTACTGGGGTATGCTTTTCTCCGAAATTGGAGTGTCTCAGTCAAGTGGGAATCGACACTTACACCAATCGGGGAAAGTGAAAACATCATGTAGATAAGTTCCCCATGAGCTCACCCAGGAAAAATGCGAACATCGCATGGAAACATGTTGTTTGCTCCTCCAAAATCCAAGTGATGAACGTTTCTTCAAAAGAATTGTCACCTGTGACGAAAAGTGATAGGACATAGGATTTACTGGCACAATCTTAACTCATCATGACAATGGAGAGACCAGAACCAGCCAACTTTACCGGTCGCTAAGATAAGTCAATTTGAAAAAAAGATCATGCTTTCGGGTTTTTGGAATTTGGAAGTAGTTCACTGAGTTGAGTTTGATTGATTTGATGAGTTTGTGCCAGATGGGTGTTCTGCTGATACAGTACTCTAGTCAGAACAGCTGCAATGGATGTAGGAAGGTTTGGAGAGGCGATACCCGGCTTTGGTGAATCGGAAGAAAGTTTTGTTCCAGCAAGACATCGCTCGGCCTCACACCTTTTGATATATGAAGCAGAATCTTGCTGAGATGAATGCCGTCAAACCTCTACCGCACCCAACATATAGCCCTGATCTTGCATCATCAGACTACTACTTCTTCAGAGCTATTGCTCACTTTCTTAAGAGGAAAACTTTTCTTACATTGGAGGAAATCAAAATTAGGATAGAAAACTTTTTCAATTCAAAATCCAAAGCTTGGTATCGGCTGGGAATTGAACATCTGGGATGGCAACAAACCATTGAGCATAATGAACTGTACTTTGAAGCCAAAAACTTATTTGAGGTAAATAAAAAATAAAGCTAATTTTAATACCTAAAACGGTCATTTTTTTTTACTCAACCCAATATTATTGGAGAGATTCCTAGACAGTTTCCATCAACCTTCCAAGTTCTTTCTGACTGAAATACTCACACATTTTGTGGGGACACTGTGGATGGTTGCTGGTGACTTAAGAGTGATTGATCTTAATTTTATAAGAAGGATGTAATAGAAACTGTTGACGCAAATCATTATGTGCACATGTTGAAGACTAAGGGCTTGACGAGCCCTAATTTGGATGCAGTTGTGTGGTTCCAGCGGGACAGGGACATGATTTCATATAATACTTGCTTGAAGTTCTGAGGAAAATATTCCCTGATAAATTGGTCTATTTGAAGGGTGATTAAAAATGCAATAATTTAAAGATTTGAGTAAGAAATATATGAATGAAAATTGTCAAGAACAAATAAAATTAAATTTAAAAAATATTTAACATCCATAGCAAAATATAGTAAATGTTGATATAAAAATGAATATAGTGGGTAAAAGTTTAGAAAGTTAGGATAATTAATAATAAACATCAAATTAAAAATAAGAAAATTTAAAGTTGATAAAGTAAAGTAGATTATTTATTTATATTTGCAATTTAAATATTAGATTATCTAACATTTATAAATATTTCACGTTTATATACAAAGTAATTAAGAGAGCATACAATAAAAAAAATAATAATAAAAGTAGTGATAAAAAAAAAAAAAAAAGTATCACCTTCTCAAACTAAAACATCAGAAGCAACAGAGGAATGAAATCAAGACATCCCAACATAGCCCAGTAGAATTATTTCATAAAAGGGGGTTGGCTAGAAAAAGGTGGGGTAAATTTAATTTTTAGGCACAATTGCTTGTACTGCTCCCCTCATTAAAAACCTAAGTTTTCACACTTTTCAACCTTGTGCGTTTTCCGCCATCTTGAAAAAACCTCAGATTCGAAATATTTTTTCAAATCATTACCAGACTGTTTAGCGGTTCATTTCCGATGTAAAGATGTAGTGGTTTCCTTGACAACTGTTGGTCGTCACTTCAATACTAGCAAAGGAAAAGTAGCCCTGGATCTACTGATACCTTTCCACAGGATGATCACCACTAAACAGTCTGATGATGGTTTGGAAAATATTTCGAATATGAACTTTCTCCGTTTCCATTGTCACTTTTCTCATAGCACACATTTTTCTTTTCCTAGAATATACACAATAATGGTTTTAAGATAATATTACGTTTAGAAGATTTAATTAAAACGGAATATTTTATTGTTTATTAACAGAGCACATTCAGTAAAAATGTTATTTGAACATTTCTTGTTTGTTTGATTAGGAGTAATTAAAAATCTTATACATCTAACTTTTTAGAAATTTAATGCTCTAAAAGATTGGTTCTTATGTATTTTTTAATAAATTGTAGAAATTGTTGACTCAAACCATTATGTGCACATGTAATTGTATAATCACTATCGAACCCTTGGTAATGCAGGTACTGAGCCTAGTATCCAATAAATATGAAAAAGTTAAAATAAACCTCAACTTGAGTGAGCACAAATAAAATTAGTAGTATAATCAGGATATGAACCCTTGGAAATGCAGCTACTGATCTAGTATCTAATGAATACGAAAAAGTTAAAATAAACCTTTATTGATAATATTCTCACCCGTGATTCTAAAACTAAAATAAAACGAACCCCTGCTAATCTGACTACCAGCCAGCCCTTGTGTTGAAAATGTCTGAAAATTAAAGCATCGGTTATACTTATTATTATAATTGTGACTAATTGTATGTAAAAAGGCCCCTGGGAATAGTTAATAAATCACAGTGGTTAAAAACATAAGGTATAGTTAAAATAATCATAAAAACATAAAATTATGTTAATTTGATTTTTATTATTTTACTGAAATCGAAAAAGGTTGAATTTGACTTGGAAATGATATATATATATATATATATATATATATATATATATATATTTAATTTTTTTTTTTTTTCATGATCATATACTTTATATATCAATTTAGGTTTATTTCTGTGCATATGGGCATATATTGGCTGCTTCAGCACATGCATGGCAGGCAAAACAGTCGTGTGGGAGCAGACATTTATTATTGTCTATATAATTACTTTCAATTTAAAATCTACTATTAATTATCTTAACCATAATATTTTAACTTTAATTACCTATATTCATTCTAGATTCAACAACTTTTTCTATGGAAGCATTAACTAATTACTTTTTTAAATCTTCACTTTTCAGTAAATAATTTTTTTTTTCTTGACAATATTCATTTATACATTTCTCTATACAAACCTTTACATTATGTCTTCTTACTTTTTAGTCCAAATGGATAATTGCAATGTGTTTCAAAATAAATATTTTACACTATTTTGGGTAAACATTCATTGATCGCTACTAGAACCATCTAAGCATTCCTTCAATAAGGATTTATAAATTAATAGTAAATTGTAAATAAGTCAAACAAATTATTATAGTTTTTGCATATAAAATTATTATTATTATAACAAAAATTTATAAAAAATATTTACCGATGGTGTTAGTTGGTATGCTATGTAGCTCTTTAAACCTTTAAGTTTTGATTCCTTCTTTGGGGATGCGACAATACAAACATATGGATTTGAAATAGGATTCCACATCACACCATTTTCAGTCTCAATTATTTTAATTTTTTCTGATTCTGGTACGGGTCTTTGAACAGATCCAAGTATGTAATTTTCTCCACCAGTTTTGACAAACATTGAATACCTATTAAAGTTTTTTCTAGTAATAGCAGGAACATTCGTATCTTCCTGATTTTTTACTAAAAAAACAAAACAAAAAATGCCTATTAAATATTTGTAAAATTGAGAATTTTATTACGTAATCATGTTCCCATATGGGAATATTTCATAAAGGGAAGTTACATTCAGTTAGCTAAAGTTTAATAGAAGAAGCAAAGGACTGATAAACAATTATATTTTTTAGGTAATGTATTTATAGATTATTTTTGTAAATTAATTCTTTATTTTAGGTCTAATTAATTATATATAAGAAATCTATACTTTGGCATCTTTTAACACCTTATTAATTTGAATTGAGAAGAATTACACATATTTATCAAAATGCAAACCCACCATAAAATACGTCATGTCATTCAAGAACTAAAAATTACTGTAACCCTTTCAGTGCCAGCGAATATTGTATGTTTTTATCGTTTAGAAAACTAAGTTTAAAAATAATCAATGTATAGATTACATTGAATTGTTATAAATCAATTCAACATTTTTGTTTATAATAGTGAACATTTATTACTAAACCAGTTTAGTATTCAATTACTATTATTTATATCATATTTTACTAATACATTATAATGATAATAATAGGCTTAGCGAACTTGAAAGTTCAATGCCACTACCACCAAATATTGCCTACACATCATCCAATGATCACCATCCAAGCCATAGCTCCTAACATCAGACCTAAACAC
The DNA here is from genome assembly GCA_023052935.1 of Piezodorus guildinii. Lineage (NCBI taxonomy): Eukaryota > Metazoa > Arthropoda > Insecta > Hemiptera > Pentatomidae > Piezodorus > Piezodorus guildinii. The sequence continues at coordinate 82,286,887 of CM041295.1, forward strand.
AATCCTCCCACCGACGCATCGGCCTACCTCTCAGATGCCTACTAGTTATCTAGTAGCCCATACTATTTTTTTAAGAATTTGTTCTTCACTGAGCTTAACAACTTTACACGCCAATCTCAAGTAGTCAAGATGTTATCAACTCGATTATACTGACAGGGTGCAAGCTCTGTAATTCCACGTTGTGTAACCTTCTGAATTCCCCAGTGGCCTCGTCTATCTTTGGACCAAATAAACTAATAAATTATTTTTATTAAATTATAAATAAATCCCATTGTATGTTACATTGCACATTTTCAACCCACCCGGTGTCATTAAACTGTGGCAACTTTTTGAGGATAAATGTTAAAGGTAGAGTATTTATAAAATCTACTCTCAATTGGTTTATAAATGAAAACAATCTTTAAAAAATATTCAACCACTATGTTTTTGTGAGCAACAATTGCATCACTGGATACAGGAGAAGGAATTCTGCTTCTGGCTGTTGATAACTATTCATTATCGGCTCAACAGAGCACGGCATATAGAGGTCCTTGGCCTGCCTTTGCTCAGTTAAAAATCAATAAACAATAAAATTAAAACAAAGTGGACTAAAAAAGAGACTAGTAGCAATAGAATATTAAATTTCATTTCAAACCACCCTAAAATACAAAAAATCAATACAGCCAGAAATTACATCCATAGAGCAATTAAACTTAGAAATGAGCAATTTATGAAAGAAGTAAAATTAGAAATTTATAACATTTTATAAGAAAATTTCTATCCCAAAATACTGATTAACAAATTATGGTACATTTATAAAAAAGAAGAAACAATAATAAAAACAAATAATAATAATCGGGATCACTAGTAGCTGGGTGGTTAGCATAACAGCCTCCTATGCCAAAAGTCATGGGTTCAAACCCACAGGTGGTCCTAGGATTTTTTAACAAGAGTAAAAAAATCCTTAGTTATATCGTCCTTCGGAGGGGACGTTAAAAGGTGGTCCCGAGCCTGTGCGATGTCTGGTACTCGTTAAAGATCCCTATCCTAATTAAACCTGGGTAGGCAAAATTTAGGACTCCCACTGTAGCATAGTCCGATTAGCCATAGTAGCATAAAGTGACGTTAAGTAAATAAGTAAACAAAACAAATAATAATAACCAAAATATTAATCAAAAAGAACATAGGAAAAACAAAGAAACATATATAAACAATAAAATACAAAAAGCAAAACAAAAATTTATAACTCAATTTCTAAAAGATGATATGATTATAGATAACTCAGAAATAAAAACCAATAAACAATATATCAACAACAATTACAAAAAATATAACAAATTAACATATATCCCAAAACTAACAGATAAAATAAAAAGTACTTTTAAAAAATATGATTCCCCAAATATCTCATTTTGTCTATATAACAATAATAAACTAGCAAAATATTTGATTAAAATGAAAGATTAAATAGAAAAAATGGATAAGCAAAACGTAATATACAAAACAGACTGTAAAAACTGTGAAGGCATATATATATAGGAGACATCTAAAATACTGAGAACAAGGATATCCCAACATATATCTAATCCTAAAAATATAAAAAACACCAATATAACAGCATTATTATCACATAGCATAACAAGAAAACATAAATTTAACTATGAAAATACAGAAATTTTAGATACAACACAAAACAATAGAAATAGAAAATTACTAAAAGCAATACACATCACCAAATATAATAATAGAACAATAAATTTCAAAACAAATACAAAAAACCTCAGAACACATTATACAGATATTATCAATATATATAACAATAGTCCAAAACCACAATTAGAATATATAACTAATAGAAATACAAATAAATACAGGACACAGGGATTATATAGCAGAGATGGGCAAAATCCCATTTGGGAATACGAATGCATTCGGGAACATCGAGTTTTGTAAATACGAATACGAATGCATTCATATTTTGAAAAAAAATACGAATAAGAATATATTCACAGATGTGGACAGGTATAAGACTGTATTTCACAGGTATGCAAAGGAATACGGTCATATTCCACTGGTGTGGGCCGTATTCCACTGGTCTAAAAACGTATGCGGGCCTGTACAAGTCAAGATGTGCACATTTGCAGGCGTGAATTCGAATACGGTGGTATTTTATCTTATATTAAATGACATAAAATTTAATATTTATGTATGATTTTTTTAAAATATGATTCAAATATTGTTGCAATAACTTCTTTGATAGGAATATCTATATATTTACATATATCAACTCTCATACAGTTCTCTTCTCTATAATGAAATAATTTAACAAATATTTCTTAAAATTTATTAATTTGTGGAAAATGAAAAACATTAATGCAATAATGCACATATAAATTATATTAAAAAAGAAAAGAAATATTATTCATTTGATATATTTTTCTTGAGCTTAAAATGTATATTGAAAGTACAGTTCAGTAAATATTTTAACATTTCAAACCAACTATCTGAAAATAAACAATATGCCTTCAAGAATAGGTAAAATGTTGAATTTTAAGCATTTACAGTGAAGTGTTTAGGTACTCCAGGTATGGAATGACTCATTGGTATTTCATGATTATGTTTCTATTTTCTAAGAAAAGAAGTTTGCTATTATTCCAAAACATTTCAAGTTGAAAATGATAATAAATAAATTAATTCTATATAATGAAGTGAAGTAAAGCCCGAATAAAAGTACTTATGTAACATTAAAAGCTGTAATTGAGAGTGATGATAACCACAAACAACTTTAGTTATTATCGTATATACTATATTATTATTAATTTAATCTTATTAGTAAATTTATATAAAAATAAATGCTTTAAACGAAATTAAGTATAATTCTTTTTTCAATGTTAACTTTGTTTGAAGATAAGAGGTAATATAAAGCTGCCTGAGAACCTGGGCATCAGGAATTTTACCATGATACCTGCCATGCGACTTTGAGCCTATTAAAAAAGGCTAAATATGTGACAAAATTCTTAAAGAAATATTGCAAGACTCAAAAGCAAAATGAAGTCCCTAAATTAATTAAAAACACACTAAACAATTTCCACAATGGAGAAAGTTTATTCTGATGATATAAAAAAATACCTTATGTATTGTCAATTTTGTTTATTTTAACTATCTCACCATTTCTTGTTGCTAGTGTTAAGAATAAATGGATAAATATTAAAGAAACTTGAATTAACTGGAGAAATAAAAACTGTAAAAATAAACTTTTTCCAGTTTATTATTTTTCATTTCGCAAATTAGAAAAGCACAATAGACCGTTATAAAGCTACAGATTTTACAGAAAATGTTAAATAATATTTTAATACAAAGTAATTTGGTTTAAGAAACCAGGTATTTTCTATTTTTAATATAGCACAATTCACCAAGTAATTAATACAGTTAAAAAAAAAAAAAAAAAAAAAAATAGAGTCAATTTTTATACAATGCCCTGAACTTTGGGGGAAAATCATTGATTCTCATTTAAAATCCATCTAAATAAAGATCTTTATATCTACAGTTAAAAACTATTTAGAGAACTATTAAGATCATCTACACATGTTCATTTGGGCAACTTTCAAACCATATTAAAATGGTTTTCATTTAAGTTTATGGTATTTGATTAAATTTCACCTCATCGCTTATCTAAATAATATTAAAAACATAAATAAAAACATTACTTATAGTGGAATGAGGAGCTGAATCTAAAGAGGTCATGATATTATGTGGAACAGGAGGAGGCGAAGATTCCCAATCATCATCCCATTCTTCTTCCCAATCATTTGAGTCAAAGCTCTGCTGCTGAGTAAGAATCTATAAACATTTGTATAAATATTTAATCATAATATGTAACTTAATTTAATTATTTTGTACCTTATTACAAGTATGTTATGCTGTTTTAAATTAATTTCTTAATTTAGATCATCTAATACAAGAAACTGGACTAATAATTTAAAATATATTTAGTACTTTACAAAAAAAATCAAAATATTAGTAGTATGGTAATATTATAGTAGTGTCAAAGAAATATACCCTTCAGTATTACTTCCAACGTTTTATTCTACTTTTAATATGAAATATCTTGTTATATCCGAATATTATCAATATCCAATCCCCAATTGACATTGAACAAAAACAGATGAAAAACATATAAAGCCTGCCATATGAAATAACCTTTTTAAATGTGACCCCAATTCGAAAAGAGGTGAAAGACTACTCTCTACTAATAGAAATGGAAGCTACATCTACCACTACCTTTAGAGATCTATAAGACATTTCAGGGTACAGATCCAAGCTAAAAATATATCTTGAACATGAAAGGAAAATGTAACATTAACGTTAATAAAGATTGATAAGGACAAGGAGAGACCTATTATTACTGATTGATTTTCATTAAAAAAAAATACATACATACATATACATATATATATATATATATATATATATATATATATATATATATATATATATATATAGAGATGAGAGAGAGAGAGAGAGAGAGAGAGAGAGAGAGAGAGAGGAGAGAAAAAAAAAGAAAGAGAGAGAAGAAGAAGATGTGTGTAAAGAAAAGTATGTCACTCATATAGAAGTGCTTTTCTTTAATTTGTATTTGCCGCTTTGCCAGAAATGCCTGCTAGATGTAGTGACGGCAGCCAGGAGGTTTTTACCTGTTGCAGTTGGTTGTTTTTTATGTTTACAGTGTTTGTTCACTGATGAAAATATAAAGATACGTGGATAACGACTTTAAATGTAGTTTCTTTTGTTTTTACAGGTTGGTAAACATAATGAAATTGTTTTGTTTTATTGTTGTAAAACTACATATTATGAATAAAACTTTTGTTTTTACTGAGAAACGCAGTATTTTTCCAAGAGTGATAAACCATTATAAAACTACATTTTTGGAACTTTTGAAAAAAAATGGAGAAATTGAAATTTGATTTTGCTGTGAAACCAACAGCTGATGGAAAATCAAACATGATGTGTATTACCTCTATAGCAACACCAGATGGACAGATTTTTGGAATACCATCTGAACTACGACCCACAAATCTACATCTAGCGATTATTAATACAACTAATTATGCCAAGGTAAGAAAATTCTGAACTAAAAGACATCACTCAAGGAAAATATGATTACCTTAACTGATGAAATATCAAAAGTGTATTTGGATGAGGAACTAAACTTACAGTTTAATGACATATATTCAGAAGAAATAGTGGGAAAAACAAGTGAAATTGAGTCTTCTCCTAGTGGCTCTAATCAAATTCTAGAAAAACTGTTGGAAAAATTGCTTGAAGAAAAGCAACAAAAATCGGATGACCAATATTTAGGAAAAATTGCCAAGGATTTCATGATCCAGAAATTCAATGGAAACTCAAATGCGGACCAATGAATAAAAGATTTTAACAAATAATGCAAAATTTTTGAAATCATCGAAGACATTAAAAATATTGAAATTTTGAAGACATTTTTGGAATGCTCTGGTCAGGAATGGTACAGCTGCATGCTAATGAAACATACCGTAGAATCAGAATGGGACACTTGGGAGAAAAACTTAAGTGTTACATTTGCAAATAAAGGATGGTCACCTATTAGGTATGCCCTTTCTTTTAAATATCAAGCAGGGTTACTACTTGAGTATGCCTTAAAAAAAAGAAAAATTGCTTCTAGATATGCGGAAATCTATTGACTCGGGGACACTCATAGACCTGATTGTGTTTGGCTTACCAAATTATGTGGCCGATAAAATTGATCGAAACACCTTAAACACAACAGAAGACCTGTATGATGAAATAGAGAAATTGGAACATCTTGTAGGGAAGAGTAATGTGGAAAAAAAAAGAAATGTTCATTCAGATATAAAATACAAACCAACAGAAGAAAAAAAGCCCTGCGGAATATGCGATAACATGAAAAAAGGGAAACGTTACCATCCTGAGGAAAATTGCTCGTTCAAAGGAAAAAATCAAAAAGCAGTTTTGAAAACTGTAAACAATTCAGAACTAAAAATTGAACTGAATTAGTATCCAAAAAACTAGAAGTGTCACCATTAATAAAAATTAAGTTATTATTGAATGATACTTTAGAAGTTTCTGGAATTTATGATTCAGGTTCCAATGTCTCATTAATCAATGCAAAATTATTAAAAATACATCCGAAAGAATACTCAACAGAAATAAAAATAGTACATTGAAGACTATATGGTGAGAAGAAAACAAAAGGAAAGGTAACAATAAAAATAAAAATCTTTAATATAGAAAGTATGATGGATATATTTGAAATAGATAACGAAAATTTTAATTACGATTTTTTAATTGGTTTGGATTGTATAAAAAAATTCAAATTAAAGCAAAATGAACAGTTAAAAATAATACGATATGGAAACCCAGAAATAAAAAAAAATGAAAAATATTCAAAAAAAATAATAATAACCAAAAACTCATTTTTTTAAATCAACATACACTGAAATTCCTGATGCACTAGGTAAACAAAATGAAGGTCTATTTTTAAAATGTGAAGAACAAGAAACTAAACATTTAAATAAAGGTGAAATAAATTTTAATGAATATATTAATATAGAGGTTTTTGAAATTATAATAAACCATCTAGATATAAATCAACAATCGGAAATTGATAAGTTGATTGAAAAATACAAACAAGTCTTTGCTAAAGATAAATATGATGCTGGTACTGTAAAACATTATGAAGCTCATATTGACTTGATAGTGGATAAATACTGTTACAAATGCCCTTACAGATGCACAGAGGAAGATAGAAGACAAATCGAAAATCAAATAGGAAAACTATTAGAGAAGAATTTGATCGAGGAATCTTTTAGTCCATTCGCTGCACCAGAAACTCTGGCATATAAAAAAGAAGATGAACAAAAACTAGGTTATGTATAGATTTTAGAGATCTTAACAAAATTGTTGTCCCTCAAGCACAACCTTTTCCATTGATTGAAGATTTAATGGTAAAAACAGTAAACTGTAAATATTTTTCTACTTTGGACATAAATTCAGCATTTTGGTCAATTCCTTTGAAAATTCAAGATAGATATAAAACTGCATTTGTAACAAAACAAGGTCATTTTCAATGGACATGTCTCCCATTTGGATTGAGGACTGCGCCAGCCATTTTCCAAAGAATATTGAGCAACATCATAAGAAAATACAAACTCTCCAGTTTTGTAGTAAACTTTATAGATGACATATTAATTTTTTCCAAAACCTTTGAAGAATATGTTCTACAACTGTCAAGACTATTAGAGGCCATTATAACCGAGGGTTTTAGGCTAAAATTTTCTAAATGCACTTTTGCAAATAATTATGCAAAATATTTAGGGCACATAATAGATAACAATTCAATCAGACCTCTCAAAGATTATCTAACTGCTGTCAAAAACTTTCCGGTTCCGGAAACAAAAAAAAAATGGGAAAAGAATTTATAGTCTACTCAGATCATAAACCACTAGAGAATATGAACATAAAAGCTAGAACTGAAGAAGAACTAGGGGATTTGACTTAGGGCCAGTTGCACCAGCCCAGGTCAAAGTATGGTGAGGGTAACCTCCGTTGAAGTCAGCCATTGCCCGTTGCACCATCTACGGTAGGGATGCTGAATCGATGGTAAACTTTACTGGGCAAGGCTCACCGTTTAACCTCCAGTAAAGGGGTAACCTTCCTGAATAGTTTGAAATAGTATCACTTTTGTTTTATGTAATTGTTTTATTTGCCACTATTTCAAAGAAATGGATTTGATTAACATTGAACACTTGACAGATGACGAATAATATATTATTAATTAATTAATTTGTAGTCATTATTACTAAAGGTATTTTAATTTTTGTTTTACTTTCGTAAAATTTTAATAAACATTTTCATTTTATAATTACAGTTTTTTTTATTTAATCCATTGAAATAGATCCTCTCAAAATAATTAACAATGTTTGGTTTTGTAAATATAAGATATTTAAGTTATCATTATTAATAGTTCTTTAGTGATTCCTAGGCCTATAACTTTTTTTAAGTCAGTTAAAAATCCCACTATATTCCTGTTAAAAATAAGTTGTCTACATTCTGTATGAGGAGGATGATTTTTAGTAGGTTCCATACCTGTTTTTGAAAATTTTGAACACAAATGATTGATTTTCAATAACCAATTAATTTTATTATTAATGCATTTAAATGTAGACTAGAGACAGATATCTCCTAATTTTGTACAAAATGTTCTACAGTATGTTTTATATAATTAGGGTTATAATTTTCAATTAACAAGAGGGGTATGTTGTTAATTTCATTCTTAGGACTCCATAGGAAATTACAAGTGACTAAAAACCAAAATAGATGATATTTTGTTGACTTATAAATAGATTGCTGTGGAATGAAAGTAAAAAAATCACAAACAATCCAAACACTTTTATTCACATTCAGGAAACAAATAATAAATTTACTATATTCTTTTAACAATCACGATAGATAAATAATAATAAATAAACGATATTCTTTTAATAACAAACTTTAGAAATAGAAGAATGTATTTCTTAAAAGAAGTTGCAAAGTAGCTAAGCTGATAAGGTTAAGAATTGAAATCAGGAAGTAAAATGGCGGACCTGCCTTTCATATTCCGCGAGATAGTAGTATAAGTAAACGCCGTACCAACAACGCTCCCTGCTAAAATCAGCGGTAAACTATCTACCGTAGTTTTACCTGGGGTAAGCTTACCTTAAGTTGAACAGGGACTGGTGCAACTGGCCCTTATTATTTATCCCAATATAACTTTAAAATTAAATATAACCCAGGAAAAGCAAACCAAGAAGCAGACTGTTTAAGTAGAAACCCAGTTTTAGAACCTTATGAAAACTCTGATGATTTTTTAAAAGTAGTAAATTTAATAAGTCTAGAAGGTATAAAACAGGACCAATACACAAATCTAGACTTACTAATTAAAAAACTTATATTGGAGAATGAAATTTACAATAAAAAGAATAAAAGGAAGAAAAAAATGTTAATATTGGAACAACTTAGCAAAACTCTTATAAAAGATGTACACAATACTTACTGCCACTTAGGGAGGACCCAGACGATAAATAAAATAATACCATTTTACAGATCTAAGAATATCATCAAAAACATCAAACAAATTTGTGATGAATGTGAAATCTGTATTAAAAACAAATCTAGGAGAAAGCCAAAGTTCAGTTTAATGTCACACTTAGGACCAGCAACACGCCCATTTGAAATTATATCTATTGATACTATTGGAGGCTTTGGAGGATCACGGTCAACAAAGAAATACTTAGATCTTCTGGTCGATCATTTCACAAGGTACGCTTACACATCAAAGCTCCACTGATTTTATAAAACTAATACAAAATGCAACACAAGGCTATAATGTTGAAATGGTGTTAACAGACCAATATCCTGGTATCATTTCGAAAGAATTTAAACAATTTTTGGAGAAAGAGAACATAAAATTGGTTTTCACAGCTATGGATGCACTATTTTCAAATGGACTTAATGAAAGACTAAATCAAACTTTAGTCAATAAAATAAATGAAAGTGATAAGAAAACAGCATGGACTACTATTGTACAAATGTGTAGAAAAATATAACGAAACAGAACACACAGTCATCATGTTTGCTCCAAAATACCTTTTGGATGGCGAAAATGTAAATATTCTACCACTTGAATTGAAATCAGGATGTACAATAGAAGACCTTAGAAGAGACAGGAAACTAGCTCATAAAAACATAGTTAAATCACACAATTATAATAAAAAAATATTTGATAGGCATAGGATAGAACATGAATTTAAAAACACACGACTTTCACTTAACCCATTTTTAAAATCAATGGAAGAATTTTCAAATACAGTTAGAGATAAAAATACGTGAAACTATCAAAGAATTAATTAATTTGAATTTCTATAGAAACTTGTGTTTTATTAAAAACCTATTATATTATTATCTAAAACAATTACTTAGTTTTATCACTCTCTATTAACTTTTAAAAGCTTGTGTATGAGATAATATTTTTTCTAAAATCTTTAGCTTTCCAATGGTGTATTATACATGTATATTACAGTTCTGATGTTCGAAAACGAAAAATTGCATTAAAAATAATTTTTTCTATTTTCTCCTTTAGTTGGGTATCGAATTCATTCAATTATATATATTACCTGTTTTTCATCAGTGGTAACAAGATAATATAGTTATTTTTATAGAATCAACAAAATTAAAGGTACTTTAAAGAAAAAAAATTTAAAATATCGGCATTAAAGCTCAGTCAGACCATTTTAATCAAAATGAAACCTACATGATATTAAAGCCCATTAAATTTTTCACCGATATAGCGAGTTTAATCAAAATCTTCGGAACCGTTTTTGAGAAAATCGAAAAAAGGTGCTAAATGCATGGTATAAGGTGGCTTTCTGGTAAGCCTATTTTGATAAAAAAGTTTTTGAAACATCTCGAGCGTATAGTTGTCTTAAATATGAAATTTCAGTTTCATATAACTTTCCGTTTCTGCCCAGGAGTTACCACACACGGACACAGACACACACACACACAGACCTTTTTGCGGGACTTGGTTATTTCGACTCAGGGGACCCTAAAACGTTTATTTCTGTTGAAAACTGGAACTCAAAAATGTTCACGATCGCAATACTTTCCCTTACTATATAAAGTAAGTGAAAGTAAAAAAAGATAGCACTGATTGAAATTGATTTTATAAAAATCAATTCAAGGGAAAATGTATTGTTTTAAAGAGCCAGGTTGACTTGACTGCAAATGAAAGCAAAGCCAATAATTTACAGGTGATTTTGAGGTGAAACTTTTAAATTTTCAACTAGAGTTTAGTTTGGCCCACATAAGGATTACAGTTAAGTTTCACAAACATCTCACAGGAAATGTCACTACACATCACATTGCCACTTTGAATAAGTAAATAACTATCACAGAAACAATTGGCGCAGTTGTATAATTATTCACACATGAGTAATCGAATCATTTGTAAATCCAATGATATTCATAATGATAAATTACAACAAAATCAATGTAATAGAATAAACAAAAAATTTATGACACCAGAAACTCACTTTAACATAAGCAGCTGGGAATAAGCCTGTTTGCCCTTGTTTATTTGTGCCTTCCCACCAACCTTCTCCAACATCACGTCTTGTAACTGTTAAAATTTCTCCTTCAGATATACTTAATTCAGCAGGGCCTTCTCCTTCAAAACTATATAATGCCTGAACCTGAAAATAAGCATGAACAAAATTAAAAATGGCAAATAATAACAACTGAGTAGACCATAATGATATTAATATAGCACATTAAAGGGGGTCCCTTGACCAAAAAAGGATCCCTGGACTGCATAACTACTTCATTTTTCAAGTAGTCACTTATTAGGCTTAGTATAGCGTACTCTAGATATTAATTTCATTAAATCTTAAAAGTCACAAAGGGATTCCAGGAATGTATCCTGTTCTTCAGACGTTAATAAAGCAATGCTACCTGCTATACTATGAATTTTAAACAATGAAACCAAAAACATTTTCAATTTACAATACATACAGGAATGAAATTGTAGGAACCACATTATTAATAGAACCATAATCAAATAAAATACTACATTTTCAACCATATTTTACAGTAATTTGAAATAAATAACTGACAAACTGTTGGATAAATCATCTAAATTCAGTAAAAGTGACCCACATGTTAGGAACACCTCATATTACAGAATTAAAATAATGAACCTCTTTTATGACCAATACAATAAATAAGTAAAAGACAAAATATCTTAAACTGGTAGAGAAATATTTTAATCTATCAATGGAACAATGGAATGGCGATTATGCTACTAATTCGCTTAAAATCATCTAAAAAAAAAAAAAAAAAGAATATTGGAATGACAAGTGTTCATCTTTTAAGTTATTCCTTTAGTCATCCCAACTATTGCATCCACTGCATGGTTAAGCATAACTATGAAGTTATAAAAATAAAGCAGTAATTTAATTGTTGTCAATTCTGTAATAAGTCTGCAGATCAGTTGCCCCCATCAATTTAATAACACACTTGGTTGCTCTTATCAATGAATGTACAGTCAGGCTCAAATATTGTGAGTCATCAGCCATGTTGAGGGGACTAAATTGAAGTAATACCATAATTGACCCTACAGCTTTCACTTAAATGACATGATGTAAAAAAAACAAAAAACACACCATTATATGACTGATTAAATGATTTTAAAAAATGTCAATCATACATAAGAAATTCTGAAAAGTTGCCTGGCAAAAATTTTATTATACTTTAATTTTTATTTCATTTTATGTTGAAATTTGTACGTCTTATTCACAGACATAATTTTATGTAGTATTCTTATAAATTAAAAGGAATTTTGACCGGAATTTTTTAACTGACACAATGTAGCAGTATAACTATTACATTACATTTATGATTCACACCTTAGCATCTCACAAATACCAAACAAAAACGATGAAAAATAAATGTATACAAAACGTCAAAATAACATTATTATCTACATTAATACAATCTCAGAAATAATGGTATTAGACAAAGATAATTTACATTATTATTACATATTTGTTCCATGATTATTAACTACATGTTATGTAAATATATCCCAATGTCAACTATCAACATCTTCAAATTTTAACACTTTCATAACTACTTTATCAAAACAATAAAATATAACACTAATATTGCAATATTAAACATTCAGAACAGTGTATCAAATTGTAAAAGTGTCTATTTATCGGGACATTAACATCGCTAAGATTAGATATAATTGTTGACATAAAAAAACAAGTAGATCATAACATCATAACAAAATAATAATTAATTTTAATATGACCCCTGATTTAGGCAACTATGTAAATTCGTATAATACCTGTTCCATATTGTTGAAGGATGAATATCAAAGACAAATTAACAGAAATTTTTTAAATAGAAAAAAACAAATAACTCTTTTTGAACGGAACAAAACAGAAGGCAACATTTACTGCTATAGGGCTTGTCAATTTGAGATGAAACATCGATGTATAATGTGTTTCCAACGAGCTAATAGCTGTAAAAAGTTTATCGAACATGATAAGCAATTTTCATAAACTGAGGACAAACTTGTTTAAATATTTTTTATTATTGTCTGGCATTAATAAATATTTTATATTTTAATAAATAAAATTTACACACAATTTCATATCATCAATCAATAAAACAGTAGATATATAGAACACCCTTGTTTGAGTCCTTTAGTGATAGGGAAACGTTTTTTTATTTATCACTTTTATTCTTGCTCTAGCACCATTATACAAGCTTTTGATGGTTTTTATTTCGAATCTCTATGTTTTGTAAGGATTCCCGTAGTCTGCACAACGGAACCGTATCATAGCAAATAGGTTTTCTGCAAATTTATAAAAATCATGTTTACTCTCTATTGCAGGCATCTTTTCAAATAATTAATGCGTAAGCGAGAATATATGATCAATGCGTAATCTATTCGCACGAAAGGTAGGTCGTTTTTCAGGAATTCTCGTGGAGCATTCTTTTAGAAGCCTAGCATTCAATACCCGTAAATAAAGGCGGCTAATGCCACTAGTGACTGTAATACCTCTGTAATTAGAGCATTCCTTCCTTTTTTTTTCTTTTTTAAAGACATGTGTTTGAAGCCTTTATTCCATTCTTCTGGCACAGTTCCGGTTTTTATACACATTGTCATGAGATCAACGAGCTGGATTTAAGTTCCTTAGGTCCATGCTTAATCAGTTCGATAGGGATGTTACCTGGACCAAGAGATTTCCAATTCTTAATCCCTTCCAGTGCTTTCTCTATCTCTTCAACAGTTACTGGATCAAAATCTTCTGCTTCAGTGCTAATTGTATGCGTATCAGCAATAAATTTATAGTGCTCCTCTTTTAATAGTCCAGGGTAATGTTTTATTCATTCATCCTTTGTGATGTGATAAGGTCAAGTGAATTAGTTTGCTTCGTTTTTTTTTTTTTTTTTTTTTTTTTTTTTTATTTAGAGTTCAAGACGTTCCAGGCCTCCTTTCATTTCTGGCTATGCATGCAGCTATTGACAAGAGTGCATTTTCTTTTCCAGGAACTATTTATTGCTAGATACTTTTTATTTTTTATATTCTTGTTAGCTTTACTATATAGCTGGAGAATATTCGGATCCCTGCTTGAAAGCCATGTGGTACACAACTTTTTTCTTCACGTCTACTACCCTTGCCATTTCTTCCTTCCACCAATAACTCCTTGGGGCTGCTCCCATTTCCCCTAATGCTTCAACAGCAACCTTGTGTACAGCTTCTTTTATTTGGTGGTATTTCCCTCCTGATTCATAAGCGATTTCTAGATTTATTTTCTGTTTTAGTCGGTTCTGAAAAAGAATTTTGCCAGATTCTTGTTGTATATTTTCTATGATATACCTTATCTGTGTTTGGGGTTATTAAATAGTTTTATTTTTGGATAAGCTTTTGCTGGATGTTTAAACAGCATTTCAGACTTTAATAAGAAAAGATCTGTGCCACTCTCAGCTCCTCTCATGACTCTCATATCTAATGCTTTAACTACTTTATTATTCCCTAAAAATAATGTAGTCAATAATAGATTCTAATTTTTAGTAGGCTGTTTCCAAGGGTATTTGTGTATTTCCTTATGTATGTAGAATCTATTTAGAATTTTCATATCTCGTTCTTTACACAAGCATTTGTCAGCCGTCGGCTACTGTCATTTATAGTCTCTTCTCCGTGCCTTCCCGCTGTTTTGTCACCTACTTTGTTTCCTACTCTTGCATTTAATTCCCCTAACCAAAGCAAAACTTTCCAATTAGCTATACCTTCTATTAATTTTCGTAGATAATCATAAAATTTATCTTTATCTTCAGTTTTTGTATAATCGGTTGGGGTATTGATGCCTAAGAAGACGACAGGATATATCTAAATTCATAGGAAATAATGAGGATTAAATTAATTTACTTTTTGAATTGCTTCACAAAAACTCCGTACTACCCAAATTATAGAATTTACTATCTTAATCACTTCAGAAAAGGAAAAAAATACTTTATCACAAATTCTTTCCAACTCTATTCTTATTTTTATAGTAATTATTTATTATAAGTTGATTTTATTTTCAAATTTTATTACTTTTGCTTTTATTATATTTTCTTAATGCCAATAAATAATAACACACATAGGAACCATACATTATCACTCTTTATTATTCACACAATTATAACAGCTGTTTTTATTTAAACATCTGTTGTATTTTTAATATAATAGCTTTATTGTTGTTCTTTCCAAGGTTTTTCATAATTATTTCTTACCTTGTTACTGTTTCTTTTACATTCACACTTAATAATTTTTCTATATGTACTTCTTATTTAGTTAATATAATATAATTAATATAATTTCTTCGTTGTTATAGAGGTTTAACAAATAAATAAGCATCCATATAGGCGTTAATGACCCTTGATGATTAATAAATCTTTCGCTTATACATTCAAACTCTATCACATTTATTCGCCACATTTTTCGCGAATAAATCGAAACCCCAGTCTTTGCTCTTTCATGTTTTTTAACACCACTAAAGAAGTAGATAAAATTTCCATGCATTTCATTTCCTTGTGCTTTGAGTTTTGTTTCAGTAAGAACAACCACATCCATTTTTAAGGCATTCAGCTCTTTCTCTACTTCATGTTTTTTGTAATTACACCAAAAATATTCCAAGTTCCAATTCTTATTGTCATTTTTGTTGCCGTTTCTTCGACTTACCTTTCGACGCCATTATTTTAGGATTCTATGGCGTAGAAATTTTTTCCGACGATAGGGTGCAGGCCTATCTATCAACTCTCAACCTGATTTTATAAATTATAATCTAAAAATATGGGAATCTAATATGGGTATTGTTTTTTTTTCAAAATTAAATATAAATTTATTTGTTTCTTGTGGGGTATTAGCATCGTGGGGTACCAAAGACATATAAATTTCAAAGCGTTATTTCAAAAGGTTTCATTGTAATATATTAATCTAAAAAGGGTGGTCCTGTTTTAATTATGTCTTGTTATTGGTACTTGTTTTTAGCATATACCTTAAGATCATCGATTTACTAGCTCTGACTGACTGTTATTTCATTACTTATGACGATTCTGTACCTTATGAAGTAGGGCGGTCACCTTGTTATACGCCTCTTAATATCTTTATTTGTTTACTATTAAGAGCAGCTCCCATTTTTAGAGTACTTCTCCAGCCTGCCATTAAGTTCGAAAGAACCCTACTCACTTTAGGTCAAATATTTCTTATACTTCGAGCAACCAACTATGTGGTACATAATCAAAAGCCTTCTTATTATCAATCCATGCCATGTAAAGGTTTCGCTGACTTTTCGACATTTGCAATGAAAGATTCCATTCTACTACTTGGAGTTCTTTACAACCTCTAGCCCTTTTAATCATCCTTACTGTATATGGGTATCATGTTCGAAACTCTAGGTGTTGTAATATCTTAGGTTGCTAGTAATAGTAATATTCAGCTTATTTTACTTTAATCAATGCAGTATTTTTTATGATATTGTCCCTAGAAGAATTCATTTTATTTCAAAATATAATAATAATAAATTATTATTAACTCTCTCTCTTTGTATAGGTATATATATATATATATATATATATATATATATATATATATATATATATATATATATATATAATAGAATAGAATAGAAAATAAACTTTATTCTGGGACAATGTCCCTTAAGAATAACATTAATGAAAAAAATAACAATTTATATCTGGCCTAAAACAATATATAACTACATTTGAATAACAAAAGAAAGAAGAAAAAAATAAAATGAAAGGTCCTTGTGACATCTCTATGTACATATTCTAGAAATAAGTAACTAATATTTAACGTAAAATATACCTTTTACATCTCATTAAATTAGATACACAAATCACTTCACATAAATTGGCATAATTAAAATTAGCTTACATCGGACTGGAGAGAATGTAAGTATTGAAAGAGGAGGGATTTAAACGATGGTAGGGAAGGAGCATGTCGGATGTTTGAAAGGAGAGTATTCCATAAGGCAGTGGAACGGGCTAAAAAGGAGCAATCATATTTTTGGATTCTGTGAAAAGGAGTTTGGAGGTCGGACAGACGGGATCTTGTTTCCTGGTGATGGGTTGAGGATTTAAATACCAGAAGGCTGTAGACATAAAATGGATAGTGGGAGTTGATGATTTGATAAAGGAATGATCCAAGGAAATATTGACTTAGAAAGGTTGGGGATCACCAATTTAACTCGTCATAGAGGTGGGATACACGCGACCGTCTCGAGATACTGAACACAAATTTTAAACAGCAATTCATAATCCTTCTCAATCTGTCCTCGAGTACCTTCGAGAGGCCGCCATATGCCACACAACCATAGTCAAAGTGATGGAACTAGGAATTTACGGGTAGATTGTGATAGGAGGTGGCGGGATCGGTGGAATAATTACAAGGTACTAATCGATCGACGGGAAATTTGGGGTTTCCAGGGCAGGTTTCGGTCGATGATGATGCCAAGATTTTTAACAGAGGAACTAAAAACAATAGGGTGATCATTAAGTGAAAGTGGAGGAAGGCTGGTGATAGATCGGAGGAGGGGTTTGAAACCAATAAGGATGGCCTGAGTTTTTGTAGGATTAAGCCTTAAGTTATTCAGGTTTTCCGAGGCACTGATTCCATCTAGGTCTTCCTGAATACTGGCAAGTGCTACAGATAACTAGGAGGGAGGGAACGATAAATAGATCTGGAGGACGTCAGCATATAGGTGGTAGGAAGACTGGTGGATTTAATCAGGAAGGTCATTGATGTAGGTATTGAACAAAAAGGGAGAAATACTCGAGCCTTAGGCCGCGCCTGAGGATAGGGCAAGGAAGTTAGATAGGGGTTGATTAGCAATGACAACCGCTTGAGTGCGGTTAGAAATAAAGGATTGAAACCATTGAACAGAACTGTTGGAAAAGGATAAAGATTTCAATTTAGAGGAAAGGATTGAATGATTAAGGGAGTCAAAGACTTTGGTAAAATCTAAAAGTACCAGGACAGTTCATTTGTTTTCATCTATAGCAGTATAAATATCGTTAGTGATTTTGGTCAGGGCGGATTCGTGGAGTAGCCAGGTCGGAAGCCGGATTGGTAAGGATTAAGTTTGTTGGTTTCTTCAAGAAAACTGGATATCTGGGATTGTACTATCCGTTCAAGAGGTTTACAAAGGTTCGATGGGATGGATATAGGTCGGTAGTCTTTAGGGGAAGATGGGTTAGATATTTTGTTTATAGGATGGACCAAAGCTTGTTTCCAGGAAGAAGGGAAAACTGAGTTTTGGAGGGAAAAAAATTAGATGAAAAGAAGGACTGGAAGGCCAATTTTAGCAATTTTACTGGAATTCCATCGAAACCTAAGGAGGTAGCATGGGATTTCATTATGGAAGATTCATACCTCATGGTCTGTTGGTGAAATGTAGGAGAAATAAAAATTGTCAGAATTGAATGATGATGAAAGGGATAAGTTAGGAGAAAAGGATGGCGAAATGTTGGAGGAGTCGTTTAAGAAGTATGAATTTAGTTCATCGGGTGTTGCAAGAAAGACTTAAGAGGTAAATGATTTACAGAACAGTGATCATCCCAATTCAGGGTTTCAAGGGCGGGTAGGATGTCTCCACGGGTGAGGGAATGCATTTTACGGAATGTTGTGATTTTTGGAAGGATTTCTGGAGTAGGGATATTGTGTGATATCTGAATTAAGTCATGGGAGGATAGGAATGGTACTGGCAATTGAGAGAAGCAGAGAAGGTTCTGTGCTGAATCTATGATGTGAACATCTAAAACGCTTCGTAGCCATCTGCTTGTCTTGTACGTCTAAGGCAGCCTTACGCTCTCTTTGTAGTTATCTTATTTCTTGACACGTCCAAGGAGCAGGTCGGCGGCGGAGGTGCGGGTTTTGAGGGGAGCATATATGTCAAGAACAGTGATCAGTTTGGAAGTGAGGATGTCGACCATGGCGTCAATGGAGGAACAGGAATAGATATCATCCCAATTCAGGGTTTCAAGATCGGGTAGGATGTCTCCACGGGCGAGGGAATGCATTTTACGGAATGTTGTGATTTTTGGAAGGATTTCTGGAGTAGGGATATTGTGTGATATCTGAATTAAGTTATGGGAGGATAGGAATGGTACTGGCAATTGAGAGAAGGAGAGAAGGTTCTGTGCTGAATCTATGATGTGAACATCTAACCAAGTGTCGGAACATAGTGTATGATGTGTCGGGGAAAAAGGAACAATGTAGAGGTTGAGGGAGAAAAGATTATCTAGGTACTATTTATCATTGGAATCGGAAAGGATATTGGTGTTAAGGTCGCCGGAAATTATGATATTGTTGTAGAGAGGAATATAATTGTAGAGGGTTGTTTCAAATGGAGTGTCAAATATATTATAGCTTGTTTTAATTTAGTTTTTCTTCAATTAATGATGATTAGCAATATGATAAGATTAGAAATATGAAAGTATTGAAACCTTTTCCACTTTCTAGAAGTAGTTAAAGAATTTGGGCGAGACACATCACACCATATTTGACATAGATGTTTCGTTATACCAACGACCTAAACATGTAAAACGTTGTGTAATAGTCTTTAAATACTGCGAAGCAGCAGGCAACGTCAATACCCTCCAACCACATGATTTTCAAGAATCCCGACAAGTGCTAGCGATGGCTGGATATAGGGAGCATCGGAGGCATGTGGCAATGACCGGCAGACCGACAGATCTTGCCCAGCTGCCGGGGGAATGTTCTCTCGGTCGGTGAGGAGGAAGGAGAAGTGTTTGAGCTTTATAAAAACAATTTAAGCAAGTAGTTGGCTGAAAGTCTTCAGAGCATAAATTTAGGTCATCTTTCTTGGGAAACATATACGTCACGCCATCAAAGAAATCAATAGGGTGAATTTGTTTGTTTTCTAATAGGTCTTGATTACTGTTGCCCAAAATTCCATGCAAGCAACTGAATATTTTTATACAGTATTTTTGAATTCCGTCTGGACAGTTCTTCGTGTTTCCAACCGCTCTAGTCCCATAATTCTCTGTCATTTATACCTCAGCCATTTCTAAAGCATTTAGGAGTATTTGAATTTTATCCTGTATCCATGAGGTGTTGTCATTGTGGTTCCTAGGAGTTTCCCACACTCTTCCAGTAGGCTTCGTTATGAGGGTTACTTTTTTTCAAGGTTTGCTTAAACAACCGATTATGCTGCTTACGCTTTATATCTCCCTAATCTTTTTGCATTAGCTGCTAATCTTCTCTTGAAATTATCGAAGTGCAGGGTCAGCCTGTCGATTAATTCGTTTTCCATTACTGTACCCAAGTTTTAGACATTAATTTTGTACATTTTCTTTCTATATTCTGACTCTTGCAGTTTGGGGACTTCGGAAATAGTTTGGAATTACACCGATTTCTTTATTCAAGGCATTCTGTCAAAATCTGTTTTTAAGCTGCGTATTCTCCTCCCTTGGTCAATTTGCAGTCTAAAAGCGGATCGATGAACGGACGATGTCCGTGGTTTCCATATTCAAACCATTATTTGACGTTCTATCAGTAGCTTGGCAACATTTGCGGTGGTCATCAGACGGCTTGTCCCCTCTTTAATTATTCGGAGATTAGTGGAAGTGGTAACATTTCTTACTATAATTACTCTGACTTGACTGAACAGCCTCTGTGTGGTTTTGTTGGGGAAATCAATTAATTATTTCTTGTTTAAAGTGTGATAATAAAGAATATAGTGACAGAATCTAAGCCTCAAGACACCTGAATTCCTTGTGTTTAGCAATAGATCTCCAGTACCATGGAACCATTATGTAAGTCTACTGTTTTATAAATAAATAGTTTGGTACCAGACCATGGTTTTATGTGCTAGGAAAATAGCTGTGAAAATTATGCACTTTTTATGTATGATATTATTCATGGCTCAATTGGTAGTACTGTCCTTCTGTCCCATGTTAGCTTTTTGGTACCACCTTACAACACTAAACACCATGACTTATTCTCCTTTAAGTAATACAAAAACTTATATTCCTTTCAATCTTTGAATTGAATCCCTTAATCTCTCAGGTTTTCAAATAATTTTAATATTGAATTATTCTAATGCAATAGAAACCAGTTGAAATAAAAAATCATATAAGTTCTCAAATCAAATTAAGAATTTAGATTTAATCAAAAAGGCTTTTATGTAGAAATGTGGTTTGAACAGAGTTGCTATTAAGTTATATAAAATTTCTATTTTATATGTTTATTATTTTTAAAAAAATGTAATTTATATTCTTATATTTTCATTTTGAATTCTTATATGAATATTTATTTTATATTTCTTTGTATTACTATAGTATGTTAATTTTCAAAGAGTTTAATTTCTTTGGTATATGTATATATATATATATATATATATATATATATATATATATATATATATATATATATATATTCGTAAAATCCGTATATACAGGGTTTTTCATAAATGTCTCTGATAAAATTAGGGACGTTGGAAAGGATAAAACACATGTAAAACTAGGGACAACATTAAGCAGATGTCTATTCCTTAAAAATCGCGAGGCCAGTGCCATATGCACTACATGCGTATATTACATAGTAATTATTTTATTCTGACAATCTTGTCATATTGTGAGAGCAGACATCAGACCTTAGGTGGAACAAAAACGTTCATATGGCCCATTGTTCGATTCTCAACGGTTAGGGAGGAAAATAAAATTTTGGATTTTTTGCTGTTATCTGTGGTTTTCATTAAAAAAAAATTCAAATATGTCTACTTGATGTACTTGCACAGAAAAACAAGTAGTACAAAATAAAAGAAGTGAAAATATCCCAGAAGGTGAAGAAGCCCAACCCTCAAAATAAGCAAGTTAGTTTCCCACGTCAGCAGAAAATTTAAATAAAACAACGAAGAGTATATATTCATTAATAAAATTAGAACAATTCTATTCTAAAACCATTTATTTATTATCACAATGATTCAATGTTATCATTTTAACGTTTCGAAGTTTAAATGCTTTATTTCCAAAATATGGTATCCACTTTGGAAGATAATATAATGACAGTAAGTATATAGATGCTTTAAATATGGATATTAATTAATATAATTCTTTCTATTGTTTTCCGAAAACGTTATTCAATAAAATAAGTCACTGTATTTTTGTAACTTATTATATAATGGTTATAACTTTTCATTATCACATATTTCATAGCTATTGCCAATATTTAATAAAAAAAATAATTTTTAATATTTCTAGGAATATTCTGACATTTCAAGGAGAGAAACAAAATGTTTATATGACCCATAATCTGATTGCCAACAGTTAGGAAAGAAAATCAAAGGGATAGAGGAGTAATAACACCTTAAAATGTTTGAATATTCGTAGAAATATTACAATTTAATTTCCTGCATGTAATTGTGTGACACTTCCTTTTTCATTTTTTAACCTTCTGGAAATTTTCTGAACTTTCATTAGGTACCACTAATTTCTTTATTTTTTCCTTGCTTGCTTCACTTGCTTTTCTGTGTGTACTTATCAAGTAGATATATTTCAGTTTTATGTTGAAAACCAAGGATAGCAGCAAAAAACTGAGAATTTAATATTCTTCCATAACTGTTGAAAATTGGACTATGCGTCATATGAACCTTTTTTGATCCACTTAAGATCTAGCATCTGCTCTCACAATATGATGAGGCATTAATGAGACACCCTGTTATATTACAAAATATTGTATAAATTATACAATACTTTATATATTATATATTTTATCAAAATATTGCATCATATATTCTTATTGTATTTTTCATGTACTATAATGTTCATTTTTGCTATTGTACTCATTTGGCATTATGCCTATATAGAACAATAATACAAATCTTTATACAACTTTTGTTTTACTTACAGATTACTGAAGCAAACCATGCTCTGTTGCTAGAAACTGAAAAAATGTCATTTTTTTATTCACTGTCAAACTTATTAAACCATATCCTTAGGTTTCTTAATTTTTCTGTCCGAAGATTAGTGAAGCAAGAAAAATTATTACCTAATAATTGTTAAGATTCATTTGTCTTCATAGGGTCTATGCAAGGATTGGAATTCTTTGACAAAACGGAGACATGAAAGAAAAATTACATGAAAAATTAGAAAAAGCACGCAAAATTTTGCAAATTTAAACCAGCACAGCTTTCTTATTCATGATAACAACAGCTTGGATAGGATCCTAGTAGAGGGGGGGGGGGGCAGAGGATGTTTTCAACTTACTGGCAAACTGTCGTATTCACAGAAAAGGTAGAAGAGACAGTTTGGAAAGAATGCATTATCAAAAGATGTGGTCAGAGGTTTTTTGAATGGATAAAACTATCATTTACTGTAAAAACTTTCAAATTTGAATTTTTATAAAATTGTGGCATTCTCAAAAATTCTAATTATTGTTAGCTATTAAATAATTTTAATTTATTTTTTATCTTTACAATTTTATTGATTACTACAACAATGCTTAATATTACATAATTATTTACAAATAATTTACACTTTATAAATAAACATTTCAATTTAGGTCATATAAATAGATTCACTTTTTAAACATTGACACATTATGCACATATGAGATAAATTAATGATATTTATCAAAATATTATTACATTTATGATAAATTTAATCATCCATAAATAATTTAAGCTGTGAAAATCTAAAATGTCTTATTAAAACTGACTATAAATACAGTATCGAACAGTTAAATTATCTGATTTACAGATAGAAAAATGTAATGTCAATTAAGGAGCTAGATACAAAGTAAAATTATAATACATACAATTGGTACACATTCCATTAATATTTTTATCAGTAATTTTGTTTTTTCATTAATAACTAAAGCAACATTTATGGATATTTAAATGTTATAGTGAATTGAGAGCATTCAATGGCATTAATATATAAATAACAAATCATACAAATAACTGTTTTTTATGAAATAACTTTTGACAATATTTTATGCAAAAATAGTTCAAATATAACTTTAAACTATGTATATACTTTTAAGAGTTTATAACAATAATATACCCCTTATTTTTAAGGTTGAACTAATAGATCATTTAAAAAAAAAAGAAAGTTAAGTTGAATTTTATAATTATTGCAAGCAGTAGAGCTTGTAATGTATATATTGTGAAAACTTACAAATCGCTTAAAACTATTGAAAGCTATTTATGTAATGAGCCATAATAATTTTAAAAGTTTTTTGACAAATTTGAGATGTATATGAAAAAATGAGAAATACAATATTATTTATATAACATTAATTTAAGTGATGTATATATTTTAATCTAATTAACCTAAACTCAAGTAAAATAAGAAATTTAAAAAAATTATATCCATTTTTTAATATTCTGTTTCAACAGATTACATTTTATTACATTATCTTGTTTTCTATTAATTATAAATCCAGTGACTGTGAATATTTGTATTTCTTATACTTCCAAGTAAATATGAACTCTCTCTTGCAACAGTGATATGTAAATACTAATGCAGGAGATTCATCTGAATCACCTAAACTGCAGGCTATAACATAACAATAAGTATTTAATACTTAACTGAATTATTCAACTAGGCTTGTTGAACCTTTTTTTTAATATAACATCTTTAAAACATCCCAAGGGGTGGTTACCAGGAATCAAGATTAGATCACAAACTAGAAAAAAAGAATAAGGTTTGGAAATATTTTTTAATGACTTTTCAATTATGTATGTTCTATATATTAAGTAAGGCTTTTAAATTTCTGACGCACACTTTAGACTTCATTTATAAATTGAATCTCATTTTTATTTATCTAAACAAATTATAGTTTTTGAAAAAATAAGCAGTGAGAGGTGCATTAACGACTGGATAACAATTTCAGAATGTATCTATTGTAGCATGTGTGGGTAATAAACCATAGGCTATAAAGAAATTTACTGAAATACAAGTAAACAAAGTGGCTCATCAATTTTCAATGAAACCATTCCCATTGAGGGGCTATAGTGGGTTAGGAAGTTAAGATTAAGCAATGTCAAGAGAAACGATGCCAGTTTCACAATGCTAGTTAAAATTTAATATTTGTCAGTTCCACAGAATGCATCATGACCTTCCAACACTAGTGAGAATAATTTAGTAGACTGTAGGAAAACCCCTCCTGTTTGCAATAATTGGAGTGGAAAAGAATGTTAAAGACAACAAAAAACTTGTCTTACTTTTTTAATTCCTACTGATATAAGAATAATTTCAAATTACTTCATGTTTTTTCATTCTTTTGCATGTTTAGCTGCAAGTTGGTGTTATTAGGTAGCTTCAAATAATTAATAATAATATGTTATATTTATGAATTTTAACTATCAACATGTATAGTAATAAGACATGAATTATCATTTAAAAACTGTACTGTGTTTAATACCTGTAACAATCACACTTCAATGGGACTGAATTACTCTGTGATTCTTCAATCAAACAAATAAAAAGCCAAACATGTTTGGATCAATACTACAGATCTTGGTTTTCAAAACTTATTTGTCAACAAAATCATTTTTTTTTTTTTTTTTTACCAAATTCTTAAACCAAAAAAATGGTGTTTGAATAATTAATAAATTAATTTAAGTAATCATAGCCATACATGCGACGAATGCCAGGTACCACAACTTATGATGCCTAAGAATTTGTACGCCAAATGAGAGCAAATTAAGAGCTGCCAGTGGTATAACTATATGATTTCCAAAATAAATAAACAAAAAACATCTTCTAAGTAGGTCAGTATAGTTTCCTCATAATTTCTCAATCCACATCAGAAAATTAACTATTATATTAATCATCTGTAGAGAAGAATTTTATGAAAGTGATTCTAATCTATTTGTATACTAGTCCCCAACTTTATATTAACTATGGGTCTAATCAACGTTTTGAAATTTAGGCATATCAAGGAAAATAATTGCTCAAGGGAGAGTGGAAGTAGTGGATGATGTTTGATAAAATTGACAGACTCATTTTTATAAGTGCTATCCTTCAAACTTTTATCAAAATCAGATTTATAGAACCAGGTGTAAGAGATTTTACTAGAGAAGATAGGCATGAGA
This sequence comes from Piezodorus guildinii, assembly GCA_023052935.1. Taxonomy (NCBI): domain Eukaryota; kingdom Metazoa; phylum Arthropoda; class Insecta; order Hemiptera; family Pentatomidae; genus Piezodorus; species Piezodorus guildinii. The sequence continues at coordinate 82,313,097 of CM041295.1, forward strand.
CCAAATTTAATCTCTGATGTATAAAATGAAAACGTATGTGAAAATATTTTTGGGGAAATAATTCTCTCCACAATCTTGTATGAATACAATGCGTCCCCTCGATAGTAAAGAGACAAAATGAGTAAATTTGTATCAAATTTAAATATTTTAAGAAAACACTAACCATATAGGAATTGATTGAACTTTAAAATAAAAATATCATCATTTGCTCATTTTTTGTTTTCAGTTTTTAAAAAACGAAATGCTGCCCTATAGAAAAATATAACCATATCCAAGACTCCCAGTGAATCTTAAGTATTTTCTATATGGACATACGTGAACAATGCAAGATTAAATATATCATAATAATACAAAAATAAAAATTTTCAAGTCTATTTAATTTACATCCATCAATCATTTTACTTTATCTCAGATACATTTCATCACTCAGAGGAATACTAAACTTTATAAAGCTAAATATTTCTGAAGATCATGAACTCCTGCAAAACCCTATTTACAATTTATTTATTGTTGGTGACTTATTTTATCAAATATACCAACTCATAAGTTAATTTTTTTTTATTTTATTTTATTTATAGTAGTTATCATTAATTTATAAAATAAACAATTTCTCTTTGAATTGGATATGTGATATTTTTATATTAGTTATCATATAATTTTCTTTAATTTTTTTTTATATAAACATTCATCACTTATAATAAATTATGAATAATAATATTTATTTTAAATATATATGAGCTTAATGTAGCATATATAATCAATTAATTATTATAACAGAAACAATTTTTTTTTAATAGTTATTTGTATATTTCATTATAAATTTTAACTAACACTTCTCTTAATAAAAAATATACCTAAATTGATAAATTATAAGTTTTATATATACAGATTTATATCCATAAACGTACACACACACACACACACACATCCACATATGTGTGTATGTGGATGTACATGTATATTTATATATGCAAGATCACATTTTACACATTATAAAAAAGAAATATTTTTTAAGAACAAATAATAATTTTTCTGTTAGATAAATTATATCTATGTTTCTTAAAATATTTATAGTTTAAAATTTTAAATTATACCTAAAAATAAAATTAAAATTAGGTAAGTAATTTTAAATTCCACATATATACAAAAGTAAGGTATCTTAAAGAATATAGCAGCTTTTTATACATACATAACACAGTTATAAACATAGAAAAGTAAAAAAAAAAATAATAATAATAATAAATAATTAACAAAGAACCTTCTTATTTACATTATAATTTTAAATTTCTCAAAGTTTATTACATTCAACAGTCTAATTTACATAACAATCATTGGTTAACTAAGCACAAATGATCTAATATTAATGCTTGTTAATGCTACAGGATTGGCAACATTGAGTTTGGTACCTATACATTCTACACATGTTCATTGCTCGTATATTCTGACAATATTTTGAGTGGTCGTGACAATCTGATTCTGAAATCATAATAACATATAAAAAATGTTGGTATAATAAAATCATTATAATTGTTTCTATTATATTTACACACACACCTGCATGCATACTAAGGTGTAATGATATGTAAGGAGGCTGTGATATGATTTTTTAAAGAAATACATCAAAGTTAGTTTAATTCAAACAAGTTATTAGTAACAATTTAAAGTCATTGACTTAATGATGTATATTATATGTATGTATAAGTGTACATTCATAAAACTAATACTGTTTGCTCACTCATTAAATAAAGTGTGAGTATCACAATGATGAAAGATTTCTAATTAGAGTTTTCAACATAAACTTATTAGCAATATGATTCCAAATAAGCAAGTCCCCAAAATAATTATTGTGCATACATAAAACTTTCTCCATCCCTAGACTAAAAGATAATATAAAGGGAAGTATCACCTTCATAAATAATAAATCAATTGCTGTTTTGAAACTACTAAATGAAATTAAGAAGCAGTTAATTTAGTAAGGTGGTAAGTGAAGACAAGATTTTCTTGAAAATAATAAAAACTCAATCGTCACCATGATATGATTTTTTTTTTTTTTAATACCAATTAAAAATAATTTTTTTGATTAGCATATGACTGATTATTCATAAATAACCTAACTAATGTTTTCATTCAATAGTTAGATTTGTTAATATCAGGTTTACTATGGGTAATGGTATTAATGGAATGCAGTAATTAAAAATATTTATCAGGATTTGATTGTTTATTTCAGAAGATGACTTTATTCACTATAGTTACAGGCTATATTATTTCAATGATTTAACTCGTTCATTACCACATCACCAATATCTGGGTGACGATATGCTTTAGTGGGGGTCCCATCATCAAAATATGGGTGATGCTCTTCTTGCTGTAGTTAACAGGATTTTAAGTCGTATTTTTAAAAGGAATTTATGGAATAAGCACTAAAATGTGAATATAGGATGTACAACATAAAAATATACACATTATACTAAACTTTTTATTGATTCATACAGGATAAAGTATTACATTATACCAAGTCACATAATTTTGTTAAAACACTCTAAACACATTTTAGTTTAGATAATTTTATAATTTATTTTTTGCTATAAATGGAAGATAATATAATCATAGTACTCGAGTTACGTTTTTTATATTCCTGCTTATCGCTTTTTTATGTTAAGGCACACCGAAAGTTGGATTTGGGCCCCGCAAGAAACACAAACAAATTGTGCTTGGTGATGAACGTTTTAAATCATCCCAGTGAGTTGCAGTTATTGTAGAGCTGAAGTAATCAAATATATCTATTATTTTAAAAAATTCCATGAAAAATTAAGTTTTGACTTTTAGGCGAAGGTTGATATTCTATGGCTAAATCAATTTAGCCTGCACTATTCTCCACATTTTATTAATAAATTTTAACAGCACTTTGGCCTCATATATATGCCTTCTTCAGTTACTCAACATTCTAAAAAAACAACAACAATCTAAAAAGTTTTCATGCAACTAATATTATGAATATTAAAAAATATAAATTAAATAATTACAATTAAAATTAGGTGCTTTGGTTATAATTAAAGAAATCATAAATATGGTCATATATGTTAAAAATTTCCATGAACATTAATAGGTCAGTTTTTCAGCTTACTATAATGTACTTTATCTTTTCTTTGTTTATTTATAAACTTATTTCATTTTTCACATCTATAAGAGCATCAGATAGTACTATTATTAATTTCAAAGCCTGTTTTATCATCTGCTACCCGAAGAAAATTATACCCCACATTTATATTTCCTAGCAACGTTATTAGTGATACGGTTTCAATAGTCAAGTTAAACAGCATGGGAAATAGAGCATCTCCTCTCAAGCCAGTTCTAACTTCAAAGATGTTTCTCCTTATATCATTACTCTATCTTTGGTGTTTTTAATTTATGAACTTATCACAAGTCAATTTCTATTATATAGCTAATCTGAATGTTAAATAGAAAGTTCTTTAGGACTGAGTGTTTAACTGGTGTTAAATTGTTAAGAAAATATTAAGTAATTGATTTATTATAAAATAATAACTAAGAAAAAGTTAGCATATTTTTTTTTTCCATTATCGAATATATTCAATTTTTTTTAGCACCATATTGAAATCTTCGTTCCTAAGAAATATTTTTCTGAAATTCTTTAATTCAGTTTTAAGATATAGGTCTATAATAAACTAATCATTATAACTACATATTCGAAATTATTAAATGAATTAGTTTAATTAACTTATTATTACGCAACCTAATAAGAAGTTATTAATTAATTTGTCACCCATTTAAATTTATTTATTTTTTCTATAGAAAATTAGAATTGGTCCAAATTACATCTTAAGCAATAACTTACAATAATTTAATTTATGTATATAAAACATGAAATTCATTAATAAGCCATACATGATATTTATTTATAAACCAAACACACAGTCAAAGCATCACTTTCAGTAAGCCCTTGGACAAGCGATAACAAACTAACCTCAAGAAGGTTCAATATATGAATGAATGAATCAAATAATATAACTAACTATAAATGAATCAAATCATAAAACTAATTGGCTTAAGTCCATTTCCAAAACACTGAATATATTATAATGAGGTAACAACTGAATAAATAACTAAGAAGCATTCATTTTGTTAATTGTTTTGACTAAAATCAAAGCCTGTTAAAAGGTGAAAAGAGGAAAAAGGTGAAACAGTGCAGAGGGTACATGCCTAGTGAAGTGAAGATAAAATTAGCAAACTATACCAGGTTCTTGAGAATGAGGTTAAAGATAATATACAATGAAACATGTCATATCAGTAAGGCAATCAGGACAGTTTTAAGATTATTATATCACTATCAGTTATTTAATATTAAAAAAAAAAAGCAAATGTTTCGTCCATTTTGTATTTTAATTTAATTTATCTTTCTTTCTAACTTTAAATTAAGTTTAATTTAATTGCCAAAGTGATCAAACATCATAAATAAAACATTCAACCGAGAGAGAAAAATATATTTTTGTTGTTATCATCATAAAGGACTTTCTTTGTAAAAAAAGATTGTATATACCAACAAATTGAAACATGGCTAAATTGGCAGCGAGTTAATTGGACTGTGGGGCAATGGAAAACAAAACAGTTTATTCCAGCTCTGCACCAAAAGCAATACTTACTCTCAGAACATGGAGGTCCTTTACACATTTTCATGACTGTTGGTCTAGGAATTTCTCTGCATGCATTACCAGCTGGTTTTTTTGTGCCATACCAAACACATTGCAAAATTCTATATTTTACGCCTTGACTATCACATTGAGCTGTACACTAGATAACAAAAAATTAACAGTTATGAATGCCTAAGTGATATTATTAGCAAACGAGTGATAGGATGAAATAATTAGATAGTAAGATGCAAAAAAAAAATAAAACTAAATAAATAAACTTTATGTTGTTGATTGGATGAATTGGATCTACACAGAAATTAAAAATAGGGTCTCAAGGTTCAGTCAATAAATATACAATTATGTTTAGGTGACGTTTTGAGAATTTATTGTTCCCTTATTCATGCCCTAACAGTGAAAAACAAAACACAAAACAGCATATTAAATTTTACATACAACAATTAGTAGATGGCATAATCATTAAAAAGAAAGAAAAACTTTTTTTTTTTTTTTTTTTTTTAACTTAAGAATTCAGTGAATTCAAATTTAGCGGATATAGAGTAGTTAAAAAATAGATATCCTAATTGAAATTAACACTTGTTCAAATATCATAAATACGTATAAGAAATTTACATATAATTTTAAGGAAGATAGTGTTTGTGTATTAGATTTTCCAAAAAAAAAAAAAAAAAAAAAAAAAACACTCAACAAACATGATAGGAGTGGTGCAGAGAGCGGTAAGATAGAGAGTGATTATTAATTATATCAGGTATGGGACTGACTCTATTATTATTATTGAAACCTTAAATTATCAACAGTCAAACTAAAAATAAATATACATACATACATATATATAAAGTTATCTACTGGTCTTAAGGTTCAGTCAATAAATATGCAATTTTATTTAGGCTATATTTCGAAAATTTATTGTCCTCATATTCATGCCTTAACAGTGGAAAAAAAAAAAAGAACATTAGAATTTGTATAAAATAATTAATAGAAAAACAGAAAAAACTTTTGAACAAATTTAAGAATGTATTGAACAATGAATAGATAGTTAAATAGATATTTCAATTAGAATTTACATTAAAGATATTATTAAAAATTTACTTACAATTAGAGACAAAATATTGTCTTAAATAGACATATATGTAAACTATAAACTTTGAAAGAACAGTGAACCAAAAATGCTAGGAATGGTTCAAAGGGAGGAAGGGATTTTCCGAATTACTCTAGTTCAAGAATCATTGTTATTTAGACATATTGTTAATATATGCTTGTTAAATTTGAATAACATGAATTAAGATTTTGGACATCAGATTTTTGTTTATGGCGTGATTTTTATATGGTAATCATTTCTTTCATATTTCGTTTGAAGCTTTTTTTTCATAATGTATAATTTTGGGTGAATTGGAAATTGAATATATGTCCCGTTTTTCTGAAATGAGTGGTGATCTGGTTTACTAGGGTTTTTTTTCTATTGAAGTACAGAAGTATTTGTGTTGATACACTTTCCTTTTTAAATATTGCTCTGATTTTCCAAAATAAGATTTTCCGCATTTATCTTCACAAGGAGTTTCATGACAACATTTGATTTAAGCTCTGATTTGTCTATGTCTTTGGTTTTAATAAAAAGTTTAGATAAAGTAGTTTTTTTTTTTAACATTTTAACATTTTTTTAACATTTTTTAAGTTATATAAATTAAAGTTATATGCTTCTCTGTTCTGTGCCGCTGCTATCCAGTTTCAGACCTTTTAATATTTTCTAGCGTCTTGAACCACACAATCTGCCCATCGCAGCTTCGGTCTACCGACTCTTTGACGACTATACAAGGACTCAGTCATGTTTCTATTTGTTGGTAGATCGTCAGACTTCCTGCCCACCTGAGTCTTCCTAACTTGAAATAAATGACATGTCCGGCTCTTGGTACATGTTGTACAGCTCCTAATTATTTCTCCTCCATTCATTATTCTCGTAAATACCACCATAAACAATTTTCTTTCCAATGTGAGGAGTTGATCTTCAGCCCTGGTTGAGGTCCATGTCTCCAAGCCATAACATAATACAGGATGGATGAGAGTTTTGTATATGATAACTTTTGTCCTCCTGCTTATTAAACTTCAACAATTTTACATCAATAAAATAGATATCGCTACTATCCAAGAAATAGGTTGAATTGGTAGTGGAATCTTAGAAAAGCGTTCACATGAAGTCTATTGGAGTTGCCATCCAATACAAATTCCTGACTGGTTTCTTTATTAAAGGAAGAATGAGACTACTTGTCATTGATTTTACCTCACTAAATTTGTGTGCTCAGAATGAAAGGAAAGTTTTACAGCTACAGCCTTATCAGTTTTCATGGATCAACAGAAGTATCAGAGAATGAGGAGAAAGACAAATTTTATGATAGGATCGAGCAAACATTTTTTTTATGACTGCCTGAAGAGCGATATTAACATAATTCTTGGGAATTTTAATTAAAAATTTGGAAAGGACTATATCAGTAAGCCAACCATCAGTAAACATAACCTCCATAGCAAGACCAATGAAAATTTTTGGAAAAGGCTCATCAGCTACGCTACTTTCCAGACCAGATCTTCAGCTTCAGGATAGTTTTAGAAAAAGCTTCTGAATATAAAATGATGAAACATCATTTGTTCATCAACTTTAAGTTTGCTTATTAGAGTAAAAAGAATCCCTATCTGTAGACTCCTATGCATGAACTAGAAACCCTATCTAAGATAATTAGGTGGTAAAGATGAATATAAGTAATATTAGATGCTCTGTCAAAATTCAAACAGAGCTTTCGAGTGAACTCCTCTCAAACAAAGGGTTGATACCAGGAGAAGCATTGGTTTGCCTTTTATTTAACTTAGCCCTAGAAAAAGTTGTTAGAGTTTTAGTATCCAAACCAGTTCAACAATATTTACCAAACTACTGCACTAGATTTTAAGTTCCCTGGATCTCAGAAAAAATTCTTAATTTATTTAGCTTTAAATAAAACCTACCTTCATAGGCCAATCAAGGATGTGAGGTCTTAATTGAACAGTAAAAGTTTCAAAATTTGATTTTTCTCTCTTACCATTGACAATCCAACTATGGGTCATACGTATTTTTTGTTTCTCTCATAAAATATCAATGTAAATGTCAATGACATGAATAAATTTTTAATGAAGTTATATTAGCAGAGATCTATTACTGCCTCCCACAACATGACTAGACATTCATGAGACATATTAAGCACATTTTTTTTTTTCTTTTTAATTTTTGCCTGTTCACATCCTTGATAGGCCAATGAAGGTAGGTTTGTTTTGTGCCATTTTAAAGCTAATTAAATTAAGAAGTTTTTCTAAGATCCGGAAAATCTAAAACCTAAGTTTTTGCAGCTAATGGCAGCTCCTTGAAATGTCAGATTATTCTTAGAAATATTAAAATTTGACTGCTTAATCTTCTGTGAAATTTTCTCTTAATTTATTTGGTACTACTTGTTTTTCTGTGCATGCACATCAAGTAGATATATTTTCGATAAAAACTATGGATTATATGGATCATATGGACTATAGGTCATATGAATTTTTTTGTTCAACTTTAGGTCAATTATCTGTTTCACAATATGAAGAGACATTTATGAGACACCCTGTATAGTATAATATATAACTTTAAGTAATTATTTTAAAATTATATTTAATTAGCATAGAGGGTTTAGGTTAATTATGGCATATATAAAAGACCTCCAAACTCTCTCAACATTTTATTCCCACCTATTCAATTACTTCCTGTCCATTCAATCTCCAAGATATCTTAAGTAGCTAGTGCTAATTTCTGTCAAAATCAACCAATAAAATGGATAGGAATGTTTATTTATTTATTTTATTCTGTTTGTAATCCATCCTCATCTACTGCTCATGCAGTGTGAGGTGCAATTCTGCTCATATATTATTTGAAATTATTAACCTTTTGAAGAGGCAAGATTAACTTACAGCATTTTATCAAACATTCATAAGTATTTTAAATTTCCTTGATTTGATAAATATTTTATGATATATAAATTTTAGTTTAATTTATTTTATTTTAAATTATTACTAAAAGTATCTTTTGAGTTATTTTATTTGTTAATTTTGATTAAGTATGGTTATTTTACTTTAAGACTCTAAAATCCACATCTTATTTCCTCTATTACTCTAAAGGGACTTATCCCAGAATAAAGAATTATTATTATATGACCCTAATTCACCTTATAATGTTTTGAATAAGTTTCTGAGGAAAATTTCATTGTTAAAATAGCCATTTGTTCTGTAAACTACAAAAGATATTAATAGGGTTAAATCAGATTTACATGTGTACCCTAAGCATTTGGTAAAAAAGGTGTTTAGTAGTTATCTGGAAAAGTTCGCCTAAACTTAAATAATTTTGTTTACCATATATTTAAATTTCATTCCTGTTACATTTTTTTTTTTCTGTTTTACTGAATGCAAAGTGAAACAAACTCATTAATGTACATTTTTCTCTTCAACCACTTTGAAATTTAAGGAATTAATATTTCAATAAAATATTGCATTATTTTTATCGCAATAGTCTTATTAATGCTTTTTTGAAGCCCATTATTGTTTTTATAGGATATTTAATTTCTAATCTTATTTGATACTAGGTATATTACTTTTTCATTAGTAATTTGTAAAACATTTCACCTTAAAAATGATCTTCAGGTGATGGCAGAAGAAAATCTTACTCTTAGTTCAATCATATAAACAGCATTTTAAATATTAATTTTAAGAAATGAAAGAAAGAAAGCATAATTGCAAATATGCTACTTTGATGAATCAATACTTTGTTTAATCATTTGAAAGCTATTTGTCTTATACTACTTATATTTAATAGCTCTTAGTTAGAAATATTACAATTTTCTACTTGCATTAAATTCTGATAGATTATTTTTTTTCATCTGATATCATTAAAAATATACATTTTTGTAAATGGAAACATTTTGATGGATTTGTATTATTATGTTTTATCATGTTTTTAAAAATATTATTTATACTTTATTAACCAGTTTTGTATTTTGAATGTTTTACTTCCAATATTTTTCCATATATTGGGCTCAAAATCCACTTTAGTAATGAATAAAAAAACTGATCAATCAATTAAATATTGATAGTCCTCAAGGGTACCTAGAATATTATTTTTTTTAAATATCATTCAAGATCCTTAGGTGTTTTTTATCTTTTTTTGTTTTGTTTAATGCTCAGAATTACTGAAAACTTTTTTTGATAATTTCAAAGCTATAGATCACTTTTAAATTACTTAGCACAATTTATCAATTACATAACATGTATTAATAATATAATGAATGAATGTTTTACAACTATTAGTTAGTAAAAAAATGTTATGGACAACAAATAATAAATGAACATGAAAATTGAGATATTCAATAAATCATAAACGGTTCCAAAATTTACAGAATTGGAAACAATCATATGATAAAATACAAATAATTACCTCTGACCAATCACCAACTCTCCAGGTTCCTTTACATTTATCATTAAAGCACTCTTGTCGTATTGAGGGCTTAGTTTGCTCATCACAAAGTTCTTGTTCAACCAAAGTACTATTGTCAATTTGACATTCTATACCTCTTCTCTGCATTGCTAAAAGTGTTGCACCATGCTGCAGATAACAATCACGTATGCAGTAATAAATTGATTTGAAAAAATAAATTAATTTACCTGTATTATATGTGAAACACCTAGACTCAAGGCAAGGTTGCCATGGAGAAGCTACCCAATAAGGGCAAGTTGAAAGACCACAGTTACGTATAGTTTGGGGAATATGCAAGCCAGCATCAACACATAAATTACTATCAACATCTTGGGTATTATTGTGGAGTTTAACAGTGCAATGAGCAGCCCGGAGCTTGAAAAAATGTTGAAAACTTATAAGTAATGAGCTAGTAAAAAAAACAAAAACATTAATAAGGAAAAATTAAAATAAAGCTAAATAATTACACTTATTTTTTAAAAAAACTATTACTGCAATATAATCAGAATAATTCTTTATTTGAATATATATATGTAGCTTGTCAACATTGATCAATCATTTCTGCATTGAATGAAAGAGTTAATTAATAATATTGATTTAAATCAAATTAAAAAAAAAACAACGGTTATCAAAAATATAAAACCCATAGAGAAAAAAACAAAACAAATATTGATACAATGTAAGGAAAATTATCATTCTGAATAATCCAGCATTAACCATTAACTCGTTAACATTTTCTTTGAAATTTCAAGATTAATAATCTAGTAAATTTGAGCAATCTTGTCTTACAGCAGTGAATACATAAGGTACTGCTTAAAGCTTATTTTCACTTTTGGCAAAAAAAGCAAGAGAGCTAAGTTTTTTTGTTTTACAAGAGTCTAAATTCTGTACCTATCAAATTTGAATGTTGTAAATTAAGCAAAAAATTTAAGAAAATGTAGGTTATATCATTCTCATTTATAAAAGATTTCTCTCAATTTTGTGATCTCAAGTTAGGTGTGACACATAATTTAGAAACCTTAATATTCATGTATCAGTTCTGCGCTTGCGCTAGATAATTAATATACCTGGTTATATCAGCTCTCGTTTATGTACAATTTTTAGTGATTAATAATTGATTTTGTTTGTTATAAACACTTAGTTATTGTGCAATAACATTTGTTGTCAACAACGGACTAAGCCTAGTGACTATAAGTAGTAATTAATACTCATGAGTACTTAGTTGTCATATGAAGTAGAGCTGAGAAGCCTTATCTTTTTCACCATATTGCGATCCCCAGTTAGCTTCTTCAGCTTGTCAGTCCTCTACTGGCCGTCAAGGTCAAGGTCGCGCGGACGTTTTTTTTTTTTACTTATCTATTTTATTTTCTCTATCAATGAGATATTATCATCAAGTCATGGCGGAAAAGGCAAGCATTAAATGCTCCAGGTCAGCTGGCTCTTCTGCTTCCCTAGTCAAGCAAAGGCAAAGACGTAATAACAAACATCCTATGCCCCCCTCATAGGCTGCATCTGTCGAAAAGGAACCCCAACCCAGGACTTCAATGCAAGGGATGACTAAGGAATCTCCCTTCTTTATCCCTAACCCATACCAAGCACTCCAAAGTGAGAAAGAGGCCATGGAAACAGCATCTACATCGAGAGATCCCCGCCCTCCTGCCATATTTGTTAAAAATATAAGAAATCTTCAACTGTTGTGCACACAATTAAAAAAAATCATTGATAGCAAAGCTTCACGTGTCTATCTCGAATCAATGACACAAAAATATCACCTGATTCAGCAGATTCGTACGGTAAAATAGTAAAATATCTTACTGAAACGAAAGCTGATTTTCACATGTATCAGCTAAGAGAGGAGAGGGCATTAAGGGTAGTGATAAGAAATTTACACCCCTCTACACCAACTGAGGAAATAAAGGAAGAACTGACGTCTCTTGGGTTCAAAGTGCGTCAGATAACCAATGTGTTCAAAGAAAAAATAGAAAAATCTATGAAGTAGAAAAACTTTATTACACTAGAGTAAAGATCGAAAAACCCTACGTAAAAAGAGACATTATACAATGCCACAATTGTCAAGCATACGGCCACACGAAAACGTATTGCCACCTCATACCGCGCTATGTTAAATGTGGTGAACAGCGCAAGTCTGAAGAGTGCAATAAATCTCGTATGATCCCAGCAGTTTGCGCTCTGTGCCACAAGGGACATCCGGCGAATTACAAAGGCTGAGAGATTTACAAGAACCTCAAATCAAGATTCCAGAAGCCCCAGCACCAAGAGGAGACTAGGCTGAGGAGAAACCCTTCAAAATTCGTCGACACGACAGTTTTGTTTGCCCAACAACTTGTTGGTGGTATCCAGTCTACTCAGTGTGAGGCCACGCCGGATCAACATACACCCAAACATTCCGAACTTGAATCTCAACCACCTCAAAATTTCAATCCTCCAAAACTGCCCAATCATCAAATCTCTCCTATCCCTCCTCCATCAAATCTATAGTTATGCCTTTGATATCACTCCTAACAAACCTTGTTTCAAATTTAATCCCTGCCTTGAAAAATCCCTAAATGATTCCATCCAACTCCATTTCCATCCTCCTCTGGAATGCGAATGGTGTTCAAAATCACATTAACGAACTAACTTAATAAATTATATATAATTATTATATATTATAATTATTGAATGTGTTCAATAATTTAGTATTATGATTAAATTTAAACTACAGGACAAACATATTGACGTAGCTCTTATCACTGAAACACGACTAACTAACAAACGATCATTTAACATCCCAGACTACCAAATATACCGAACTGACCATCCCGATGGATCAACTCATGCCGGCACTGCTGTCATCATCCATCGCTCCCTCTCCCATAATTTATTACCCTTACCAGTCTATAACTTCCTCCAAACCACTGCTGTAATTATACAACCCGTCATTTTCCTATAACAGTAGTTGCAGCATACTCTCCGCCAAAAATACCTATTTCCAAAATAAAATTTAATGTTTTCCTTAATTTCTTAGGTCATCATTTCCTCATAGGTGCGGACTTAAATGCCGAGCACCAGCAATGGGGAGCCAGAACTACGAATTCTCGCGGGCAAACATTGCTGTCTGCACTCTATTCCACTCACTGTAATATCCTTTCCCCTGATTCCCTCACCTATTGGCCAACTGATCCTCACCGTGATCCAGACCTCCTTGATTTTTTTATTCACAAAGGACTAGGACCTCTAAATCATTACTGTCTAGATGACCTTTCCTCCGATCATAGTCCTCTTACCCTCATTCTTTCATTATCTCCTAGAGGCCCAATTAACTGGAACCTCTTCCTCGAAATAATAACGGATGGAATAGACCTCAGAGTATCCCTCAAATATCCTCAAGATCTTGATGATGCAGTTGATTCCTTCACTACCCTAATCCAACAAGTAGTCTGGAATGCATCTTCACCTTCCCCTTCCCCAAAATACTACCAGAAGAATCCTTTACCCCAAGACCTCCTAGATCTAATTCATACCAAACGGGGCTCTAGAACCCTCAGGCAATGTACCAGGCATCCAGACGATCGTAAATCCTACAATTACTATACCAAATGAGCTAAAAAGAAATTAGATACCTTTCGATCCCAATCCTACAATTTCTACCTTTCTTCATTATCTGCTTGCGACAATTCCCTATGGAAAGTAACCAAAAAAGTCCTTAACTACCAAGTCATCTCCCATCCCATCCGACGAGAAGATGGATCCTGGGCTTCGTCAGATGAGACTAGAGCTGAAGAATTTGCCAAATATCTATCTAACGTTTTTATTCCCCACCCCGAACTCAATCCTACCCATACAACTAACGTAAAGGAATTCCTCTCTTCACTAATTCCTCTCTCTTCACCCCCTAAAGCTATTAACCTCTCTGAGGTCAAATTCCTTATAAATAAACTTAAACCTCGACAATCTCCTGGCTACGACCTCCTCAGTTCCAAGATCCTTCGTCAACTGCCCCAAAAAGCAATTATATTCCTTACCTACCTCTATAATAGTATCCTCCGCACAACCCACTTTCCTTTGGTGTGGAAACACTCCATCATTCTCCTTTTTCTCAAACTGGGTAAACCTCCCAACAACACCTCATCCTATAGGCCTATTAGCCTCCTTCCGACCCTCTCTAAAATCTTTGAAAAAATCCTTCATAAGCGTATCCTACAATTAATTGAAATTCCTTTCCATCAATTTGGATTCCGCTCAGAGCATTCCATTGTACAACAAGGTCTATGAGTGGTTGACCATCTTTCCTTTGCACTTGAAAACAGGCAATATTGCACTGGTGCCTTCCTGGACATTGCTCAGGCATTCGACCATGTGTGGCACGATAGCTTGCTTTTCAAACTAAAAACCCATTTACCCCAATCCTTATATCTAATCCTACGATCGTACCTTTCAAACCGTTCCTTCAGAGACCGCTCTGGTTCAGAATTTTCCAATAGTTACCTGATTGAGGCCGGTGTACCTTAAGGCAGTGTCTTAGGTCCCGTCCTCTATCTCCTATTTACAGCTGATATACCTACAGATCCTGATACCTTCATAGCAACTTTTGCCGACGATACTGCCATTTTATCAACCCATTCAGATCCCGAAATGACATCTTCCTATCTGCAAAAACACCTATCCTTAATTGAATTTTGGGGCGCTAATTGGCATATCAAAATTAATGAATAAAAAAGTAAGCACATTTACCCTTTGCCGTAGATCCTGTCCACAAGTCAATTTTAACTCCATAACCCTTCTTTGCTCTGGCACAGTCGGGTATCTGGGTTTCTTACTAGACAAAAGACTAATCTGGAACCCACACACTGGACTTAAAAGACAAGAACTCAACAGACAATACGGCCAACTATATAGACTACTAAACAGAACATCAAAACTTTCTGTTGCCAATAAACTGTTAATTTACAAGACAATTCTAAAACCGATTTGGACCTAAGGACTCGAACTGTGGGGGAAACTAAATTTTCGAACATCAAGCGTATCCAATCTTTTCAGTCCAAAGTCCTCAGAACAATAATCAATGCTCCCTATTATGTTACAAACAAGACCTTACACAATGACCTGAATATCCCATTTGTCCTAGATCTTGCTCCATATAAATTCCTAAACTTCCACCAGAGGCTTACTCACCTTCCTAATCCCTTATCCCAATCCCTATCTCGCTCCAGCCATCCCTATAACCCTCCTCGTAGGTTGAAGCGGCAGTGGCCTAGAGATCTCTTAAAATAAGCAATGCTGAGTGTTGGCAATGGCCAGCTTCTCCACTCACGCCTGAGAGTATGTGGCTCTAGCACCCTCTCTCAGTCTCCACTGGCTTATTAGATCGGTGACGCGACTGACTGAGAAGCGCTGGGATCTCATGGCCTCAGGGTTCGTTTCGGAGTTCCCAGGGGCAGTATGTAAATATTGTATATATGTATGAATGTGGTCAAGATTATTATTATTTATTTATTTTATATTATTTTGCTCTTCATTTAGGTTTATTTATTATTATTTGTAATATATTTTTTATTATTATTTTTTTTTGTTTTACTCTACGAATGGCTTCTTATAGCACTAATACTCATTGCCCAAGATTGTGGCAGATTGTATTATTTCTAAATAAAATAATTTAAAAAAAAATATTCATGCATAATTATACATAATTATTTTCAGATAATTATTGGCTATATATCTTTCTCTCTCTCTCTCTCTCTCTCTCTCTCTCTTTATATATATATATATATATATATATATATATATATATATATATTGATTATTTTAGCTGTCATTTTTCAATAAAGTTCTTTTTAAAAAGTGATTTAGTGTTGGAGATTATTTAATTTTATATATATATATATATATATATATATAAGAAGAGAGAGAGAGAGAGAGAGAGAGAGAGATGGATAGATAACAGATAATGTCAACATGCAAATAACTTTAAGACTTAAATTACACCTATCATATTGTTATGGCTATATGCATGACATAATTATAAAAATAAATTATTTTTTTAGGATATATCACTAAATTTATAGAATTGATTTTAAAGGATTAATAAATTTAGAAAAGAACAAATTTAATCAATGTGAGCAAAGAAATATTGTTAATTTCATTTACCTGATAGCCATTTCCACCACAAGTCTTAGAACATGCTGACCAGTCTGAAAGAACCCACTCAAAAATCAGATTTTCTGGACTTCCTAGACAAATATTTTATTTTGTATATATTATATGCTTATATGTTGAAATTCAGTTAAAACAACTAATAATAAATTATTTTTCTACAGTAAAATTTGATACATTAATTTAAAAGATAGATGATTATTAGGCTAAGAAATTGTTTTATTTTTACACAGATAATTTATGGCTTTAGTATTAATAAAATTAAAAAAAAGAATATGAAAGTGATGTTATTTATTTTTCAATAATATATACTAGTTACAAACATAATATTAAAATAACCACAAACAAATGAAATTGAAAAAATAAAAAAAGTGAGGGATAAGCCCCTTCATTCTTCATTTAGAAAAGACTATTACTATAACTATTGTATATTAAACTGTTTTGTGTTTAAAAAAAGAAATTATTTAGCAAGCAATAATACCTTTTCCTAGTACTACTATATCTTCGGATGAATCCTCAGTTGAATCAATAAATGGAAATTCAGTTTCAGATTCAGGCCTCAGTTCATCTTCGTCTCTGACCATTCTTTGGTCTCTCCCTCCACCAAATTTCTGCAAAGACAGAAAACTCTACCCTTTTTATTATTTAAATATTCACTAATTAGTAATAAAAAATGTAAATAATTTAGGATTTTGATATATGCGTTATTTGTGTTTATTATTCATAACTAATTTTATGAATATAAAATTTGAATTAAATTTATAATTACATCCACAGAAACAATCATAAGCACTTAAAATTTTTAACTTTAATATACATGTATTGGAATAGTCCCATACTGCACTCGATGGTAAATATGTTTTATTATAATATAGGTTGTATATAATAGTTATCAAATAATCTTGTGGTAGAGCATGTTGTAGCTAGAAAACCTGGGTCAGTTAATAATTATTTTACAATGGACATAAAAGATGAATCTTTTACAGAACACTCCCATTCTGTTTAATACTGTGGGATGCCCAAAGGTAGATGTCAGGAGGTGTTTAAAAAGATCAAAAGATCTACTTGCCAGTATAGTTTCTCCCACCACCAATATTCAATAGAAAAAAGCTTAGCAAACCAAGATGGATCCATGGTTTACTAAGCTCAGTTTTTGTATTCTCATTCACTTTACAGCATAATGGTAAAACTTGGTAATGCTAAATTCAATAATAGTATAAGTTGGGAAAATACAATAATTTTATTACTTATTTCAATCCCTCTTCCATTTGTGTAGATAAATGTAGTTTCAATTTAGGTGATAAATAAGTCCCAATTCTCTATATTGTTTGCAAATTTATTGCCACAAGTGAGATAAAATATTAGTTACAATCACTAACAGGGGTACTAACAGTCAAATCAATTACTGAATCCTGAAGTATGAGAATAATATCTCACCAGTTGATGAAGAAACTATTGGTAGTTAGTGTAAATATATAAAAAAAACAAGACACAAGAAACATTATACTTCTAAACAAGAATAGATACTAAGATGGAGTGGACACTGGCGAATTTTTCGATTATTGAGAAAATAGAGCCCCATAAAAAAAGTAAGAAGTAAAACTGAAACTGTTTATAGTAGTCTCAACACACACAGAGTTGGGTATATTTAAGAAAAGCATCCTATTTTAGATCAACAGTTAATCCAAGTAATTTTGATTTTATAAATGGAAAATAATTAACTTCACTGGAAAGTGAAAAATAAGCTGAAATTTATTCTTAAAAACCAAGCTTCAGTAACACAATCCTATTTTCATTTAAATTGATTACATGTCACAAACTGTAACTGATTTGAACAATGGTAAAATGATAAACACGCCAATCATTAGGAATAAGTAAAACTTCTTTACATGAAGATACTGTAATTACAGGTATTTTTTGCCATGTTTGTGTCAGGGTTATTTCAGTTCTAATAAGAGGAAGAGATTTTTTATAACAATCGACGTTTATTAAATTTATCACTGATAATAAATATTTTGATTTCATTTTTTATACCTATCTCAGAGGTAAAAAGTGCCATCAGACTCTTACAATATCAAGTTAATATAAAAACTCACCTGTAGATTTGACAATAGTTTATGGAAATCGGGTAATGTTCTTGAAGCTGAAGAAGTAGGAGGTGGAAAAATATCAGGTTCTTCAGATGTTGGGAGAATGTCTTCCTATAAACCACCACCAAAGGGTAAATGTTGTTAAGAATTTTAAAATTAAATGAATATGTATTATAGTGCATGTTTAGGTATGTACCATGGTGTCTCCCTTAGTTAAAACAGAATCAGTTAATATATGTGGTTAATAAGAATGAAATAAATTATTACTGACACAATATAACATATAGATATAATAAATAAGATAATTGTATTAGTCGGTACATCAGGATCATAGATAATCAGAAAATGAGCCAGTCACAAAAAACTTTACTTCTTTTATAATTCAGTAATAATTCTTCAGGGGTAAAGAGTTTAAATGAATTTGATTATTTTTTTTTTAATTTACTACTGATTAATGAATTCAAAAAATAAATATGCATTATGATAAATTGGCATAAAACAGATATAGAAACTACCCATTAGTTGTCCTTGAAGGATTATTGTCAATTGAAGCAGAAACTAGTTGTTTAATTATCTATAATAATTTCATTTAATATAGTTTTATAAGTTTCATGCAAGGTTAGGTACCTTAGGACCAAATTGGAAACATAAGGAATAATAAGGATGCTATTGTTGATATATCTGTCTCAACCTCTAACAGCTTCCTCATTCTTCAGCTTCAGTATTTTTTCGAAGTAGTCTTCATCTCCTGGAATCCTCCCTCCTTCTTCCCTATTTTTTTCACAGATGCCAAGTGTGTGGAGGGCTATCCAGTGAGTAAGAGGTGAAACTAAAAATATAATTAAATGTCTTCATGTTATACATATGAGGTGTTCCTATAATTTCCACATATCTCACTGGTATTAAGAGCAAGGGTGGCTTATTCTTCAAGACAGAGCCTTCCTATTCCAATACTTAACCAATAATCTTCCTACATTCATTACCTCCTCACTCTATATTATTTCACTTTCCTCTTAAATATACAATTTCAAAATATTTTTAGTCTACCACTCTTTCTATTCATCAGGCCTCCTTCTTAACCTAAGTTAAGTCCCATTTATTCTTCTCCTTGGTGATCATATAAAAATAACTTCTATATGGGTTCATATAAACAGTTAGTTATAAATCTATATGTAATTTCTATAATATTTGTATAATTAATTATTTTTCAGCTCACAAGATGAGTTTTAATAAAGTAGTAAACAAAATTATGCTTATTTTTTTTTTATCCTTAGGAGTTGAGCATCCAAGATCAAATGGTACTTTTTCACCTAAATTTCAATATTAATTAACTTAGCATTTCATTTTTGGGCACTGATTGATTTTTGACAATCTATAATCCTGTTACATGCCATAGGAGTCAATAATACTTCTTATAAATTAAGCTTTTGTTAGATTTCTGAAATTGCAAAAAAAAAAAAAAAAAAAAAAAAAAAAAAAAAAAAAAAAAAATAAATATATATATATATATATATATATATATAATGTATATATTCTTAATAATAAGAAGAAAAATAAATTTCTCTATTAAATTAATTTTATTATATTTGAGTATTTATTAGTAAAATTTTGCAGTATCAGAAATGGCTTAGTAATAATATTCAATGAAAGCTATTCCTTAGGTAGGTTTCCAGTAGAGACTTTTAATTGGATAGTATCCTCCGCATATGTGACAGAGACTAATTGGTTTACATATATATTAAAAACTGTAAAAATATATTATATTTTAAATTATGTATGAAAGACATATTTTATATCTTGAGATTTTATCACACTTTAGATACTTGAGAAAGTCATTGACAGTACAAACATATCTTTAGCTGTGTATAAAATAACATATTAAAAAAAAAAAAAATCAGTACTATCTAGCAACTAAACTAAATTGAATTTTTAGAAGTTCAATTTTGTCAAGATGTACTAAGGCAAGGTTATGTAAAATGTTAATCAGGCCAATCCTAACTTATAGGGCAGAAAAATAAAACTTCACTTAAAAAAAGACAAACCAACATAATATACTTGGGCAAAAGTTTTGAAAAAATCTAAAGGTCAATATTTAGTTATATCAAAAAATATGGATAGTTTAGACTAATGTTGAATTCTTTTTATTATACATTGATGTCCACATGATCCAATTAATCAAGCAGGATGTCAAAAAAGATTTATATGTACTATAGGTGAATAAAAGGATGGAGACACAAAGCCAGGAACTGAGAGGAATGGAGAAACATTGTGAAGGAAGCCAAGTAATGCTACGTAGATTGAAAAAATATATAAGTATTTCAATAATCATCATGTAGTATCTTTTTAAAGTAGAAAAATAACAACAGAAACTTTATTCAGTATTGAAAGTGACTACTCACCTAAGGTGAGATACTGAGAGATAGAGCACATTATGTTAGTGATACTGAAATTATAATCATGAAGATGAAAAAGGAAACAATAACCAAAAAGTAGTGTATTGTAGATATATAGGTCATAGCAGATTAAAATCCTCACAAGTTTGTGAAACATATTAACACTCAAAATAGAATATATATTTAATTAAATTTATGATACTTTTACATAAATAACTAACACTGAATTAGATATAGTAGTTCATTGTGAATAAACTAGATAAGTGGGGGGGGGGAGTATGAATATAAGAATCTTTAAGATTATTTATAATATATATATATATATATATATATATATATATATATATATATATATATATATATATATATGTGTGTGTGTGTGTTTGTGTTTGTTACCTCTCCAATTCCTGAGTTGGTGGTAGTATAGGAACGTTGCTGAGGTAAAACAGGTTTTGGTTGTTGAGTAGACTTTGTTTTTCTGGAAACTTCTCCTGGAATCTGTTCATGACTCTCATCATCACCAGGGAATATGAATGGTCGTTGAGGGGGGTCTCCATTTCCATGCATACCTGTTAGTGATATTGCATAATTTTATTGAAAATAAAATAAATAATTGGAAATAATTAATAATTTTTTTATTGGAGTAAATTATTAAAAAGGAAGAGAATATTAGTGGCAGAATTACCACTGTTTGTTGATTGTAAAAATACAATGGAGTGAATATGAAGCAACTACACAATGTGATGAAGAATTGTAACATGACAAAAACCTCCATAAGACCAGATTGGGCTAAGACCAACCAAAGGAGAAGTAAAGTGCAGATTTAGAACAAGCACTCAGAAGAATTCACAGTCAGTGTTAGGTAGATTGAAGCTCTAGTCTCCCTTCTCTTTCATCCCACACTGGAGAAGGCTAGCAGAGGTTCCAGCATTATGTCTACAATCATTAGCAGAACATTGCAGATCTTGGGGGTTTGCTGATGACATTGTAAAAAAATGGCAAGTCTAAAGGAGCTATATTAAGGAAACATTCCTGGAGCATGAATCCAATGAAAGAAACCTATTAATGTGAGTAGAATAAATAATAGATAGTAAGGCTTCTCAAATGAAAAAGTGAATAAGTTTACGCACCCTGGCAGTTAGGTGAAATCTAAAAATGATCTTTCTTCTAAATTAAAGTACTGGATCACTGTTGCAAATATTTTTTTTTTGCCTTATGATCTCAACTAGGAAGCACCTCATTACAATTGCCACAAAGCTGATCCACCACTAGATTTTGCCCTAATGTACAGTTCTGAAGCTTAAACTATGATGAATCCATTTATTGATCAAAATGTATTCCTAGCAAATATTAGAAAGCATATACTTCAATGTTATATAATGAATGAGTCAGAAGAGGTTAGGGTCATTAACTTTATGATGACTTCATGATCCCAAACAAGATTCTCCCCTATAAATATAACAAGTCCTATAAATATAATGACAAGGAAGTTTAGATTTATTATTTAAGAGTTCTTATTGCTACTCCTAGAAGTGAAAAAAAAGTTTTAGAACCTTATAACGATTTTTATTTCTAGGGATACATCAAGAACTCTTGAAAAAAAAAAAAAAGAAATAACAGAAGAGAGAGAGCAAAAAAAAGAGAGAAAAACTAGGGGGCCCTAATAGAGTACACCAGTATGCCTGTGTTTATGTGTTTTTCTGTAATAGTAATAGTTTGAAAATTATTGTGTTATACTGTAGTATTTCAGTAATAATAATTAAAATTGCATCTCAAACCAGTATGTAATTGAAATACTTTATTTCAAGCAAAAACTTAGTAAAATTAAATAATTAAAACTATAAATTATCAAAATTGTAAACATACCTCGATCAAGTTGGTTGTGAGTTTGTTTCTCAATTTCTTCAGAACTAGGGAAGTCTCCTGGTCGTGCTTTAACATTTATAGTTATATCTGCAGATGAACGACCCGCTACAATGCAAAAAATATTTATTATTATTATTCCAGTAAACTAAGACAAACACACATAAATTACAATATATATGGAGAAGTTGGTTGGTAGTATAGTCATCAAAGAAATTACTCACAGAAAAGCCTTCTTATTTGAGTTTGATTTCTCTGATGACTGCCCCTTCCCCCTCCCACCAAGGGTGTATGCAGGATTTGGTTGAAAATAAAAGTTGATTTTTTCAAACAGTGTCTATATACTTATACATTTGAATATTAAGTATTGGAAATAAAACATTGTCTCTAACTACACCTTTTATCCTAATATATGATTTTATGTTTTTATTTTTATTTGTCCCTATAATTCTATAATTTTAGGTGGACCATGACCCCCCTGCTTTGTCTTGCTCTCACTCATGCCCACAACCAACTTCACCTATAATTCCTTCTACAATCAACTATATTTACACCATTATGTTAAATATGATTTATTTTTCAACCGGCCATATTTATTTATGTAAGTTATGTTTTGATATGATTTTTTTTTAGGGTAAGGCCATACAATAGCTGAGTTTTTTTTTTCTCCTGAAAAATTGAGCTTCCAGCTGCAGAAATATTTGTGCTTATAATTATCATGAATATATACTATTTGAAGCTTTCAATTATTATTTGTATTTAATATTTTTTTTATTATAACTAAATACTACTAAAATTAGAAAAGAAAAAATAATAGAACCTACCAAGACATGTAAAAACACCTGTATCACCGTAACTGGCTTCCCTTATTCTTAGTGCTCCTTTGTGGGATATTTTATATTTTCTTGAGGATGTGATAAGCTTATGATCTTTGGCCCATTGAATTTTAGATCTAAAACAAAATAGCGCATCTAAAAAATATCCCATCAAACATTTCAATTAATTTTTTCATTTAAGTTTAATAGAATAGAATAGAACAATGGTTTATTGACCATATAGTCGCGTCAATGAAGCCGTAAAACAGGCAATCTTCGAAAGTCCTCAGCAACAGCTCCGATTTTGAGCATTTTTTTTTTTAAATGTTTGTTTTTTTATATTAATCAAAATCAGAAACCTTTCAAAGGGGGAAATAATTGTTTATATTAATTAAACAATATGTACGTTATTTATATAAAGAAATCAGTTTCTGGGTGGTTTTCTTTAAAAAAAATTATTGGTTTATTAATTATGGTGTTAAAAGTAAAATTGTACATGTATTTCACAACAAATTTAACTGATCAAAGAATAGAGCAAACTTCCATAAAGTCCATGAAAATAGAGGGTGGTCCTTTCAGACGTGGAGCAACACCAAGTGTTGTCTTCAACACCTTCTTTAAATACTTTAAATCTATCTATCTATCTATCGGCGCTATGGTCCTTGTAGGACCTTGGCCTCCTCAACAATCCTCCTCCATTCTGACCTGTCTTCGGCAGCTCTTCTCCATCCGCTGACTCCTAACGACCGAAGGTCCTCCTCTACGTCCTGCAGCCAACAAAGTCTAGGTCTGCCCCTGCTCCTCTTTCCACCAGGGTGTCCATCCATCATCATTTTAGGCAGCCTCCTACTTTCCACTCTCTGTACATGCCCCAGCCATCTTATTCTGGCACTCTTGATCTTGGCAACTATATCAGGTGTTTGATACAGAGTTCTAATTTCCTCATTCGTCTTCATTCGCCAACGATCTCCTTCTTTTGTAGGACCAAAGATTTTTCTGAGAATTTTCCTTTCCCACATGTTTAGCAGTCTTTCATCATTGCGTGTTAATGTCCAGGACTCGCTTCCGTACATGACCACTGGCTGAAGGACAGTACAATATAGTCTTATCTTCAGTTCTCTGGATATATTCCTGTTCTGAAATATTTTCAGAAGAGACCAATAGCATCTATTGCCAGCTGTTATCCTTGCTTTAATTTCGTCTCTAATCTTATTGTTCTCTGTGATAACAGTGCCTAGATACTTAAACTGTGGTACTCTCTCGAACCTATATCCAGCCCCCTCGATATACCTGTTTCCTCCTTCTTCCCTGCTGATCCTCATATACTTAGTTTTTTTCGTATTTATGATCAGTCCTGTTCTCCTCGCAGCCACTTCGCATTCCTCGAAAGCTCCAAGTAAAGCACTGGTTGTTCTTCCGGTTATCACAAGATCATCTGCAAACGCTAGATGTTGCGTCAGTCTGTGATAAATACATCCTCCAGGCCTTGTTCTTATTGACCTCATGACCACTTCCAATAACAAATTGAATAGGACTGGAGAAAGAGGATTGCCCTGCTTAACACCTTTTTGAATTTCAAAAGAGGTTGACATTTCACCTTGAATTTTGACAACTCCTTGACTATTCTGCAGGGTCATCTTGATAAGCCTGATAAGCTTTAAAGGATATCCTAGGTGTTTTAACTTTTCATAGATTACGCTTCTATTTATACTGTCGTATGCTTGCTTGTAATCAATGAACAGATGATGTTGTTCAACATTCCATTCCCAGCATTTTTCTAACATCATCCTCATGCAAAAGATGTTGTCTATTGTAGATCTTTCAGGGCGGAATCCACACTGGTAATCGCCCAACACCTCTTCCGCTCTCTTGACAACCCGCTTCATTATCAAACTTGACATCACCTTGTAGGCTACACTAAGTAATGTAATACCTCTATAATTCCCGCAATCCAGTTTGTCTCCTTTTTTATGAATAGGCAACATAACAGCCACCTTCCACTCACTGGGCATTTCCTCCTTCGTCCATATCATTAAAATCAATTCGTATATTTCTCTATAGAGTGCCTCCCCTCCAGCTTTGATTGCTTCTGCTGGGATCCCATCAATTCCTGGCGCTTTGTTATCTTTTAAGGACATAATTACTTCTTCTACTTCTTCCGGATCTGGTGGTTCCAGCTCTACGTCCTGTTCTACTGTTCCGAGATCACAAATTGTCTCTTCACAGTTTTCGTCTGGATTTAGCAGCTCTTTAAAGTATTCTTTCCATCTGTCGATCACTCTATTCTTGTCACCCAAGAGTAGACCTTCCTTGTCTTTGCAAAAAGATATCCGGGGTTGGAATCCTTTTCTTATGTTTTTTACTCTGCCATAGAATGACCTGCTGTTTTTGTTTTCGAAATCCTGCAGCATTGCGTCTAGATCTTCTTTTTCCTTCTTCCTCTTTTTATATCTGCAGAGCTGCTTCACATTTTCTCTTTTCCGTTTATATTCTTCGCTGGCCTGTCTTGTCCACCTTTGAAGCATCTTTTTATGAGCTTTTAACTTCTCCTGTACCGCCATTTCACACTCATGATCGAACCAACAGTTCTTTTTTCTCTCTCTTTTCCTCGCCTATCGTCTCATCCGCCGCATTCCTTACAGCTTCACTTATCCTACTCCATTTCTTTTGCACGTCTTCTTCTATTTCAGGTGCATTGTTTTGTAGCTTTTCTTCCACTTTTCTAACATATTGCTGTTGCTTCTCAGGACTTTTCAGGTCGCCGATCTTATATCTTTTCCTTGCTTTCTCTGTTTTTCCTCTTGGTTTAACAGCCAGTCTCTGTTTATATATTATCCGTACCAGATAATGATCTGTTGAGCAATCGGCACCTCTATAGCTCCTCACATCTTCTATATCACTTTGGTGCCTGCTATCGATCATTACATGATCAATCTGGTTTTTGGTTTTTCCATCTGGCGAAACCCATGTTTCCAAGTGGATAGTTTTATGTTGAAAGGAGGTACTAGATATTTTTAGATTCTTGCTAGAGGCAAAGTCTACTGCTCTTTGTCCATTATCATTGCTATGCTTGTGTATTGTAAACTTCCCCACTCCTCTTCCGAATATTTCTTCTCTCCCGATTTTGCCATTAAAATCTCCGAGAATAATTTTTACATCGTATTTGGGAAGTTCCTCAAACACTCTTCCTAACTGATCATAGAAGGTATCTTTATCTTCATCTGTCTTCTCTTCCGTGGGTGCATGCACACTTACCAGAGATATATTAAAGAATTTTCCCTTCAATCTTAGTGTGCATATTCTTTCATTGACAGCCTTAAATCCCAGAATAGCGTGTTTTATTTTCTTATTTACCATGAAGCCAGTTCCAAATACATTTTCTTCATGCCCACTATTGATAATGACATATTCCTTCAGCTCCATTATAGTCGGCTCTCTCTTCCACCTGATTAAATACTTTAAATACCTCCATTAAAAAAATATTTCTTCATTCTGTTCTTGAATCATTAAAGTTTCAGCTGCTGCATGTAATTTCTGATCATTATTAAAAAATTTAATAAAATTATTTTTTCCTTTATTATAAAAATCAAATGTAATAAGTATCACATCCAGTGAATGCATGAATGAAAAAGAGATTATTTCTGGTAATATTTTTTTTTTTTTAATTATATTTTATTGAAATTTACAACTGTATACTACAATACATCAAGTAAATATGCTGATAAAGAATATGTACATGAAAAACGTGAAGAGAAACTGCCCATTGGCAGCACTCTAGTAATCAATCTAAACAAGAAGGTCTCGAGGCCATCTTCTCTTCAGACGCCTCGGTGGACTGGTAATATTTGGATATCTTATTTTCATGGTTTTGTTGGATAAACTCCTTGCAACACATTATATTTGACTGGTTTTAGTAAATATTTCTATATCATCAGGTGCTAAAACCATCAATATCACTAAAACATCAATGTCCTCTACTACAATGACCACATGATGGAAGGAACTATCAAGAGCTGATTGTATAATTAAACGATCTGCGTCACTTTCTGCTTGACTCCATTTAATATTATTTTCAGCCAATTTTTAGTAGAAAAAATTTGCAAATCAATTTTTATTTTTGCTGTTTCCTAAAAATTTCTCTTTACTTGTATTCAGAGGCATATCTTCTTCAAACAAATAATCTATTAAAGTATTACTAATATATCTGCAATTTCTCTTGGACGCTTTTTTTCCATCATTATTGTATCCATCAAAAACAACTTTGACGTTGGTACCATAGTTATAACTTAAATATCTGATATACTGTTGAAAAATACCCATAAACTTTTGATTTTTTTTCCCCTTTTTTAATCTATAAAGTTAAAGTAACATACCATCATCGTAAGTGTAAAAAAAAAATTTGTAACATCATTAACATCTGTTTCACACGTTGTTCAAAAATATCGTGTGTGATTGAAAAGTGAAAGAGGGTTGGAGCCAGCTCATAGTTAAAATATTGACGAAGTTCATCATTACTCTTTCTCAAAAAGCATAAGCATTGGAATATTAGTCTTGGATATACAGCTACTTCAGTCTTATTAACATTAATTTTACTGTCCATGTTCAATAAAGATTTAATCGTGTATCTTTTATTGTCATTTTTATATCTTTAATGTTTAAAGCTTTCATTTTTTTTCTTGAATTAATACCTTTATCAAATGCTTTATAACAATCAATAGTTTCCTTAACTACAATTCCTGTGGAAATTGCTATCAGTTCCGGTAGATCTGGAAAGGGGTTGTGAATATTACGAAATTCTACTATTTTGTTTACGGCTGAAAAATTTCATTTATTCTGCTATCGCTAGTGTCAGCATGCTAGTATGATGATTTAAAAGAAATTCGACAAAATTCTTCCATTCCGTCTACTACATCTGTTGTAAATAATGTTGTTCTTATCCATTTGAAGACAACTCGTTGCTCAAACAAAGTTTCTCCACGTCTCAAAGGACCACCCTCTATTTTCATGGACTTCATGGGAGTTTGCTCTATTCTTTTATCAGTTAAAATTTTTGTGAAATACATGTACAATTTTACTTTCAACAACTATTTTTAACACCATAATTAATAAAAGAATGATTTTTTTCAAAGAAAACACGCAGAAACTGATTTCTTTATATAAATAACGTACATATTGTTTAAACAATATAAAAAATTATTTCCCCCCTTTGAAAGGTTTCTGATTTTGATTAATATAAAAAAAAAAAAAATTAAAAAAATGATCAAAATCGGAGCTGTTTCTGAGGACTTTCGACGAAAAAGATTCTTTGACGCGACTAATATTAAATAAATGAATTGATAGATCAACACTATTAGGGTTTGGAAATAGTTGTATGATATACAACTTTAAGATTTTATAAATATTTGTAATATTTTAATAAATAATACTGTAATAAGAAAAGAAAAAACAAAGATTATAATTAGAAAATATAAAATATGTTATAATTAAAAAACAAAACCAAATAAATAAATGAAGTACAGTTAAAAAATAAATCTTCTAAAATATTGTGAAAAATAAAAGTAAATATGTGATATGGAGATTTATAATCTAATACAATTTAAAGAAAACAGCAATCAAATAAGTAAATATAACAACTGTTGCCAACTTAATCACTCTCTTTAAAAACAATATTAAGACTAGAAAATAATTATGTACGATTAATATTAATATTAAATTTAAAATTATAATAAGAATATATAGAATTGAATTACAATTAAAATTTTACAACTACATAAAATAAAGAAACAAACAAAAAAAATTGTTACACAGATCATAGGCAACTTCTAGAAACTATAACGTTTGTGTTAATTAAATTTTGTCATGAAATATTTATTACAAATGGGCAATTTCAAATTCTGCCCAATATAAACCCACTTACATTACACTATGAGTGTTTTTATGGATTTTGCTAAGATGTTTAAAAGCTCCTTTATATTTTCAGTATTTCCCTTTCTATTTATTATGTTTATAATCAAGCTTCCACAGACAACATTCCTTGTTTTGAACTAACAGATTAATTTTTGAAAACACAGTTAAAACTTCCCGACTATTGCTTATCCTAAATTATAACTTGTAATTTTGGGCATGTGATATGGAAATATTTGCAAATCTATTTTAAAAGATCTAACAAGGCCAATAATTTCCCTTGACATGCAGGCATAACAATGGCCAATGCACTGGTTTTATTAATAAAAGTTCACTCTCTTTTTATATTGTCCTTTATCTTGCCATTGAGTACCATATTTGTAAATGCTGAAAGTCATTCTCCCAGTCTGTAAGACATGTGGGAACAATATAAACATATCCAGGGACAGCAACAGGCCTCATCACATTAATCATCAACTATGCAAATTGTGCCCCTTAATCCTCTACCAGCCTATCTTTTATCCCTAATAAATATCTATCCCTCGCCCTTCCATATTTTACTTTTCTTGCTACATACATCCATTTTAGTTAAAATTAAATAATATAGAAAAATAAAATAAAAAAAGTTAGTTCAACCAGGAAGAAACATTTTATAATTGGAATTAAATTTTAATCCTATATGTGTGCCTCGATTAATACAAATATATCAAACCCAGTGAAATAATTGTAAAATCATGCATTTTTCTAGAATGCTAACATTTTAAAACCATTTAATTTTCAAACTCTTAAGCAAAATATATGTAGAATACATATGAAATTTACAAGTGGAAACAGATTGCAACCAATTTAAATATAGAGTTACATGGCAAATAAATTTTATATTATATTATTGTTTTATTAAAATATGAAATAGCTAGTGTATTAGAAAGAAAACAAAATGCCAAGTTAAAGTTTTAAATAACATATATTTTTAGAAGCTAAATACTTAATGCAAATTACCTGTCAAATTTTTTAACTGGACATTTAATTTTGACTGGTGATCCATGAAAAATTTGAGCATTACCACCTATTTTTAAATCAACTTCTTCTCGGCTGGAAGGATTTGTTTGTACATATGATTGATTTGCAGCCATTATTTGTGGTCGCTGTTCTTCAGTTGGACAAGGTTTTGTGTTACAAGGTCTTATTTCTGGAGGTTTGTTTTTTGGGCACTGAGATGCTGGTCGTGGAACTACATGTTCCTGGGCCATCACTTGTTTGCAATCTACTGTTCTCCTTTTAACTCCTCCTCCACAACGTTTAGAACACTATAAAAATATTCTTTAAATTAGTCAATATCTATAAATAATATCTACAACTTACTAAGCCAACTCTAGTAATAATTAATAAGTTATATTGAGTGTTGATATTCTTAAGTGAAGGTTGAGTGTAATTGATGAGTAAAAAGGCACTCCATTAACTTAACCAAAATATTGTGCTATTTTTAATACAGTGGTGGAGTTAAAGGACTCCCTTTTTACTCATTAATAAATTATATTTATAAATGAATCAAAATATTTTCAATACTCATCACAATGACTCCTACATAAGACATTGACCAACTGATAAATATAAGGTATAGAAAGTTTTCTTAAACTAACAGAATACCAACGGTTTTTAGATTAATGTCAACAACATTAAAACAAAAAATAATAGTCTGACACACAGATATCTCTCTGTCTTCCTCAATAATTATTTTAATTTATATTGAATAATTTGTTTCATTAAAATAACTGCTTAATAAAACTTGGAGTTTATGATAGGCCTTTATTTCTTATCATCTACATTACCAACGTATTTAGTGAACTAGACTGTCCAATGGCATCTGTCTAGCCCATTTAGGATGGTTTAACTAGTTTCTTTGTTCTACTGACAGAAAAGTCACCAATAATGAATATTATCTTTATAAGTTTACTAATTATAAGCATAAATACATTAAATATCAGTTAACTGAATCCATAAAAAATATCTCACGACCGATGCAGTAATAATTTTAAGGGTTGAAAAAAAAAAAAAAGCAAGATTTTTCAAAAGGAACAATTTAAAGAAAAGAAACAGCCATAATAACAGCTTTTAATAAATATTTTTCTAAATTTAAGAAGGCTTGAGGTTAAAATATTTAAGTTATGAAATGCAGTTTACTAAATTTATTAAAATAGTTCATAAAAAGAGCCATCTCATAAAATTGTTGACATCTAAAAAAAAAAAACATAGTCTTATTACTCTTACTAAGAATGCACAAAAAAACAATTTTAGTTACAGGAATAACACGAAGAATTGTGAAAATATATATCTCAGGAGGAGATTAATAATAAAATATTTATTTATTTTTAATAAAAAATGATGAAATATCCTTACAGTCCCTAAGCCTGCAGTGTCATAGTGTTCAATGTCATTTTTTTTAAAGTTAATAAATATTTATTTTTCAAATGATGGGAATAGTAGTTAAATAAATTCATTCAATACCTTACTCCATTTTGAAGTATGCCATTCAACAGCACAGTCCACTACATTACACTGTTGACGATCAATGGGTTGAGGCTGGGGGCACATGTGATTAGGAACAATAACTGTATTACCACCTCCAAGAGTTACCTCATGAATACAGTGCACCTCTCTTGTCTGTATGCCTATTCCACATGGCTTCGAACATTGTTGGAACTCAGTCATATTCCACCTGGGAGGGCAAGGATGTTCGTTGCAAGTTCGGGTTAGAGCTTCTGGTCTTGTTTGGGTTGAACAAAGAAATGGTCCAACAACTTTCTCATCATCTTTTTGAATACACATTATAATAGATTCCTGCACTCCTACAATATAAATAAATTATAATTTCCTCATATTAATTATATATATATATATATATATATATATATATATATATATATATATGTACACACACGTAAATAATTATTTTTTTGTGTAAAAAACATATTTATGAACATATGTTCAATTATTTTGTTTAAAGAGTTTTGTGTAGAACAGTTAAGGGTTATTTACTTGTAATTTAATTATTCTTTGTGATATAATAAAATCTGTTAAAACCAACTTACAAATTACAATTTAATTCCTGTTGTCATCAAAATATTCCCCTTTTATATTAGGACCTAACGTAACACTTACCTTTATGTATCCACCAATTGACCCAACTGCTCGAAAAAATGAAATAAAAATCATATTTGCTGACCAATGTCCTGGATTGAATTCAGAAGAACTGAGAAATGATTTGGATAGGAAAAAATTAAATTGATATTCACCTCCATAGATTGTCCTTAATCCAATGGGCTAAATGAAAGGTTGAATCAAACCTTAGTCAATAGGATAAGGTGCAGAATTAATAGTGGAGACAAACGCGCCTGGTCAAGAGTTGCTGAGTGTGTCGCGGAATACAATAGAACAAGGCACAGTTCAACCAAATTTGAGCCGCAACAATTGCTCTTCGGAAAACAATCAAGCATTTGTCCCCTTAGTTCCATCGAGAAAAGGAATTTAGTCAGAGACAGGCAGGAAGCGCGATTAGTTTTTCTTTAAAATTTTATAGTATATAATTGAAGTAAAATTGTTTGTAATATAATTAAATTACATACAGTTGGTAATATTGACAAAAAATGCTACAAGTATAGGAATTTGAAAAAGGGAGAGATATTATATGAGAGTATTAAGGTATTTTTTGCCCAGGAATGTATTTTATTGAATTGAATATGACAAATGATTCTTAAGTGAAAGAGAATTCCAGAATTTATCAACATCAGCAATAGAGATGAGTTATAGCCTGGCAAAGGATATTCACCAAGTGACTATTTGAAGAATCCTTCAAAAAAATGTAATCTTGTCTAAAAATGCTAGCAGGAAACTGTCTTTTGGTAAGGGAAATTCAATAAAGTGACTTGAATGAATAAATAAGCACAAAGTAAGTCAATTTGACTTTTGGAGAAGTCTTTTTTTAAACTATGAATCGAACATAAGTATTTTTCCATGTTGGAAGCTGTAAACTTTAGAGAAAAATAAACTAAAATATATCCTTACAAAACCATTAAACAGTGTAATTCAGAAACAGTTCTCTGGTGGTTTGGAGGTGTTTTTCAGTAGGGAAGGTTGGAGAAAGTAAATTCATCAATAGTATTGAGAATGCTGGAAAGTTTTAAAAGATAATTTAAAGAATTTGGGAAAATCTCTAGATTTGAAAGAAAATTTAATTTTGATGGATAATGGTTCCAAGAATAATGCGTTTAAAACCAAACCATGTTTTTTTTTTTTTAAATCTCGAAAGTTATTATTTCATAACTACAGTTTTCAGATTTTAATCCTATTGTAAATTTATAAACATAATTATGAAACAATATAAATATAAGATATGAGAAACAATATAATAAATGTGATCCAGCTAAAGGATAAAATCTTTGAAGAATGGTAAAAGATTATTCCATACATAACCAATAAAATTATAAAATCAGTGCCAAAATTGTTTCATGAAATAATAAAAAATATAAGCCAAATTTTATCAATTCCTTATAAGACACTCTCTAAGCCCAGACCCCAGGGAATGTAATAAATTGGATGCCTTTATTAGCACCAATGCTCTTGGAAAGCGGGAGTGGAGCTAATTTATTATAATTTAAATATATAACTGTTAATATAATAATGAATTGACATTACTTACCACCAAGGCAACTTGCACTGCAGTGAGTGTAGCCTTGCATTTTCCAAACATAGGTTTTTCCAGTCTGATGAGGGGCTACTTTGATTGAACTTTCAGTGTTTTGTGATCTAAAATAGCTGTCTCCATATCTTGGGTCACTATAACCATCTCTAACTGCTTCCATCCTGAGAAATGTTGAAACATTAGAACATATCTAAATGATTACATTAAAAACTAAAAAAAAAAAAAAAATTAGTAATTTATTTTTGTTTAAACTCTTTTTTCCGACAAGAGATTTATAATATAATATACACAATATAGATAGGATAAAACCTAACATAGAAAGTTATTGATTTGCGCACCAGGTTTTAAAATATATATTGCTCACTTTATGGAAACTTCTGAATTTTCTACTTTACTACTTTAATTTCCAATACTTTATAATTAACAAATACTTTATTGTATTTGGTGATTTTTATTTTAGAAAATAAGAAAAAAGATTTGTTTAAAGCAATTGTTTTAATATTTTTAATTAGTCAAATATTTTATTAAAATTTCAAATCAAGTTGAAAATATTACTACAAAAACACATATAGTACATGAAAAATATAAATTAATTCTAATAAAGTAAAGCTCACTTTCATACCAATTAAAAAGATTTAAAAAATATGACTGAATATCTAAAAATATTATGGATTTGAAAAACAGAGAATTAAAAGTCCCCTTAAGTGTCAGATTTTTTTTTTCTATTTTGTGAAAGTTTTAAACTTTTATGAAAAGAGTTTAAATCTTATAAACTGTTTTATAATTAATAATATGAAAGTCTTAGTTTAGGTTAGATAAAAAATTTTCTTTAAGTGATGGTTTATCATACACTGTTTACTCCAAAAAACAGAATATTAATTATTGCTAATTTGCTAATATATGAAAAATAATGAAGTAATTGCCTGTTTCCAGCTATACATGGTACTTCTATACAGGGTTCTGTTGTTGCGGGTTTTGGTCCTTGGCAGTAGGAGTCAGGAACACGAGCAAAAGTTTGTGAAAAATCAAGGAATATTGAGCAAGGCACATCTCTTTTACGAATGCCTTCACCACAACTTACACTGCATTCACCCCAAGGTTCTGGTTTGAAACTAAAACAAATTGTTGGTAGTTGATCATCATTTGTTAAATGTTGGTACACATAAAATAACAGGTAGATCTTATTATATTTTGAGTAAATTAGAAAATTATGCTTTGAATTTTTTTAAAATTTCATTAATAAATAAGTGTGAAAATAATAAAATAGAATGTATCAAACAGTATTTATATTTATCTAAGAAATGTATTTTTATTTCTATTTCAAAATTAATGTCATATCAAAATCAATATCCAAAAGTCCAAATTAATAAACAAGGAATAAAAACATTAAAATAGTTATTTTAATTTATTTCTTGAACAGTATGTGTTGAAACTGCCTGTTTTCTCCACGGACTTTTTGCAGATACTCATTTTAGGGCTAAACTGACATAAGAAACAATTATCACACTGTGGTCATAATCATGGCACAGCACATCAATTTGTTATCAAGATAAAAGTTTTTATACCCAGTTTGAATTCAACCTACAGCAAATGAAGTCAGCGCTTCTCATTCTATCTCATAAGGTATCTTTCTCCCCATAGCTTTAATCATAATTGTATTAAAAGTGCTTCATTAACTACATTTGGTAGATATAAAAATAGGCTTTGAGCTTGATAAAAAAAAAATATATATATATATATATATATAGATACATTAAAATATTTTATATTCAAAAAGTAGAAAGATAAATTTATCAATAATAATTATGGATTAGAACACTGCTGGAAGTATTAGAGGAGTATAGAGTGGATGGGAAGACAGGAAGATGTGTAGAACTGACACTGAAGGACAAGGAATGAAGGATCAAGTTTCAGGGATCAGTAAACCCTTCCCAATGAGAACAGTACACTGAGAAGAGGATAGCCTCTCCCCAGTACTGTTTAACTTAGTCCAAGACAAAGTCATGAAGGAAATGTGAGAAAGCAACAATGCTGGTTTAATGATAGGGAATAAAAACAAGCACATCAAAGTAAGATGCCTAGCATACGCCGACGATCTGGCTATGATGGCGGAGACTGAAAGTGAAGCAATAGAACAGTTGAACACTTCAAAGGAAATAGCTGAAAGGACGGGTTTACAGATATTGTTTGAGAAAACAGACCTGATGACTACAGATAAAAACTTTCAAAAGAAAATAGTACAGAAAAAGTATGGGAGAACCTGGAGGAAATTATATGTAGCTATGGATCAGAGAAAGAAGGGGCAAAAGAGAAAATAAGTAAACTTGAAAGGCTAAGGTTAGCGAGAAGTAATTTATATAATAAAGGGAGCCTGTCAACAAAAACTACAATACAATAGCAAAGATAAAACACTACAATACAGAAGTCAAACCAGAGATACTGTATGGAATAGAAACTACTTCTCCCCCCAACTTAAAGAAAATGTTACGAATAGAAAGAAAAATACTAAGAAGAATTTACAGATCAAAGAACACACAGAAAGGCTATAGGCTAAGATCTAATAGGGAATTATGCAAAAAAATAACTGATTTGGGAATGGGCATAAGAATAAAAGGATTAAGGTTCTACAGACATATGGTTAGGATGCACCCAAAGAGATTAAATAGAGAAATCTTCTATAAATTAAGAGTACAAGAGTGCTGGAGGGTACATCAAACAGATGAGGGAAGAAACTGAGAGACTGAAATCAACAGATAGGGATGACTATAGGAAAAGACTGAAAGAAATTGGGGTACTTGTGGGAAAGAGAGGTACGGGAAAAGGAGTGGCATTGACCTAGGAAAGAAGGAAGGAGCAATTGGAGAGAATGAGTAAAAGATGTGAGGAAAGAAAGAAAAAGGGGTGGGGTATGAAGGGAAGTAACAGTAGTGATATCCACGTGGTATCTAAGGCCATTCTATGAAGGGGGAAAAAATGAAGGATTAGATAGTTTGGGTGGTGGTCATAATTAATATAAACTATTTAACGTGAAACTAATGTTTCAACCCACATTACAGGTCTTCAATAGAGCTTCTCCGATTGAGCTAAACTGAATCAGTTAGAAAACCCCCAAGTTCAGTAGGAGAAGCATTAGTGAAAACTCGCAAAGCGTTGGTTTCAAAATAAATAGTTTATACTGCTATTGAATATCATTTATCACTGCCACCCAATCTATTTCATCATTCATTACCTTCTAATATGATCAATTTGAGAATTTAATAAAAATTCAGCATTTTTGGTTGGATATGTTATCTTAAAATTACATTAAATGTAATGAAAAAAGTGTCAATAGTTACAAAAAAATGGTTTGTTAAAAGTCGGATGTTTTCAAAAATATGAAGGGATCTATTAAAAGTAATAATAATCACTAAATCTCTAACACATATATATGAAATATAATATAGTGAAGAATATAAAATATATTTAAGATAAAAATTCATTAGGTATATTAGTATATAATTTTCCTTTTATTAATAATACTAGAAAATGCCTCATTCTTCTAACATCAGTCAATGAAGGAATAAATAATCAGTTTGGATAACTGACATTAAAAAAAAAAACCTTGAAAAATAATGAATTTCTAAAAAAAAATTGTGTTAAATCTTCAATTGTGAAAATGAAATCATACATAATTATTTATTTTATATATGATCCAAACATATGTACATGTATCTAAAAAATGATAACTAATAAACTACCAATCGTTCATCATGAACACTTTAAGGCTGTGAGTTTGGTAAAAGTAAATAGCCATAAAACTGTTGAATAAATCTACATCAAAATTAAATAAAATATTTGTAATTATACTATTAAATACAATTAATGAATCAGCCAAGAAAACAATGATCTATTCAATAAGATACTACACCTGAAAGGTATTTTACTATTAAGCCGACATGGACTCATTTAAATTTAAATTATATTATATTGAATTGACTTGCCATTAAACTTTCTATTCTAAAATATGTGTGGGCTTTATCTTGCTTCTGTGCCTCTCCCAATCAGTAAGCAGCATTATTTTGTGGCATGAACTTTAGTTTACCCATGTAACCAACTAAAATTTAGTAATTGAAAAAAAAAAAATCTAAATTATGTTATGGTAATGGGAAATAGCAAAATATTATCTTGGTTTCTTGGTACACGCTATCAGTGAAGCAGCTTTTTTGGTCACAAAAAATTTACCAAATTTTTGTTACATAAATTATGTGAAATTGAGTTATACAAAAGATAATTAAGATTAAAAATGATAAAGAAAGATTAATTAAAAGAAAAACAGCTAAAACTACTAAGAAGTTAAAAAGGGTGAGAGAAACAGCACAGTGCTGATGAGATTAAGAATAAGCAGAAGAGAGAGTTATGTTGATAAAAATATTGCAAAACGGAGAGATAGGGACCAGCCTAGCACCATCTTCCCGCAAGTGTTTCAATAATTTGAATATTACTAATTAGGAGACCTTTTAACAGCTTAAGCCAATACCCATAACCAACCCTTTTAATAAAATACATCTCTATTAATATTAATAAATTAACTGTATAATTAAAATTATAAATTAAAAACTGAAAGGTGGAAAGATTATGATGATGAAGAGGATATATTAAGCAGCCAACATTAATTTTTAAAATGTTTTCCACCTTATCAATTATTAAGGTAAATACTGGCAACTCCTTTTCAATAATAATAATTTATATAATCTCTTTTTAATATATATATATGATGATGAATCATGTTATTCTCCTATCAATATATTTCAGTACAATGTTGAAATATCACAATATTCATACAAGTCAAGGTCAAAGTGAATAAATCATATTTATTTGTTAAGTAATTTGAAAATGAATGGTTAAATGCTATCGGAAGTAAAGCGCAATGTTACATTAATATCAGAACATAGATAAATAATACTTCAAAAAAATTATTTCCATTAGCATCTTTTAACATTTTTGAATTAGCTTAATTTTATTCATTATTTCCAAACGTAAACTAAGTTTTAGTACTGATTTCTGAAATGATAATTTCAACATCAAATAATCTCTCATTGTTCACGCATGACAAAAACAAAAACATTACAATAATTTGTAATAACAGAAACAAAACTCCTGACATCATTGCTTAAAATATAAACAAATTTATGGGAAGAAATTAGTCCCCAGCGCACTAGCCACAAAACCCGCACCCATAGCGGTAAGTAAAAGAAACAATTAAATAGTTTTAACTATTCAATGTCTGCCAACGTTTCGACTCCCATTGTGGGCTATCAACATAGCAAATTGTAGATGGGAGCTAGGAACAATGACAATTTTGACAAAAACAAATTTATGGTTTCTTTAAATGCATAGTATATTGTTTCTTTGAAATAAAAATTGTTATTAAAGCACTAAAATCAAAGCACTGCCATATATCTATGCAATATTCTTTAAATCACTAAACTAAATTCTGTTTACCAATATTATTTTGGGAGTACTTGAATTATTTTTTCTTCAAATGTTATTTAATAATAAGGCTATCTATGATATTCAGTTAAAGTAAACTATTACTAATAATGAATAATTAAACTAATAATAAATTAAACTATGACTGATATTACATAAACAATAAATTAAAACGGAAATCAAATAAGTAATTTAGAATTCAATAACGAATGTTTCCTCGCAAAAGGTCTTTTATTGCATCTTACTTAGTTCATGTGTATAGATGAATTTTCATCTTGATAAATATTATTTAGTAAATTGTTTTTGTTTTTTTCTCCATTTGATGGTAAAATAAACTGTAAATATAGCATTATATCTCAGAAGGAAGATCAAATAATAATTTTTTTTAAATATTTAATGCATACTTGAATAGATATAACTATAATAATAAACTTTTTTAAAGATTGTAACAATGTTGCCAATGTATACAGATTATTCATGAATATTGATGGTAATTTTTCCAAAAATTACTAATTACTAATTAAATAAAATAACTATCATTGTGTGATATAATGAAAATATTTATAATTTATATTACAGATTTCAATCTTGCACAATGGGAAGTAGGTAGAATTTATAGTAATTTTAGGGTATCCAATTAGATTTTTCAGTTTTTTTTTGTTTTTGTTTTTTTATATCCTTAAAGCATTGTGTTATAAATGTATTATTTACAAGTTTCCTCAAAAACAAACGATAGAACAGTATTGTATTGCATAATTGAAATAATATCAATAATGTGATTTCACTTATATTAATTTAAAGTTAACAAGACTAATTTTAAATATTAAAATGTTATCTGTACATTGTGACAGACCATAGCAAAACTATAAGTTTATTGTAATTATTAATTAAACAATTATACCCATGCTTCCTAATTTATGATTTATTAAACGTTCATTGAAATAAAGTAGAATATAAAAATGAAGCACACATGCAAAAATGCAAGAGTATGTTTAATAAAAATAAAAACTAATGCTTAGCAACAGAGTGTGTCATATATATTCAGGTGCTTTAAAAAAATGAAAAAAGTCTTAAAAAGTTAATAAATTAAGATATTTAGTGTATAAGTGTGTATAAATTAAAGCCATTGTGATAGTGCTGTAAAAAAATAGAACTGAAATATATATATATATATATATATATATATATATATATATATATATATATATATATATATATATATATATATATATATACACATATATATTTTTAAATACTAAAATAAAAAACAAATTAGAGTGGTTTCCCATCCATAAAATATTATTTAATAAGGGACAATGTCACATTATAATGTTAGTAATATAACACAGTCCTCATGTTTTTCCAATTACAGATATTTTAATTGAAAAATAGATGGCTTTATATGGCAAAAATACTTTGACAGATTCAAATGCTTTAATTTTTGGTATTTTATGAACTGCGACTTTTAGTTTCCCCGAAGAAATATATATGAGACAAGTTTCTGACTTAAATATTCTTTAAGCAGAAAGTAAAACTTTAAAGGAACTTTTCAAATAGTTTTCATAAAACTATTCATATTATTCCAAATCAATTGATTAAAAAAAAAAATCAAGTAATCTATTTGTAACAATAATGCTATTTTATAAATTGAAATAAATAAATATAAAAGGAAAGAAGTTAGTTGAAATATCAATCTGGATTATATATAACTTGGAGCTTAAGATACTGTAAATATAAATTCAACAATAAATCTCATGAAATGATTACTAATGATAAAATTAGAACAGCTCCATTTATATTTTAATACAAAAATGAAAGAAAATTCCAATAGAATGTAATAATAATAATTAATAAGATAATATACTGAGCATAACAAATTCCAAAAACTCATGAATTGTACCATGATAAAAACTAGCTCACAGTTTAGTTTGATCATATGGATTATATAATTACATTATAATAAAATGACAATGCTTAAAAAAATCTGCATAATATGCATATTTTCATTTTCATTTAAAATAATTAAACATGTACAATGATTAATAAAACTGTTAATGTAATTTTCATTTTCTTTAAAAGGTCTTTACCTCTTCAAAACTCAGTGCTATATTTGTAGTTATATTATTTATCATAATAATTAAGCATAGTAACTATCATACCTATTTCCTCATGTTCAAATTTAAATATTTACTAAATCAGAAATAACAACAGAAATCAGGACTCCCCAACCTTTTTCTACCTGGAGGCATTTTCATAGATTATCTGAGAAGTAGCATGCACAAATTTTATTTTTTCACTATAAATTAACTGTTGGTTGTATTTAATAATATTAAAATTTGAGAAAATAATTTATATTTAATGCAAAATGAAACCCATGCAAGTGACAGATAAGGTTGTATTTCTTCGGTATAACAATGCTACTACCACTCAAGAAACAACAAAATTTATTTTTTTAATTGAAAAGGCAATATATTAGATTACTAGTAATATTAGATTTACTTTGAGATCAAAAATAAAAATAATCTGGGCAATATCAGATGTAAAGTAAGTTACATGCTGTGTTACCAACACATAAATTAATTGGTGTTAAAATTAAATAGGGGTATAATAACCAAAAGAGCTGTGGTTAAAATAAATTGTTATGATATACATAAGTTAACATCTTTTATTTAACACAAAAGTTAAATAAGTTAACACAAAAAGAAATTGGATAATTCAAATAAATTTCCAATTAAATATTAGATATTTTAGAAGAAAGTGTCCGAAAACTGGTGTAACCTGGTCGTTCTGCAGCAGGCCTAGTGTGATGTGATATAAATAAACAATTTCAATTGCTTATTAAATATTAGGTAGTATTTTTGTGTAAACTCGTCCGTCTATGGCAGGCTAAATTAAAAAGTTTGTGATAGCTGTTATAGGTAGTTAGATTGGATAAATATGGCATCAAGTGGGCAAAATGATACCCATGGGATATTTTTGGGAACTCCTGCATCAAGCATTTGACAAATCAGTTAATTATTAGTGAAAGATGGTACAAAAAATCTTGTAGAACTTTATAAATTGGCTGAAACTTCTCCTAAAATTTGCATATTACAAGAAAATATTTATAAAGGTAAGTAACTGGCATACAAAAAAGAATATATAATAGCTATTTAGGCAGGAAATATATTTAATTTTATCATAAAGAAGTCATAATGTTCAATATTATGGCAAAGAAATAGAACATTAAAATAATAAAGTTTTATCTTACAAATATAAATATACATTAACAATAAACATATTTTCCTTTATTCTTTTTAAAGCATTGTAAATCAACTTTCACACATGGTCTATAGCTAGGAAATGAGAAATTTAATCAACAATAATGTTAATATACAGCAGGTTAACTATACAGATTAATAATGTTTTAACGACTCATTTGTAAAGCTTTTAATTTAATTATTTAATCATATATAAAGCATATATTAATTTAATCATATATTATTATTTAATCATATATAAATCAACAATAAGCAATATTGGTTTAATTTCCATCAATATTTCATTTGACCATTTAGCAATATTTCCTAGCCATGTGGTTGCGTTTTTTAGCTATTGATAACCTATTTGTTTTATAGAATATAAGGTATGAGGTAGAAGATTTATTTGGGAACTATCTTGAAGCTTTTATTCTGTTAAATTTTATAAATATATATATATATATATATATATATATATATATATATATATATATATATATATATATACATATATACATATATACATACATACACAAGTCAAATAAATACATTTTTAAATAATACACCTAAACTATATGATTTTATTTTTTAATCTGAAAGAGTGCATTTGAAATTTAGTTTATAATTAAAAAATCAATCATATAAAAAATGAAAATCTACTAATTTAGTACAAGAAGTAATTGAAATACTAAAAAATAATGCTTTTATTGAGAAATGTATAGTTGTGATTCTTTTTAGATACTGTCTAAGTGGAATTATTTATACTTTATGGGATAAAACTTCTTTGATGGCATCGGATATTTTTTAATGTTGAGAGTTGCCCAACATATATAGTAAAGGGCACACAATTTCGGAGGGAAAAAAGTGAGAAATACATTCTAATTGGTGCATATAAAATTCTTAAGAAGCACAAGCATAGATTATCTGTATTTTTTTTTTACAGCTCCTATTATTCTCCATTAAACAACTTGTTTCAAAGTTTTATTGCTATAATGCTTCTTCATGTAGAATTTTTATTTATATTTAATGTATATATATTTAAATGTGATCCCAAAGTTTTTCAGAATCTATCTGTGTTTAAAAAGCAAATATAAATTGTATTTGTTAATTTCTTGTTTTCTAGTAATTCCCAAAAACGTTACTAGGATAATTATGCACCGAAAATGGGTTAATTTGCTTTCTTGAAAGTGAAATTATCGTGGATAGAGTTTGTGAACCATGCATGATATCTATCACCAGAACATTGTTAAGAGTTTCTCATTAGGATTATTCAGCATTCTGAAGTCTAATAAATATTTTTTTTTGTAAATAAAAAAAATATATCAAATTAATGAATATATAGACGGTTTCGAATTATTTTGGTCAAAATAATAAATTTATGTTCTTAAGTACATTTTTTAGATATTAAATGATTTTAATATTTTCTTATTAGAATAATTTTACTTCACAAATAGTTTATTAAGAAGTGTAATTATGATGATGTATTCAATGCAATGGCCAAGAGGGATAAAAATCAAGGAGTTAATTACTATCTCAATACTATAGTTTTGCTATAGTTGTGGTATCAATTTTTAAAATGATCTATTATATTATGTGAATTCTGATGATTATAGTTCCAAGGCAGGTGACTTTGATGTAATGAAAATAAAAAATAAAAAGGTTTGACATAAATAAAAGGAATTGGTGATTTTTGAAATCATAGATCGATTATTTACTTGAATAATTGACATTTTTTTTTCAATATCTGGAACAAAAGATACCACTAATTTAATAGGATAACTTAAATTCAGCATTTAATATAGACAATAATAGAAATTCAGACTTATTGTCCATTATAAAAATTAAAAAAATATATTTGATTGAGGGGTTCAAACAATAGTGTAGAATTGAAAACAAAAAATTATATTTCAAAGTTCAACAAATTTTAAGTGTCCCATTGCAATGGAGTACTAATAGGTAAAAATAAGGTAAAAATAATTTTACAGTTTGGTCGAGGGAATTGCTCAAAAATATTTAAAAAAAAACCACAATGTTTACTGCATTATATCCGAACATCAAACTTTGTTTTGTTTTATTCTTATTAACTTCAATACACTTTATTTATTCCTGTATT
Organism: Piezodorus guildinii; assembly: GCA_023052935.1. NCBI lineage: Eukaryota > Metazoa > Arthropoda > Insecta > Hemiptera > Pentatomidae > Piezodorus > Piezodorus guildinii. The sequence continues at coordinate 82,358,014 of CM041295.1, forward strand.
TTCATTTCTCATATTAATATTTTATTTTAAAAAAAATTGAGTTTATCAAGACCATAGATTTTTATTAAATTCGTATTTATATGTTTGTTGCAGTAAACAATAACAAAACCGATTCTTCATCAACAATTAGAAAAAAATAAAAATAAAAGATGGTTTATTAAATAGAACTTGTAGAGAAATTTCATTTCTTCAATTTAAAAGAAAAAAAATTGATAATAAAGATATTAAGTAAAATTTCAGTAATTTATTTATATCAGTCTATAACTTTCTCATGAAAAAATATTTTTCATAATATAATTTTTTATATAATAATATAATATATTCATAATATAATAATTCATAATAATATTTTTTTAAATATTAATATATCTTTAACATATTTTCTAATTAATACAATGACATACAATTAACAACAAATAAATAACTGACAAAAACATTGTTTTGATAGTATCACCTTGTTATCCATGAAAATCAGATTTATCATGAATTTTAATTTAATGTTTTCAAAAGTGTTATTCCATGTCATTGTGTAAAAATATTTCTGTCTTTTCGAGTGATAATATCTATAAAATATATTTATTATCACACTTAACCATTAGAAAAATGAAATTTAAATGTAAACATATATATATAAATACCAATAATTTATATAAGAAGTGCAGAAAAATGTAGGAAAAAAAAGTTTAAAAAGATTATCTAATCTAATATTTCACAAAATTAGTACGAAAAAGAAACATTTTGCCATACTGTGCTTATGCTTTAATTTCAAGCACGAATAATTTAAAATTACCTTTCATAAAACCATCCACAAGCAAAGTACATTTTCACAGTGATCTGGCTGAAAAATGATTAGAATTTACACAATATACCAAGATAATTAATTACAAATCTAAAAACTGCTATACAAAAATGAATAAAATTCCTAATTGAAAAAAATATCAGAAGGAAAACACAAACCAAAATTTAGAAACAACTTTTCAAAAAATATTATTGATTAATACTCATAGAATTGATGCCTATACAGAATTATTGACAATAAATAGATACCAGAATGTTCATGATGTTAGAATAATTTGTATTTTTTTTGTTCATTAAGATTTTTGATTGAGCAATTAATTAATTATAATAATAATTAAAACATTTAATTAAATCATTATAATTTTGAAGTAATATTTGTATTAAAAAATGCCACCTATCCAATTAATTTTAATAGAGAAAGTTTGTATTCATTTATGATGCTACAATATTAAGTCTAATAATTCTAAGAAAAAATATGAAGGCTGTCATCTGAAAAAAAGTCAATAAATAACATTTTTATTGGGGTTTTTATAGATATAGAGGTGAACAAAAAAGTTCCAATAAGCAAGGGCTGATAAAAAAAGCATTGACCACATTTTGCTAGTTCATTAAGAAACAAACAGGTGCATCAAAAAATGGATTTTAAGAAGGGTCTTGGAGAATTTTAATTGAGACTAATGAGAGCTATATAAAATACACAATGTTTGTTGTTGAATTTTTTTTTTTAAAGTAACAGGTGTGATTCTTAATTTAGCCATTCCCTGTTAGCTTGCTATGAACAAGTCACTCCTGAGACTATGCTTAATTTCAAAAATATATTTTTTCACTGTTTCTTTATAGTATTTTTTTTTTTTTTACTATTTATTGAAAATTAGGTTAAGACTTCATTCAGTAAACCGTATTAATAAGTACTATTTTTGCTCAGTGTTATATTTGCTATGAAACACCCAACATTTGTCTTTTTTAATTATTTAACCATCTGTTGTACAATAAAGTTGATTTTATGATGTTAAGTGATATTTTCACATGCTCAATTTTAATAATTCAACAAAACATATTTAAAATAAAACATCTGCAATGCCAGTTACTTACAAACAATTATGTTAAAACAATCAAATACGTAGTACCAAATACATTTATTTGAAAATTAAATCATTAAATTACTATCACTCTAAAAATATTAATCTGAGAATTATACAATTATATGGTATTAAATGGTCTAAGAAATTTTGAATTGATTGAACCTATCTAATAAAATGAATGAGTACATTGAGATATAATAGTTATTTTAGATTGAGAATTAAATTTTCTCAATTTTCAAAGTCAGTAAAATCAGTGTATATGAACAAACACTATTGATGTTAGCCATTTCTGATAATCATTATTTTACTTGTGCACTTTTTTCAAATGAAGAAAAATATTTGATGATCAAACAAAATTAATAGACAATTAAATATTTATTTAAAATATTAACAGTCTAAATTCATCACAATGCTGATAAATATCAGTTATAGATATAAAATTTATGATAGAGAAAGTGATATAATATAAAATATATAAGAAAAAGTGAGATGACATCATAACATTTGATAATTTTTTAGCATACCTAGAAATCCCCTTCCCTCCAAAAAAGATATATTTAAATGGACAAAACCTGTTATATTGTTTTTAATGAGAATTGTTAGTGAATACACATTGGTCAATTAGATGTTATTTCTCTCAACCTTGATTTTGGTTTTCTGAACCAGTAAACTTGTTTGTTCATTGAAGTGAGAAATGGTTTAACCTCTCATGTGATGCTCTTCATAGTACTATGTATAATATAGGTAGGATTTGTTGGTATTTCAAGTTTAACTTAAATTTAATCCTCTGAGGCGCCTGAAAAGATGGTGGCCTCGAGACCTGCTTATAAAATAAACATTACAATGTTACCTAAAAGAGTGATTGAAGTGCTACCACTGGGTAGCTTCTTCACAAGACTATTTCATGCCTTTGCTTGTAATTTTAGTTCTTTTACTTGTTGTATATATTGTATATACAGTTGTAAAAATCAATAAAAATATATTTGAAAGAAAAAAAAAACTTGAAGTTGTTATATCATTTCACGGGTGCCAAGCCCAGCAGATTAAAGTTCACATTCAATAATTTCAATATGTTTAATTCAGCAATAACACCTTTAATATTAACATAAATAAAAGTTCCTTGCTTATAAAACCCATTATTTAATATATAGGTGCTTAAATATTATGATTTATGAATTTATCTATGAAATTTTGCAAAATAAGAGTAACCAATCTACTTCTAATAGATTGAAAATATAGTTGTGTTTTTCAAATATTATCTTGTATATATATTTGCAATTAAGCAAATACAATTAAATATTGAAACAATAAAGTGTTAATTACTTCTTCAATCCATGCATAGGCAGATTTTTAGCTGTTAATAATACTCTTCTGTCTTTATTGGCCCTGATTTAGGCATGCTATTTATAAAATAGTTAAACGTAAAAGAATATACAGCTTATAAGTTATTCCATTTGTATTGTCTATCACCATAATACATAGTAAAGTGTAGCAGAGCTGCACTAGAGCTGTGGGTTCATATATATTTAAATGTATACTGTAATATACCCATCTTTTATAATTTTAGTATTTATTTATTTATTATTTGATAATTGTTTTAGGCAGGCTAACAATAGGATAAAAGTAAAATTTAAATTTAAAAAACAGCTCCTATTTGGTTGTTTGTTTACAAACATAGCATCCATTTTGGATGCTAAGAAAAAAGGTCCCTGGCAGGTAGGATTGGGTAAAAAAGGTACCTACCAGGTAAAGGTCAGTCAGAGTGGGGGTTATGAGCTGATAGGAGTCAGTAGTTTTTTGAGTGGGACAGGGAGAGTGTGGAGTTGAATATGAAGAGGAGGAACTGCTGTAGGGATATGAAGAATCATTGTTAGCCTGGCTGCATATTGTTTGTAATGGTTATTATTATAATTAAAAAGTTAAATAATAAAAATGTGCCTGATTGTCAAGAACCCATACCATACCCTGAGAGTAAAATGAATAATAATTAAGTAAATATTATGTGAAATGATTTTTTCTTAAAAGAATATTATTTTTAAAATAAGTATATTATAAAATTTGGCTCCCAACTCGGTGTGGCTTAATTTGTTAAATATTAAGACCACGACAATCAGTGCACAATTTATATTTTAATAAGTTTTTTATGTGTTACTTGTGTTAATTTGTGAGCAAACAATATGGAGGACCAAGGAAATAATAGTTATTCAGATAGGACAGAAAAGATTCAGATATTCAAACAATTCATGATGATGATGGAGAAATTGGAACAAAAGGTGGATAAATTTGGAAAAGAAATATTAGAAAACTTTACAAGTGTTACTACAGAAATGAAAATTGATCCCCAGAAAAGAACCTCCACTGAAGATGAAGAAAACAAGAAGAAAGAGCATACAGACAAAGAGTGTGTAACAGAAATAGTAACTCCTACTTGTACAGAAGAACCTCTATCAAAGGCTGTACCTTCTGAAGATCCTACTGACCAAGAGTGTGAACCAGAAACAGTAACTCCAATGTGTACAGTAGAACCTATGTTAATGACTAGTCCCTGTAATGTTATGATTGAAGAGGCCCAGGACTTAATGTATAGCTCAATTAATGTGAAGGAAACTGTAAATATCAAAGAAGATGAAATTTGTGAAATGAAACCATGTGACAGCAAGTGCTTAGCATTAAGAACTTTTATAAGCTCCTTAAGTCCCCAAAATCAACCACAGGAGGTATTTAATAGGTTAAACATTTTAAATAATTCAAAAAGTGGTTTCTCCATCTTTAATAATTATTTGTTACCGATTGTAAATTTATTTAATCAATACAGGGATGTGCCTATCAAAAATATCATCAGCAAAATTTTAACATATGAATTTTATAATGGTTATATGGTTTTGGATCATGTTAGGAAAAATCGGACACCATATTATTTTTGGACACGGCAGTCTTTATCCTTTTCCAGGAGATAAAAAGGGATGATTAGCGTTCCCTCCGTTAGATGAGCTAAAAAATGGGCAGTCTGAACAATGTTCAGATTGAACCATACTGGAATTATTAATTAATAAATTGTAAATAATGTAATTTTTGCTGAAGTTTTTTCATATTTAAATTTATGTAAGTTCACAAATTAATTAGCTAAAAATTTATTTTCAATTGTCAGCCTATAACAATATGGAACCATATCTTATTATTGGTGTTTTTGCAAAAGTTATTTTATTAAATTTGTTACCCTGTTATTTGGTAGATAATGTCTTTCTAAATTATTTTTTATGCACCTAGACCTGTTAGCAAGTAAAATTTATTTATATAGTTTATTATGAAGATTTGATTAGTTATATGTTCTTAATTGTATAATTTTTATGTGTATATAGTTCTAGTATATTTTGTCCCTAGTTAGTCAACATTTATCCTTGAATGTAAAATATTGTATAAGAACTTAATTTATAAAGTATTGAAAATATTTGTAACAAAGAAGGTTTATTAAGAGAAATAATGTGTTAATTTAAAAAAAGTTATATTAAAAAAAAAATATTTCCTCCCAAAATATTTTTTTTTTTTTATCTAGGATTGGGGAGAAATGTAATATACCCATCTTTTATAATTTTAGTATTTATTTATTTATTATTTGATAATTGTTTTAGGCAGGCTAACAATAGGATAAAAGTAAAATTTAAATTTAAAAAACAGCTCCTATTTGGTTGTTTGTTTACAAACATAGCATCCATTTTGGATGCTAAGAAAAAAGGTCCCTGGCAGGTAGGATTGGGTAAAAAAGGTACCTACCAGGTAAAGGTCAGTCAGAGTGGGGGTTATGAGCTGATAGGAGTCAGTAGTTTTTTGAGTGGGACAGGGAGAGTGTGGAGTTGAATATGAAGAGGAGGAACTGCTGTAGGGATATGAAGAATCATTGTTAGCCTGGCTGCATATTGTTTGTATTATGTTTGTAAGTTATTATTATAATTAAAAAGTTAAATAATAAAAATGTGCCTGATTGTCAAGAACCCATACCATACCCTGAGAGTAAAATGAATAATAATTAAGTAAATATTGTGATAAATTAATTTTGTTTATAAAAGAATATATTTTTAAAAATAAGTATATTATAATACATAAGTCCAATAGATGTTCTGAAACTTTGTAAAATGTATTTATTGATTTCAGATGGTTTCTTCGATTTTTTGTTTATTTTTTTTTACATCACTTTATGCTACTGAGACTAATCGGATGATGCTACAGTTTGAGTCCTAAATTTTGCCTATCAAAGTTTAATTATTCATCGCACAGGCTCGGGTCCACCTTTTTAAGTTCCCCTCCGAAGGATGGCATAACTAAGGATTTTTCAATCCCATTAAAAAATCCTAGGGCCACATGCAGGTTAGAACCCATGACCTTGGGCTGATTTCTTTAAGTCATTTTGAAGTACATACTCATTAATGATATTAAGTCATGTATTGAATACTCATACATAGACCCACATACAGCACACACACACACACACACACATATATTATATATATATATATATATATATATATATATATATATAATAAAAATTAAAACTGTTTAATTTATTTTAATACATACCGTTTATATCAAAATATAGAAAGAAATATTGGCATGTTTCAAATATACACTTTAGTGATAATAAATGATTTTGATCAGTTTCATAACTTTTAAATAATTGTTATTTTGCTTTTATTTCACTGATTAATATCTGAATAATTCGATACAAATAAAATTCATAACTTGTTCAAAACTTTTAGTTATTCATGCAGTCATACATATTTCAAATCTAATGATTAAGTAAAGAATAATGGGTACATGTATATGTTGTATCTACAAGGTAGACTGAGCAAGTGATCACAAGTGTAATAAATATTAACAATATTTATGTAATGGTGTACCTCAGAGGCACTTAAAATAATAACAAATAACTTATAAAAAAGTCAATCATTTGTAGTTTCCGTTGTTATTTTTTTATCTGTAATATCTTGTTGAGTTAAGTATTATCCAATCTTAAATTAACTCAAATTTATGTTAAATTAACAAAATAGAGTGCAAGAATATAAAATCAAAGGTATTTTTTTTGGTGCATTAAAATCATATTTACCTTTATCCTTAATATATTATTGAAGTGGTTAAGGATAATAATTATATTTTTAATTTCATTAAAAATATAATTCATTGTGTGCTCATAGAAAAAAAGATTAATAGATGTTTCTTTTTTACTCACAATATATGGGCTAAAAGCTAAAGAAATACATACTCTGGTTGGTTAGAAGAAAGAGATGATATAACAGGTTCACTTATAAGCCTTTCAGCAATTGGTCTAAATGGTAAATAGCCATGAAGAAAACCTCCTTTGTCTCCTTAAAGAAAATAAAAATATGATCAATAAATTACAATAAGTAAAGAGATAAACCATTCAACAACAAAATACTAAGAAAATAAAGCAGTGCTTTTCTTGACACATGAATATACGATAATATATTTACTAGTTAACATTATATAAATACATATAATATGTTTATTTGCTTATTAAACAAAATTACTATTGTTTTTTGCAGAAGTTAATCTCAAAACATAAACTTAAAAATACAGCAAAATGTTTTAACCAATAAATTTAGAAAATATTGATTTTGTTGGCACCAAAATGATATTTTCCATATCATACCTCTACTATCAATTTAAATTTTTTAAGCATGTTTTTTTATGGGATAGTATAGTTTCTCTTGATCAATGTCACTGCTTCTGAAAGCTGGAACAATGAATTGGACAAATTCGATAAAAAAAAAAAATTCCAATTTCATTATTACTGACTATTTATTTTTTTTATCTGCTGAGATATTTAAAATATTAAATTTGTTATATACAGCAAAATTCCAGATTTTGTTCTGCTTTCATGGGGTGGATGTTGAAGGGGTTGAGCACCAATCTGCATACACTTTAAAATTAAGCCTAGAAAATCTCTGCCTCATTTCAGAGGTTTAATGTTTCTTACTAGCCAAGGTGATTCCTTTAAATAATATAACACAAATAATGAAATATCATATTGGAACTTTATCATTAATACAAAATGATTTTATCAACAATTATTTAATGTAATTTATTGTAAATTATAATGCTTAATTATTGAGCGAATTTCTTAAAGCATAATTTTTTCATCTAGCTTTTAAAAATGTTATAAAATTTTATTTTTCTACTCAATAACATTTTTTTTTTTATTGCTTTATCTAATTTTTTAGTATTTTATAATGAGGATAGATATTTTAAATTCCAGTATTCTTCTTGTTTTCTGTAGAAAAAACATAATTCCAGCAAGACTATTTTGAAAAAGGGAATGTCCAATGGTATGTTCTAGAACATTTTATACCTGGTCAACGTTCAATTTTCTGTTGAACATTGAATTCACTTTGACATGAGCCTTAATTGAATTTTAATTTAACTTTAATTGTTTAATTAAAATAATGTAATAAATGATAAAATATCTCACATGTTCTAATCATAGTTAAAAGAAAATAAATTTGTTTAAAATTATTTTTGCCCCACAAAAAGATTTTGTTTGACTATTGCTGAGGGCAACTTCTTTAAAGGAAATTTAAAAATGCCACAGATCTCTATTTAAAAAATAATTGTCAATTTTACTTAAAAAAATGTTAATACCTGTGTTACAAGGAATGCCAGTAGTGCAGGATTGAGTGCTATCAGGTTTAATAGTTTTATCACAAGAACTCTCTTCACTAATAAAATACGGAGATGTATTACATGTCACAGATCTCGTTTGAACGCCTTCCCCACAAGAAACTGAGCACTAAAAGTGAGAGATGAATTATATACATCATTATTACGTATTAAACAAACCTTTATAATTCTTCAATACGAAGTTGACTCAACACATTTTACTATAAAATTTTGAGCCTGTTCTTAAAAAAATGTAACATGATTTTTTCTTCTCTAAATATTATTTTTCTTATAGCCTTTTTATTCTTATGGGAAAATAAGTTTGTTTTTGACAATATTTTCGAAGCAGTGAACTCTTGAAATCAGTGGAAATAGAAATTTACAGACTTACCAAAGAAGAGAAGAGTAAACAAAATAATAATGAATTTGTATGATTTGTTATTTTTATAACCTTATGTTTATTTTCCTCCAATCATATAACACAATTCAATTACTATAAATTATAATTAAAAAAATTACAGTTATTTTAATTAGAATTTATTTATTTGTAAATGTTTAAGTTTACTTACACCTGACCAAGGGCCCACTTCCCATGTTGGAGGGCAGGGTACAGTATTACATGGCTCTCTTTCCCTAGGCCTTGTTCCCTTACAAAGAAAGTCTGGAACCTGTAAATAAGACATTAATGCTTATACAGATTTTTTAAATAAATATAAATCATATTTTTTTGTTATATATTATAATTATTAACCAAAGCTAAACCTTTTTTATTATAAGGATGTGGTATCCATAAACATGTAAACAATTAATCATTTATTATATAAATTATTTTTTTGAGATCTTTTTCTTTATTGGTTCATAAAATTACTATGATCCTTTATAACTCAACTAACCTGTTATTATTTTTCCAACTGTACAGCCCTCAGGACATTTTAAGTAATATGATTTGACTTAAGTACATCAGCCTACAAGTTATTAATGAAATTTGACAAAATTAATTTCAATGTAAATGGCTAATTAGGAGAGTGTCTTCAAGAATGGTCTGAGGACTGGAACGTGAGAAAAACAATTAAATAAATGTGCAGAGTTATAAAGGATTGTAGTGATTTAATGAAACAGTCTGTCATTTTGTTATTGTAAATAAAAGCTTTAAATGGTGTAATTTTAATTTTTTTTTAAATTTATTTTAAATAAAAAAAAAATATATTAAATATTTTAAATGGTAAAATCAATAAGCTTGTCAAATCATAATACTGTTTACATACTAATGTATATTTAGATTAAATATACATTATTAAACAATATTTATTTTCATAATATAGATTAAATTTAAAAGAGCAAGTTATTTAACTAAGTAATTAATAAAAATGTCATAACGTATTTTGAATATGATATGTGGAATCAAAATTAATAATAAAATAAAATAGTTCATAAATTTATTATGTAATGTATTTACTTCATACCCAAAGAATTAAAGTAATATGTACTTCATTATTAATAATTAATAATCCCTAAATAATAAATGCTGCACTACATTCATATGACAAATGTTAAGAATATTGAAAAGTCAAATATAGGATATAATTTCAATTCATATGGAATAAGAATGGACATTCATATTAACTTGGTAAACTTGGAAAACATAAAAAAATATATGAACTTAATGATTAATAAATAAGAAACTTAGCACACATGCCTTTCATGTACGTTATTTAAATATAAATATAAAATAATATTTTCTAAGTTAGAGATTGACGAGATAGATATATCATCAATATAATATTTCTGTACCATTCAGATTATTTAAAAAAAAAAAAAAAAAAAAAAAAACCTTTGAACAGTAGTACAAACAAACATGGAGGTTGGAGATTTATTTTATTTTATATACAGTAGGTTCAGTTGCTCAACATATAGTCCTTGTGAGAAAACCAAGACTATATTTAATGATTGAGTAACAACAAAGAAAAAAAAAGACATAGTTGAGGACAATTTTTCATAAATGGAAGTAAGATGTAAGTATGAGGTAAGATATATCCCAAGTTATAAAATGTTGAACTCACTATAGTAATTTAGGAAGTATTTTTGTTAATGCCAGATTTCAATAAAACATATGAGGCATGATACTCATGTCATATTGTATAATGTTTTATTTTTTATTAAAAGAGGCAAGGTAGTAATAATGATAATAATAATTCTAATCAAGATATTCTTAAATTTATAATTATGTAACATGCTTTTTTTCATGTTTTGATATTATATTGTGAATGCTGAAATTAAGATTATGAGAAAATTTCGTTTTTAACAGTGAGAAAAACGAAACAAAATAAAGTATAGTATGAAAAGTCATTGTTTGTCATTAATCTTCTCTACTAATACCTGGTTCATGAACCTGTCTGTTAACAAACATTTAGAAGTTTGAAACAGACGCATATGGTATTGTAGTGTTACTCAGGACTGTAACATTGAATACTGAAACACAAGGAATTTTATGCCTATTAAAGATTAAATTTTCTAGCCTCATTGTTGATTCGACCAATTCCCAATGAATGCTGAAAAGGAGGGAAAATCATTCAATATAGTAATAATTTCAAGCAAAAAGTAAATACCAAAAATAATTTGATTAAAGAAAATGTGCGCAAAAAGATAATAATAACAATATCTTCAGTATTTTACAGCAAGTTCTTCTACAATCATTACTATAATCAGAGATATGAATGAAGATTCCACAGCTATCATTCTGAAAGATCTGAAGTTGTTGAAATGAATAAAAATGTTTGGTCTGATACTATCCACATAATATTCTGGAGGAACCAGTACGAAATGTAAATACGCAATTTAGCTGAGATGACAAAATTATTAAAGACCAGAAGAAAATGTGAAGAAAACAGTCTAAATATTTTGGTTATGATAAAAAAAAAAAAAAGAAAAAAAAGAAAAAAAAAAAAAAAAATGAAATGGCTAGAATCATAGAAACTATTCCAAAACTTTTCCTCCTAATATAATTTTCTTGAATTCTCTACCTGGTTGAAGATACTTTTTCAGTATTCTAAGATGAATAAATGGAATTTTATTTGAACAATTTTAAAATTAAGATGCAAAAACAATATTGCAATATTGAAGAAACAGGAAATTAAAACAAATATATACAGAAAAGAATTTTAAGTACAGCAAATAACAAATTATGCTGTGGATAGAAAGCTTTACAAGAGCAGATAAAGTTAACATGTAGTTAATTTCAGGTAAAATTTCTGTTTACGTTAGGTTCACAGGGAAATAAAAGGAAAATGCAAAGAAGCTCCTCAGGTATGTTAGTGAAGATGGGATTCTTGATATAAAACCAATTTCTACAGGGAATGGCTCCCAGAGGAAATGTGGAAAAAATATTTGCAATATGAATAATTTACATATAATATTAAAATAAATAACAATAGATTTTTTGAATTTATTTACAAAATGCAGACTTGCTAATCAAATGTGATTTTGAAGTCTATGATTTCATAAGTGTAGAGAAACTTGATATAGATATTTCCAATAAAAAATGAAATAGATGCATCTGTACTAATAATACTGAAATACATCAGAAGATCTAAAAACAAAATAAAAAGTAATGTCATGTTCATAATTATGGCATGTATAAATAATTAGATTAAATATGAATTCCATTCAATGAATAAAAAAATAAAGGTTTGATTTTAAATAAATCTACAAAATGAGATAACAGAGGAACAAATAAATTTTTGCAGCAAGACTTAAAGGAAATAATATAATGATAAATGAGCTATTATAATATGTACATGAGCTTACACCCGATCATAAAATTATAGTAATCAAATGAGGCATTCAGTTATCTATCTAATGGGTGTTTCAAAGTATATTGAATTTTAATACAGAATATGATGCCAAAGAAAAATTATTTTGATGATCTAAGTATCTGCTATTAGTAAATCTCAATCATTAATTAAACAGCTAGTTAAAAATGTAATGTAGATGAGAAAATTACAATGTTATTGAGCTTAATATATTGTTATGAAGAATATCAACATATTTTGCTAAGGAAACACTACACCAATACATCTTCCTTAATGCTGTTAGTACATCTACAAATATTACATGCCTTTGTTAGAGTAGAGTTTGCTTTTCTCATGCAGCTGAATGTTCTACTTCTTGATCCACCTCCACAACTAACAGAGCATTTGCTCCAACTACTCCCTACCCATCTGTAACAATTCAGAATCATTTAACAATGACTACATTTTTATTTTTCGAAAAAATAAAACTATAGGGACCAACATGCATTTTATAAAAATCATAATAAAGAAAAACAAGTAAAAAATAACCTAGAGGAAAATATCTATCTAAGTGTAACTGTGCCATAAATGATAAAATTTGTTAGATAAATAATTAGTAATGATAAATAATTAGTGATATTAAAGCAAGTACTTCAGTAATAGCATAAAAGAATTTGTCTCCTTAATCAAGAAGATTTCATAAATCAAGTGCTCTTATAGAGAAGTAACATAAAAATTATTGTTTGTTCATATTAATAATAGTTTTCGTTCTACTCATTAATAAATAATAAAGAAAATAAATAACTGAAGTGTGATCATAAATTATATAATAAAATAGCTATAAATTATGAGTTGCTAAATAATAAAATAAAATGAAGGAGGCAACTATTGACAACTATGAAGGAGGCAGGTTACTTAGTTCATTTAAGGTCAAAGGAGACATCCTTTGAAGATGTCTATAAGCAGAGTAATTTGTCATTAAAGATTGAAATCAGGATCCAGACCAATATTATTTTAAAAGTTATTTAATTCACTTTGCATCATATTATTATTATGAATTTATAACTGGCATTATGAGAAAATCGAAAGATATATACAAAACATGTCTAGTTAACATTAGTCTGTGTATACATTACACTCAAGATAAACTCGTCGATAAAACAGTAAGACTCACTAATATTTAGATGTATTGTAATTTATAGAGAAAAATGAAGTAAAAAAAAAAAAAAAAAAAAAAAAAAATCAGAGTATTTATCATTATAAGATTATTAATAATAAAGATCAATATGAATTATAATTATGTCTTCAACCTACAAACTCTTAAATAGTCCTAAAAAGTACTTCTTTTAGGTACTTGTTGGATTTTGAAATTATTTTTAAATAAGTAAAATAATATATATCACCTAAATTCTTTAGATTTTTATTATCATGTTATATATATCCAAAACAGACAACCAAAATTTGAAAGACACTAGGGTTTTCTCAAGAATTATTGGGAAAAGGCAAAAAAGCTATGTCAATTTTGACAGCTAATATTGTTCATATTTTTTTTAATATCAAACAAACCAAGCCTAATCTTGTTAGATATATTCAGGCAGGTTAGTATACCATGCCGTTTTGAAGATCTGAGAAATTAGTTTTCATAATGATAAATTACTTATTATGGTTTAAATGATAATAGGTGGTAGTGGAATCTTCAGACCACATAAATTAAGTAAAATAAAATAAAATCATAAAAAAATGCATTATATTTTCTTTTACAAAACATATACCAAATAAATATAAACAATTAAATAACATATACACAACTACATAATTCAATATGTTTATTTAAGATTCAAGCATAAACTAAAACATATGTAGGTAATGGATACAAACTTGGCTGGGCATGAATGAATGTTACATTCTATCATTTTTGTTTCTGGTTTCTGTGATTCGTCACATAACTGAGAGTCTACAATATGACCAGTGACAATGTTTCGACATAAAACTTGAGACATTTTATAACCTGAAAAAAAAAAAATATATATCTATATAGAAAATATGTTGAAGTCGTATAGGGCTAAAATTTAAAGTGATATATGAATGTAATTAGAGTAATTTAAAAACAAAATTAAGTACCATCACATCAAATCTAGACACAATATTTATATCAGTATATATTATTCATAAGAAAGACCAATTATATGATATTGATTATTTTGTCAATATAATTTTTACCTAACTTATGATAACATCAATTCATAGAATATGTGGGGAGTCCTAAAGTCTTAAAAGTTTATATAGTTATATTGACAGATTTTTATTTAGTCCACTCATCCCCAAGATTCAAACCCGAAAAATGTAGTTTAGAGAAATAGATAAAATATCATATAACACAATGTGTAATAATGTAGGGATTGAGTATGAGGCTCAGAAATTTTATTATTTTTTATAGTAAAATTTATAAACTTTTTCAAGAGACAGCTTGGCCTGTAGTTAGAAGTCTGTTGAAGGAGGAAAGCAATGAGAAATGAAGCCGCGATTGGAAAATTCATCAAGTGGTGATATGTTTTTTTAAACCTTTATCAATCACGAACAAACTAAAATATCAAAAATATTGATATATACAGGAATTACTAATAAGATTATTTTCTGATTAAGAACCAAAATAAAGCATATATTTTTATTTTTTTCAAATGACAGAAAAAATACTAATATTAATATTGAATGTGAATTTACTTAGGGACAAAAACTGAGTTGTGATGGCCACTCTACTACTAATAGAATTATTGTGGAGGAATTTTGTTCCGAAAAAGAGTATTTGGAAACACTGCGTGGCTGAGATGAACAGACAGTTGACAGAAAGAAGAAAAAGATAATTTTTTGTATTACTGAATCATTCGACAGTTCTGCCATTCAAAGTAAAATATTGAGATTTATTTATCTCTATTTTACTTATTGATAAATTTGAATATACTATGAACAATATCATAATACAATAATAAAAACACAATGCAATAATAAAAATTATTTAAGAGTGAAATAATTTCAATATTTAAGTGTTTTATTCTATATTTCATAATTTAAAACACTAAAATAGTTTAATGGCTTATTTCGCATTACTGAAATATACATTTTCTAACTCGAATTATGATTCCTAAAACTTTTTTTTTTTTTTTTTTAATTATTTATTGATATTTACAATTATATTATACAACACAACTAGTAAATAGGCTAAAAGCAAATAGACATGAACACAATTTTTAGAGAAGCTACCCATTGGCAGCACTCTAAAAATTATAACTAGAAGGTCTCGAGGCCATCTTCTTTCCAGGTGCCTCAGAGGATTATTTGGTATTAAAGAGGAAGAAAGGATTGAAACTAATGGGTTAGAGTGGGAATGTAGTTCCTAAAACTTATTATTTTTGTTTTGCTTACCATTTCCGCATGTAACAGAGCATAATGAAGCTGGTTCAACTACCCAGTGGTATAATGGCTGGGTACAAGTGGAACCGTCTCCTCCACATACCCCACATATGTCCACTCTAGCTTCAGAACCAATAACTAGGTCACATCCAACTCTCTACATCAAATTATTGTATTAATATTCAGTGATAAATAAAAAAAGAAAGAAAATGTTTTAGTGATTAATGATCTGAAGTGTGTGATAATCTTCCAAAAAAATGCACTAACTCATTTCATCAATTTATGTTTGGCTAACATAGGTAATGATTGTTCTATTAAGAAAAACATAAGCAACAAGAAGTTTAGCAATTATGCTGATTAGTATAACCTCAGACTAATAGATTGTAGTAAAAATGATAAGAACATTGATATCTGTTAGCCGCCTTACCATTCTCCTTAAATTGCTTTTATTACCCAATTATAAATTATTTACATGTATATTGTGTAATTTATGTAGTGATTTATTTAATCTCCAACAAAGAATGATATTGGAAACTTAAGCATTTGAGCTTGGCATAGGGATGTGGCGACCCCATTGCCCAGCCAAAAGGTTGCAGTCAGCTACCGGCCTTCAAGGTAGAGGAAACAGTACACTAACAGACATACAGTACACCTTCACACCACACTATACACAAGTTCATCATAAGGAGCCACCCAGATGGGGGAGCAGGTCAGGAGACTCTAAGGAGGCAGCCCCTCCACCTGAATCGGGGGCTGTGAGGGCTAATAAAGTTTCGGCACAAGAGAATGTACCTCTCTGCCTGGTGCTTCAATGATGGTTTCACTGTGAACCAGATAGACCATGTTCTGATAAGCAGGAGATTTAGATCTAGTATAAGTGAATAGAGGAAGAGTATTGGACAGAAAATAATTGACAAAAGGGCACACTGGTTTGATTTAGATTGCACACAGGCTACGGATGAGAAGAATGTCGCATACCGCCTAATGATTCACAGAAGAGATGTAAGAGCATCTATGGAAGAATATAGAAAGGAGAGGAGGACTGAAAAATGGATCCATCAGAAAGGAAAAACATCATAGGATACGAAACTAATGGAAAATATTGAGACATAAAGGATCCAGAATGAAATCTGAAAGTTTTATTTCTGGATAATAAGATGACATTGTTCGAATGAAAAACAACAAGGCCCCAGAGTTGATGAAATACCATCTGAATTTTGGAAATATGGAGGAGAAGCAACAACTAAATTTATGCAAAATCTGATTTAGGATTTTTGGGTGGAAGAGTACATTCCTGAAAAATGGTACAAAACTATAATTTGTCCTTTTCATAAGAAAGGGGATACTCTTAACTGCAAAAACTACAGAGGAATATCCCTTAAATATCCAGATTCACCATTTATTCCTGGATTTGACAACGTGATTCGGTAAGAACTGTATTAAGGGATGATCGCTCCCGGTATCCCTCCCAAACTAGTCCACCTTGTCGGTATGACAATGAAGGCTACTCAGAGCTCAGTGAGAGTATCCGGAATCACATTTATGACACATCATTTTTATGAATCTCCAAAGAACAGCTGCTAAACTTGGACTACAAGTAAGTGAGAAAAAAAACAAGGTATAAGCTCTTTTTTAATTATTATCATTTTTTTTTGTTCACCCCTACCTTGCCTTGAAGGCTATTAATGGCGAGATAATAGTCCCCCCCTACGGTACCAAGTCGCGAACTCGTAATTTTTTTGGTTTCAAGTTTTGCTCATCTGTGGTAGCAACTGGCAACGTGCGTTTAAAGCAACGCGTGCCAACCCACTCAGTTACCCCGCCCACAAATTAAATTCTCGGCAATCCTAACAGAGGAGAGTATCATGTAACCCATTTTTACGGCGAGTTAAAGTGGCTCCTTCCCCGAATCCGCAGACAATATTTCCTAGGATCATACCTTTACCAAGTCATTAAATCCCAACACCCTCCATACATTCACAGTCTCCTACAGTTTAAATCTTCAGTCCACACTCTTGAAACAAGATCGCGCCATTTCGACCTTTACTTTCCTACCCATAGAACTAAAACTTTTGATCGTTCCTTCCTGGTCCGCTCCTCTATTTTCTGGAATTCTCTATCTACTCATATCCGCCATGAGTCCACACTCTTGAAACAAGATCGCGCCATTCCGACCTTTACTTTCCTACCCATAGAACTAAAACTTTTGATCGTTCCTTCCTGGTCCACTCCTCTATTTTCTGGAATTCTCTATCTACTCATATCCGCCATGCTGCTTCTCTCTCCTCATTCAAATCCCAACTTTTCCAATACCTTTTATTATCACAAAAAGACCCTTAAATACAGTGATTCTTATGTTCCTAATATCACACTTTGAAAGAAAAGTAATATATGTTCTTTATTTAAACGCTGTTATATTTTAATTTTGTTCAACCCAATATTTTTCAAGAACTGTTTTTATTTTATTTTATCATATCATATATTTTTATATATATATATATATATATATATATATATATATATATATATATATATATATATATAATATATATGTGTGTGTGTGTGGATATTCGTGTGTGATATGAACACTCGAATTAACCCATCTGTGTAATAAAGTATTTAATTATGTTCCTTCTGTCTGTTGGCCAGACATGTTGTATATTTAAATTGTACAATTCTGTTATTCTTAGGGGACCCAGTCCCAGAATAAAAATTATTTTATATTTCTATTTCTATGTAGGAGGAGCTGTGAAAATAAGGGACTTCAGCTTTGATGTTATAGTGGAATGCATCTACCTTGGAACACAACTAAACTCAGGCAATGATAAGCAACCAGAGATACAGCGTAGGATTATAGCGGCCAATAGGTGCTTCTACGGACTTCTGATGCATCTAAGGAGCAAGTCTTCTCCAGGACAACGAAAATGAGAATATATAAGACCCTAATCAGGCCGGTTCTCTCATACTCTCGGAAAGCCCAGGAATCATCCCTACTATGATTTGAATGGAAGATCTTAAGAAGGATTCTTGGGCCTGTGTATGAGGGCGGTACATGGAGAACGCTGAGCTTATGCGTCTCTAAAAAGACCGGAACATTGTACATTTTATAAAGTTAGAGCGTTTGAGATGGGCAGGGCATATTGCAAGGATGAGTAGTAATGAAGTCCCAAAAAAGCTCCTGGAGAAAAAGATTTTTAAACCCAAAAAAGTGGGTAGAACTCGTTTGCGATGGGAGGATTGTGTGGTAGCAGATTCGCAGAACATGTTGGGGATTAGAAATCGGAGAGTAGCAGTAAAAAACAGGGACGACACGCGGCTCAGACTAATGGAGGCCTTGAGTATTCACGAGTTGTAGCGCTACTGAAGAAGAAGAAGTAAGCATTAGAGCATATGGAACATGAAAGGAAAAACTCTGAAAAGACTGAAAGTAATGAAGAATATCAAATTTAATATTTAAAAACTTCAATAAAACAGAATAGATTTTTATGATAAGATTAGTTCTTTGTAATATTTGGAATAAGTTTTAATTAATTTAAAAATTCATACCTGGCATTTACCGTTAACACAAAGATCAAGTGTTCCTGGTTTACAACGTGTACCATCTTGCACTTGAGGAGCAAGTGTAGCCACTAATCCAGTATTGGCAATGCAACGGAGCTCGCATGGATCATCTTGAGGTCCTTGATAAGCACTCCATTCAAGGATTTGTCCTTCATATGGTATTTGGTTGAAGGACGCACACTGCTGATCTCTGAACTCCACTCCATCAGGGCAAGCCTATTCAAAATGAAAGGGGCAACATTTAAGCAATCATTTTGATGAAGCCATATACACTGCCGGACAAAATTAAAGGATCACTTACAAATATTTATATTATTATTACATAAGAGATAAAAATAGGAATTCCTTTGTCCCAGACTGGACTTTGTGTTGTATCTTATCAAGTTGATCCTCTACCTGTTTATATTCCCAACCGTTTATGGAGAAAAGGGTCAGTTAATCCTCTTCTTTTCTTTCTTCCTATCAGTAAATGGTTAGTTGTTAGCAAAGATTCATCTTATTGAAGATTTTCTACATTCAAGAGACTTTAGTTTTTACTTGTGAGTTTAGTAAGAACGTTGCGATGGCCAACAGAAGAGCATTGACCGAAAAGGAATCAATTCGTGCTGTTGCTTTGAGTGAAGAAAGGTTTTCTCAAAGGCATATTGCGCAATTGCTCCAGCGGTCACAATCCGTAGTGTCCAGGGTGCTTAATAGGCACCGTCAAACTGGAGGGCATACAAGAAGAGTCGGACAAGGCCTTCCGAGGTCAACTTCCCACCGTGATGAGAGATTTTTTGCAACTGCATGCTCTTCGGGATCGCCGATCAACTGGTAACAGTCTGCGTGGTCTCCTCCAGAGGTTCAGGAATGTGCAAATTTCAGAGCGAACCGTGAGAAGACGACTCAACGATTATGGATTGACCTCCCATCCTTCAGCTACTGGACCTCTTCTTTCCAAGGAACACCGGGTTGAGCGCTTGAGGTTTGCTCGGGAGCACCTAAACTGGACTCAGGAAGATTGGAGCCTCATATTATTCAGCGATGAGTCAAGATTCTGTCTCCGATCTCCAGATGGACGGGAATAGGTATGGAGAAGGCGGGGAGAGAGGTATGCTCCATGCACTTTTTCTCCAAGGGTTGCGTTTGGTGGTGGGTCAGTGATGGTGTGGGGGGGGCATAAATTTAAACTCCCGTACAGAGTTGGTTCTTTTGAACCGTGGCTCTATAACTGCTGACAGGTACATTAGGGAGGTACTTGAGCCACATGTAATACCTTTCGCCAGAAATATCGGAGGTAACTTTATTTTTATGCACGATAATGCCCGACCTCACGTTGCTCGATCAGTGCAAAATTTTCTCAGACAAGAAGAAATTGACGTTATGGTTTGGCCACCCAGAAGTCCAGATATGAACCCAATAGAGTATGTAAGGGACATACTTGGAAGACGTGTCCGCGCCCGAGACCCACAAAATTTGGCAGATTTAAGGGAAATGTTAGTAGAAGAGTAGAACAACATCCCAGAACAACATGTAAGAGCCCTGGTCGCTGGAACGGGCAGGAAAATGGAAGCAATTATCAGAGCTAGAGGTATAATACCAATTATTGATCATTGATAATAAATACCAATTATTGATCGTTTTCCTCGAATTCTTCCTTTTTATTCAGTTTTGTTATTTCATTTCATTTTAAAGATTTACTTTTTCATTTTGAGACTGTAGGACATTTTTATTTTTTGATTTGTTTTCCTATTAAAAATTTCTAGAAAAGAATTTTTTATTACCCTTATAATAAAGTGTGACTTCCAAAGAAAAAAGAATATTTTCAAAAATACCCTATACAGTTCAGTAATTTCAAAATATTGAAGTGATCCTTTAATTTTGTCCGGCCGTGTATTATACGACATTTAATTATTCAGAATGATCTGAAAATTATAATTTTTTAAATATACCCCGGTACATGATTAAAAGTAAAGTAAAGGTAAACGATCGGATGTATATAATAATTAACTTAGTCTTTGAAATCTAACAAGATAGTGATGGACCAGTAAACAGTTTGAAAATAGAAAAAATAAATAAATATATAAATATATATATATATATATATATATATATATATATATATATATATATATATATATAAATAAATTCCGTATTATCCTAGGCCATTTCCCTTTAGAATAAAACATACAGAATGTACAAAAAGTGCTTTGGAGTCTTAGAACATATTAAATACATATAAACAAGTTAATAATTACTAATTTAAAATAGACATATTTAAATGAGAAGTAAACAACAACAAAAATCAAAAAGCTTATTTAAAATTTTATTGAGCCTGGATATTCATAAAGTGATTAAATATGCGGGATTTGAAGGTAGAAAGAGAATTGGAGTGACGGATGGAAGGAGGAATGGAATTCCATAGGATTGTGGATCGAATGAGAAAGGATATTTCGAAATGTGCAGTTCGGTGGGCCGTACTGTATAAATCTGAAGGCCTAGAGCTTGTATAACGAGGATGGACAGAGGATTTGAATTGTAGGAGGTCAAAAATGTATGATGGACGGCGGGATTGCATAGCTTGGTAAAGGAATGACGCAAGGAAATCCTTGCGTCGATTGGAAGGGTAAGCCACTTCAACTCGCCATAAAATTATGATACGGAGGTGTACCTAGGAATCGGAAAAAGCAATTAATTAAGCGTTTAATTTTTACCTCGAGATCCCAGAAACATCATCGTATACCGTACATCAATAGTCGAAGTGGGGAAATATTAGAGAGGTAAGGAGTAGTTTTCGGGTTTTATGAGGCAATAGGTGACGGAGGGAATACAGTCGCTTGAAAAGGTACGACGGGAGATTTCGGAAATATGATTTTTGAAGGATAGAGTTTGGTCGAAGGTTACTCCCAGATTCCTGACAGTCGGGTGGAACTTTATAGAATTACTATTTAGGTACAGAGTTGGGATATGTGGAATAGTTTTCAGAGGGTGATGGGATCCTATAACAATTGCTTTTGTTTTTTTAGAATTTAATTTTATCTTATTTACTACAGCCCAGTGACTTATTCGATTTAAGTCCTCTTGTAGTCTTTTTGTAGCTGCTAATACACACACACACACACACACACACACACATACATACATATATATATATATATATATATATATATATATATATATATATATAAACAGTTTAAAATTATCGGAGTTCTTTGGAACTGTTCAGTTAGGCAGTGGTAACTAAAACAGGTCTGTATGTGCTGTAGCATAATTGCTTGTGGCAGATATTTAAATAGACGGGATCGTTCAAGGAAACAATTTCAAATAAGCAAATAGTAACTGAACACCAAACCAGTAGTAGTGACGTAATGTATTGGGTTGTTTCACATGAAATGTCCGTTTTTATAGTTTCTGAAATACATAAAGGATTTTGCAGGTTTCTGTTGTTTTCTTCCGAACGTTTACATATTTAAAGTAAACAGTTACTAATCCTCTACCTTTGTATTATAAACATTAGCTTTCCAATCAATTACCCACTTTTTATTATACCTCCAAATATGAACATGGAACCACGCGATTTTCGAGTAATATTTTTGTACGAGTTTAAACTCGGCCATTCAGCAGCTGAGGCCGCTAGAAATATTTGAAAGGCGTTTGGGTAAGGGAGTGTTAATTAACGGACCATTCGCCATTGGTTCGCCAAGTTTTCGACTTGGAAAACTTGTCCCGAGGAAGACCTCCGTCTGTAATAGACAACGATGTTCTCAAACATAAAGTAGAAGGAAACCCCTACCATACAGTTAAAGGACTCTCAGCACAACTAAATGCAAGTGCATCTACCGTTTCCAGACATTTAAAGTGTATTGAGAATAAAAAAGCTCGATACATGGGTACCTCATGATCTCACTGAGCGCCATGTTTCAATACATACCGTGCAAAAATTGAAAGAACTGGGCTACGAAGTTCTTCCGCACCCACCATATTCTCCCGACTTGTCTCCAACAGATTACCACCTGTTCAGGAATTTAGACAACTTCGTCAAAGGAAAACTTTTAGAAAATGATGATCAAGTGAAAAGTGCGTTTTCAGATTTTGTTTCACTTCAAAGCTCAGAGTTTTTCAGTTCGGGGATCAAAAAGTTAGTGTCACGTTGGGAAAAATGTGTAGAAAAAGAAGGCAAATACTTCGAATAAAATTATCTTGTTTTCATATTGTATTTTTAATAAAAATCATTTACCTTGAAAACGGACATTTCATCTGACACAACCCAATAGTTGTTGCAAGGGGATGTTTCTGGGTCACTTTACAGCTTCGTTCTATTCTAACGATTGTTCAAATATAATGTCACTGATTTTGAACATTTGTATCTTTGAAAGTTTATTTTTACTGATATAACAAAGCGAAGGGAAATAAAAATTGTGCGGAAGGTTTCGATTGATTTTAACTTATAATTAAGCTTCGAAGAAGTGGTGGTCTTACTCAAGCCTAGTACTTACTTCCATTGTTTCGAAGGTTTATTATTAACGGAGCTCAGCATGCTTCGTTACTGAGTGTTGATTAATTATCGTATGGAATAATTATTGTCACGAGATCTCCCGTTCTGAGAGTGGAATAATTTGGAACTGGATTTGTGAAGCATTTATAATGAAAATGACAATTTTTTGCTTTGTTGTATTATCTGAAGTATTAATTAAATATATCGAAAGTAAACAAGAGGTATGTGGGTCTAACATAATAATGAATGGTACATTTACTTTACCCACAACATTAGTGTATATTATACTATGTCTACACCAATTGGGACGTTGATTTCCAAAAGTTACTATATCCACGTAAGACAAATTTACAGGAAACGCAAAAATCGGTCTTACTTGATTCTTTTTTTTATTAAAATATAATTGATTGATTTTTAAGCGTGTTGTCAACTTATTTTTCCAAATTATTGCACTTTTCCTATGACTTTTAAACAATATAATATGGATATAGTACTTTTTGGAAAGAACTAAAACGGATATAGTACTTTTAGGAGGAATGTAACGCGTAATAAGTGGGTAACAGAACCCATAAACTTCCTCATGCAACATTACTGATAATTAACATCTTTATATTGTTAATTACTAAGCTATGTATATTTCCTTATTCTCTCTCTGAGAAAAATCTTTCTTTGTTGGTTAATTACATTGATTATCTAATCTTCATAAAGAAAGTGAATATTCAAAGGACAATTTATCTATTTGTGGCACTATAATAAGAAAGTATGTAATCATGAAGTTTGTTTTGAACTTGTATTTACAACAATATTTAACCATAGAGACTGATAAATAAATAACTTTTAAGGTTTTATTTTACATAAAAAAATCAAAAAATTTACTACAAAGTTAGATCAGGCACGGTTTTTCTTATCATACACTCCTGGACAAATTAAAGTGTAAACCCAGATTCTCATTAACAGAATTATAAATTAATAATTTTTTATTTTCCATAGGTCAGGTTTTAAGTAAAAAAAAAGTTGTCAATAAAAGAAAACATTTATTAAATATATTTAGAACTCGAAAATTATTTAATTGATCAGCTGATTACAAAGTTGGCCACAATAAAGGGGACACGTAAAATAAATTCTCCTTTGTTATCGATAACTTGTAGTAAGTGACGGTTTATAGAACCACACAGATTTTTGATAAGATTTGTCTTTTTTTCTTTTAATGCTACTGCATCATCCTGAACCGCTTTCCATAATTATTCATCTGAATTGAACGATCCCTTTAGGTAGACTTCTAGGGAGAGACTCTTCCAATAGTTCTAGATTGGATTTGGGTCTGGGGAGCGGTCTGGCCACTCAAGCGTTTGGAGATTCACTTCCGAAAACCCATGTTTAGTAGAGTTTGATACATGGATAGAAGCATTATCTTGAAGAAATTTAAAATTTCTGTCAGGGAAGATAGTGCCCAACCATTGTAACACTTTTTCTCTGACTAAGCTTAAATAGCTTCAGCTATTAGCTCTTCCTTCAGTATTTTAAGGAGACAATCGCCCCCAGACGCGGTTATGGCGCCCCAAACCATAATACCTCCTCCTTTCATCTGTCGCTTTGGGCGGTTAAAATATGGGTTTTTTCCACTTTTCATATACCTAAATTCATTTTCTAAACCATCTTTTGAAAATTTCTTTTCATTAGTGAAAGCAGTCCTTTTCCAGATAAATTCACCCTTGGATAGCCATTTCACGGCTTTGGCGACCCTGATCTCTGTGTTGTTTTGTCAGAGGAATTTTTTTTCTCGATTTTCTTCCACTTAATATTCATTTTCGGTAACGTTCTTCGAACCGTTCGTGAAGAGGATGCTAAATTTAAATTTCTTTTAATTTTCGTGATGTTACGATTTCCCCATCTTTTGCCAAATGACGAATTTCTTTTTTTTCTTAATTCTTCACCTTCTTACCAACTTAATATAGGGTCCGGGCTTCTTTTTAATTCGGTTGTAGTCCGTTTTGAACATTTTAGACTGTTGAGTGGGAAAGGCCGAATCTGTCTTCAAACCTCGGTAACTGAACCCTTAGCTCATCTCTTTCTTAACTCTTTCAATTAGATACTGAGAATTAAACATCTTCATTGGTTAGGAGTGCTTTGTTCTATAAGACTACGAAAAAAACTGCCTTTAATCTGTCATTTTTGTTGATTTCTCGCAGTGCACACTTTATTTTGGCCAACTATAGTTTGTTTATTTTATAAGATTTGGATCAAAGAAATCATAGTACTGTCTTCTTTCAAATTTAAAAATTTATCGAGTCTCTACTAACTAAGGCTAGATGTTTCATCATACAGCCACTTTTATATCCCATTAGCTTTATAATAAGGATTGTACACTTTAATTTGACTAGGAGTGTATTTGGCAAGTTCGTGGAATGCTAATTCCAACTATTTGCTGTATCAAATACCATTATTCTATTAAAATGTGAGGTTATGAAAAAAATTAAACCAAATTTATGTTACTGCAAAAAGAAATACTATGAAAAAACTTAATTTAATTGACAATCTACAAAAACCAAAGCGACGCAACTAAGTTGTTTTTAAAACAGCCTAAAAACTGATTATTAGGTTAAAACCATAGCGAAATAAAAGCGGCGATTCAAGACATGAACAAAATGAACTAATAAAAATGCACAAAATGAAGGAAACAATAAATTAATGGTAATATATTGTGGGGTTAGGTGTTTCTGCTGTATAAAAGGAAATATAGTACCTATTGGAGGTTATCTGCCTACAGAGGATATAATAAGTTTTGGAAAAAATTGTTTTTAGTACCTTTTGGTATGAAATGAAATGTGGATGTGGTACATTTTGGAATGAAATGCAATTTTTAAATACGTTTTTAAAGGATTTTTATTTTTTTTAGATAAAATATGATGACGGATTTAGATAAAACTGAACCATTAGTATATGAATATGTCAAAATATCAGTTTTTAAAAAAATGTCCTTGAGTATCTTTTGGAAATCAACGTCTCAATTATGTTAAGAGTTCAAGACTCACTAAACGGTTGTATCACTTATGTATACTATTTATGTCATGAACGAACTTAGTATATGGAATATATATTCAGTATTCAGAGCATTGTAAATAGCACATAATCTCTTTGGTGGTTAGCAAATAATTAATTACTTAACAATAACTGATCGACAAAACAAGCGAATCATTTACTAATACGCCTGAGCCTAAAATATCCTGTATGAATAATAGTGTTGCGATTAGTAGAGAAGTTTAATAGTATCCCCTTTAATGAGTTTAATTAGAGTTTATTCGAAAATAAACAACATAAAATGAATGGAGATCAGAGTTTTTTTATTTTACCAATTACAATTAAGATCTAAAGTAGCGTTAATGCGTCTTTGTGAGGGTCCGATTAAGAAAAATAACTGAATGAAACTAAATGAATGTATATATAGAAACTTGAGGCTTTTATGTCCTAAAAATGAAATAATTGACATGAACTCTAATTATATAGATTAATATTACTCACCTGCATATTACACAACCTGTATCGAAGAGTTTCACCAAAGCAGCCATTAACTTCATTACATTTTCTTATTTGAAATGACGTGCCACCATCACACGTTCGAGAACATGGCGACCATTCTGACCACATTCCTTCCTAAATTATAAATATATCAAAATTAATATTGAGGAAACACTTTCCAAAATTATAGTTTTGATTTGGAATAAAATTATGAAATAGCTAATGCATAACAGCCAGTGACAGAAATGAAGTGTAATATAGTAATTTATTTTAATATCTGTATATGTGTACAGTACCATTTATTTTAACTTTTACTTACCTATATATGAAATATAAAATATGGGAAATAATTGCGATAGTGAAATTTTTTGAATTCGATTTTTTGCCAGAAATGCACATTTTGTAGTCGAAAGAAATGACCCGCAGAAAGGTCTGTGTGTTTGTGTCCGTGTGTGGTAAGTCTAGCTGGAAAACGATTATTTGTATGTTACTAAAATTTCATATTTCAGAAGCGTATCAACGCCTACTGTTTAGTTTTATTGGTTTGTTTTTTAATTTTTTATATGATTGACAAAGTTTGGATGAACAGATGAAATTCAGAAAGTTAAAACCAGAGTCCTGATGATGAGAGTGAGATCCCGAAACGTTTATATGATGGAAGAATAAAAAATGAAGGATTTGGAAGAAATATATCAGCCCTAATATCTACCCCTAATATTATGCTATCTTTTCCGTTAATAGGAGTATAATAATAATAAAAAAAATAAAAAATAAAATAAAAAAAAGCTACTAAAGTACCATTAATTTTTTATATTCCAAAAAAGTAATTATTTCATTTTATTAG
Organism: Piezodorus guildinii; assembly: GCA_023052935.1. Lineage (NCBI taxonomy): Eukaryota > Metazoa > Arthropoda > Insecta > Hemiptera > Pentatomidae > Piezodorus > Piezodorus guildinii. The sequence goes on from CM041295.1 coordinate 82,386,154, forward strand.
CATTAACTAAGATCGCCTAAATACACGAATTGGATAAGCAACTAAAGGATAAAATAACAAAAATATTACTTAAGTTTTTTTTCTTTCTCCGGGTTAAAATCGCCACTAGATTATGGAGACTTCCTGTGGGCAGACCCAGCCACTATAAAATGGGTACCCAAAAATGGGAAAAAAACCTAGCGGTGAGCGTGTTCTGGCTATTGCACGGCCGTTGGCCTAGAAACCGTACGAATTTCTATTTGTTCTGAGCCCAAGACCTCTCTCTATATCTATGTAAAATTTAATGGCCTTTAATACCATATAGGTTTCATTATGATTTAAAAAATCTAACGAGGCGGAAATGACGATTATTATTTTTTTCTTCCAAAGAACCTTTATAGATTTAAAAAAAAATGAACCATATCATTTTATTAGCATTGACAAAAACGGCTAAATATTCAAGTTTAACGAATTTTACAATCAACTAAAGGATAAAATAGGAAACATATTGTTAAGTTTTTTTTTCCAACATAAGAATAGTAATATAGTTGGATAATATACCGCTGGAGAGCCGAAGATTTTTGAAAAAAAAATTATTTAATATGTAAAACTTTGGAAGGTAATGTAAAGTGACAAACAGGGCATAAACTTAAGTGGTTATTGTACGAAACAATTTTATTATATTTAATCTAAAACATAGGTTTCCATTGAAAGTATATATAATTCTTTGAACGCTTTTCAACAATGACTTTATTTAATATACGTATATTAAATTGAATTTAACAACCGAGATAATTGAAAGTCGTGTGTGTTACCCGCACCGGATTTTCAATCATTCGTCACTACAAAATATGGATTTGTTTTGGAGACAGTGCATAGTAGACTGTCTAACCTTCGCTGAGATGATTTCCAGAGTCCTTTACTGACCCTTTATTGTTCTATAATCACTTGCTATGTGGCAAATCCGGGAGAATATTTCCCCTTGAGAAAAATTCAAACAGACTCCTGAGTAGAAGGATAATGAAAAACCTGTCGAAATTTACAGGCTCCGGGAAAACCAAGCAACAATAAATGACCCCCTTCACTGAGTATTTGAGGACCGTTGGCTTAGTGTTGGCAACTCACAATTACCGGGCGTAGGAGTGATAAACCCACGCTGAGTATCTTTATTGTAAATCGCGTTGTGGTGTTCTAGGAAAACTAAGTGGCTTTTTTTCACGGCCTGATTCGAGAGTTATAAAATGAGACTTAACTTATAAATAATATACGTAATTATTAATAACTTCCTTTTCTATACCTGAGGGTGTCACCCATAAACCTAGAAAGGACAGACCAAGTACCGACAAAGAACACATACCTGTACTTAGGACACAGAACCCAACATCTGGAAGCACTTCCTTTATGGTGCCGCCTTCCTCATCCCCTCTACAAAACCTTGCTATATATACCTTTTGATCCTCAAAACTCATCACTAATAACTACAAAGCTGGAAAGACTAAATATTACAGTTAATCCCAAGAAGACCGACTGTATTATCTTTTCTTTCCAAAAGAACAAGCGCCCTCTACCGAAGACCTACAAGGTAGCAGGAGTCGAAAATCAGCTAGCCAATAGGATAGTGTACCTGGGCATCACCCTCGACAGGCATCTAACACTAGCCAATCACTGCCTAAAAAAGATTAAATCGGTTAGGACCAAGTCATACCGATTGAATCACTTACTGATGTCTCCAAACCTATCACTTCGCCTGAAAATATTAATTTACAAAGCCGTTCTCAGACCAGCCCTCCTCTACGGAGCACCGTTGCTAAACAACATTACAGCACCGACGGCAAAGAGACTTCAGCAGTTTCAAAACGGAGTATTACGACGAATGGTAAGGCATACCTCACTACAGAGGACAAAGACAGACCAATTATATGACACCCTAGACCTCCCGACAGTGACGGAGTTCATCTCCCGCAGGCATATCAAATTCTTTGATAGCCTCCGGTACTGCACGAACCCACTGTTTAATACACTGACTCCAACAGGACGGCCACAGCGCTGGCAGGACTACGTACAAACTCTCAGACTAGACTGAGGAAACATATCTTACTTATACTGACTCAAAAAGACTAGTGAGCCCCATCACTAGAACTGACTTAAAACTGCTTCCCGACTCCGAAAACCTTCCTATCCTCAGACCCCTCTTAGAATGCATCTGATGCAGTACAAGAGATCCTTGATTCCTTCCCCTATCCTTCCTTGATTTCAACCCCAAATCCCATGGGGCTTAGGAAAAAAAAAAAAAAAAAAAAAAAAAAAAAAAAAAAAAAAAAAAAAAAAAAAACTCATCACTCACTCGAGGAGCAGACATCGAAGAGGAAACATCTCTTACCTCTTACTCTTTCTGGGTCGGCTTATTAAGATTAGCGCCTTGAAGCTGTCACGGTCCACGCATATCTAGTGGGTTGAACCTTGGCAGCTACCCTGTAGGGTTAGGGCAGCGTGGCTCTGATAAGTCGGACCCCCTCACCTTTGTATTAATGCATCGTACCAAGATGAGTAAGAACTCAACCATGAAAACTAAAGGCTTCGACCTCTAGCTCTGGCTCTGGAGCAGGACCATCCGGCACCGCTGCAGCAGTACCAGAGAAAAAAGGAAGAAGAAGCAAGTCCAAAGAAGATGGGGATTGGATCACCCCAAAGAAGATCTGCCGAACGAACAACGAGGAAATAAACTTCTCGGTGAGTACCAAAAACCAATTTACCATCCTAAGAGATAGTGTTAGTGCGAATGGCAGTGCGGATGCCAGGGACACAGTGAACAGTGCCGCGGTTAAAAAGCCCCCGCCTATAGTGATTAGTGGTGTTTCAAGCACTGTTAACGCAGTTCAAGAACTACGGGCCGCCGGCTTCGAGGACTTTGAAATTAAGAAAATCAGAGACGGTGTAAGGGTCTGAAAGACCTACAAGATCTTCACGCAATCAATAGGGTTCGCTTCAATGTTAAACCCTACAGAGGAAGACGCGGCATCGTCCAGTGTTACCGATGCCAGCAATTTGGACACACCAAAAACCACTGTGGAAGAAAGGTGGTTTGTGTACGATGTGCAGGACCTCACCCCATAAGCGAGTGTCCGAGAGAAGTAGCCCCAGTGAAGTGCGCGAATTGTGGGGAAACTCACGTCGCATCCTACACAGGGTGCAAAGCCAGGCAAGCCCTACTAGAGAAGATAAAGCAGTTCAAAGAGAGGGCAGGTCAGAAGACAAAGAAGGAAGAAGAAAATAAAACAAAGAGCCGGCCCAACCCCCCACCCCAAATGACCCAGCCCGCTCAGCCGGAGGCAAGCGGACCAATGGGAGACCAGGCTCAACCCCCACCACGCCCCCGACAGACCGAACGGACTTACGCCGAAAGAGCCAGACAGGACACCCCCCCACCCTGGGCGGTATTGATGATGGAGACCTTGAACAAACTGGCTGAAAACACAGATAAGCTAACCGGCTTATTCAAATCATTATTACAGCCATGAACAGACCACTGACTGTACTAAACTTTAATACGGACGGACTAATGCCCAAAATTACGGAGGTTTATGCCTTGATAGCACGGACTCAGCCCACTGTAGTAGTCCTCACTGACACCAGAGTGAGCCCCCAGCGCATACGCCTGCCAGGCTACGATCTGACAGGAGATCAACCAATAGGAAAAGTAGGAGGGGTCTTGATAGCCATTCGTCAGGGAACCAGATGGAGGGAACACCCCCCACCAATGGCTATCAGGGACCCCAAAATTCACCACAAAACTGTGCAGGTTCTCCTGGATAAACCAACTATCATCACTGGTTTATACAGGAGACCCTGTACCTCACCAGAAGACTTCTCCCATCTACTGAACGAGTGTGCCAAGAAATCAAACCATTGGGTTATCGGAGACCTCAACGCTCGGCACACCGTTTGGAATAACAAATCAAATAATAAAGCTGGGAAAATCATACTGAAAACACCGGTTACAGTAGTGCACCCACCCACCCATACTTTGAGACACAAAGCTGACAGGACGAAGAAATCCACAGTTGATCTCCTGCTCACGAGGCAACCACACCGCTTTCTGGACTGCGTAGCGCTGGAGGACGAAATCTCTGATCATAGGCCTGTGCTTTACCTGGTAGACGGCGAAGCACCACCCCCGCCCCCATCGAAATACAAGTATACTGACGCAGACTGGGAGACCTATAAAGCACAGGTCTATCACAAACTGCCAACAGTCTCCCCTCTGAGGACAAAGAAGGAAATAGACGATTATCTGATTTCCTTTACAGAGATCATTAAAAGTGCCGCCGACGCTGCTATCCCGAAGTTCACACCACTTCCGCCAGCTCTGCGTCCTCCGCCAGATCATATTCTGAAACTTATTGCCCTGCGCAATAAGTGGAAGAATAAATGGTACAGGACCAGGGATCATGAGGTGAAGACGGTGGTAAATTCACTTACCACTCAGATCCGAAACCTCATGAAACAATGGCGGACTGCACAGTGGCATGAGAAACTACGGGCTACACACGGCGACCACAAAAAATTCTGGAAGCTAATAAAATCAATCACCAGGAAACGAAGCTCTACAGTCCTTCATGACGGAGACAGACTGTTGACAGATGAAGAACAGGCCAAGAAGTTTGCGGACTACTACAGCGGAAAAATAACACAACGCACAGGGACCCCCGCAGAACTCCCTACTGAAGAAATCGGAAACAACTACATGTATGTATCCCCGAAACAGCTGAAGGCAATTCTCCGTCGTTCGAGGGGGAATAAAGCCCCAGGCCACGACGGGATACAGACTGTATTGTTGAAGATGCTCCCGAGAAAGGGGATAGCTCACCTGACTAACCTCTACAACTCCTGTCTCAGGCTGAGATACTTCCCTGAGGCATGGAAAAGAGCTATCCTCTTCCCGCTATTGAAACCCGCGAAGAATGGATCCCAGCCAGCTGACTATAGGCCAATCAGCTTGCTTCCGCACCTGGGCAAGATTTTTGAGAAAATTATTCTTAATTATCTAAGACTTATTGCTCAGAGGTAGCCCTAATCCCACCGGAACAGACTGGCTTTCAGGCCGGACTCTGCCCGGATCACCACCTGGCGAAGCTACAAGCGGAAGTAAGCCGAAACACAAACAAAAACGACGCCACCGCAATGATCTCAATAGACTGTACGGAAGCGTTTGACTCAGTGTCCCATAGTTTACTATGTAAGACACTGATAGACAACGAATTTCCAGAGCAGCTCTATACCACCTTGCGGTCCTTCCTACAGGGGCGTAAAATAGAAGTGCTGGTTGGCAGAACCTTCTCCAAGGAGATCGATCTCACCTGCGGAGTCCCCCAAGGATCCGTACTATCACCAGTGCTATTTTCAATATACACGGCAGAAACTGTTGGAGCAAAATACACAAAAGCCACTGTAGCGGCCTATGCCGATGACATAGCGATCTACAGTAGCTCGATGAACGCAAAGACAGCTCTACAACAGGCGGAGTCGGCTTGTAATGAGATAACTACAAAGCTGGAAAGACTAAATATTACAGTTAATCCCAAGAAGACCGACTGTATTATCTTTTCTTTCCAAAAGAACAAGCGCCCTCTACCGAAGACCTACAAGGTAGCAGGAGTCGAAAATCAGCCAGCCAATAGGATAGTGTACCTGGGCATCACCCTCGACAGGCACCTAACACTAGCGAATCACTGCCTAAAGAAGATTAAATCGGTTAGGACCAAGTCCTATCGATTGAATCACCTACTGATGTCTCCAAACCTATCACTTCGCCTGAAAATATTAATTTACAAAGCCGTTCTCAGACTTGCCCTCCTCTACGGAGCACCGTTGCTAAACAACGTTACAACACCGACGGCAAAGAGGCTCCAGCAGTTTCAAAACGGAGTATTGCGACGAATGGTAAGGCATACTTCACTACAGAGGACAAAGACAGACCAGCTATATGAAATCCTAGACCTCCCGACAGTGACGGAGTTCATCTCCCGCAGGCATATCAAATTCTTTGATAGCCTCCGGTACTGCACGAACCCACTGTTTAACACACTGACTCCAACAGGACGGCCACAGCGCTGGCAGGACCACGTACAAACCCTCACACTGGACTGAGTAAACACAACTTACTTTCACTGACTCAACTAGACTAGTGAGCCCCATCACTAGAACAGACTCCTAATATTTCCCTACTCCGAAAATCTTCCTATCCTCAGACCCCTCTTAGAATGCATGTGATGCAGTAGAAGAGGATCCTTGATTCCTTCCCTTATCCTTCCTAGATTTCAACCCCAAATCCCATGGGGCTTAGAAAAAAAAAAAAAAAAAAAAAAAAAAAAAAACTCATCACTCTAGTTGTAACATTTACTTGTGTCACACTCATAGAAGGAGACCTCGGAATGTACACTTGTAGTCACCCTAACTCCTCAGCACAGTTTATTGTATTATGAATATTTATTTTGTTCTGATAATAAAAGCAGTATTTTAATATCTTCACTGTGTGTGATTCATTAACTGGCGCCCGAGACAGGCACTGCAAGCATCAAATTAGATTTTGAATGCCTTCGCAGTTTCCGAGAGGACGAAGATACTTCAGAAGAGGATCTACAAGAAGATAGACACCAAGTAAGAAGATCATCTCGCACCCTCCTTCAGTCAAGACAATACTCACCCGAGATGTCCTGCTGAACCTCACTGGACTTCACTGCTCAACAGGTATCCAGGAGGAATGTTAAGAACTAACGCAGTAAGATTTTAAAATTATTTATTTTATATGTTTGTTTATGTGCTGTTTAATTGTGATAACATTTAAAATGTATGACATTTTATGAATACTAATATAAGCTGTATATAAATCACATCAAATTTTTTTATAATCAAATAATGATTGTTACTGAGCACAATTTAAGTAAAATTTAAATTATAATAGACATAAGTAAGATTTTAATATCTAAAAAATAAAAAATATGGAATCGTTACTTTTTCGAAACTCAGACTTTGAGCATATGCCTATGTCGTACTTTGATGGTAAACCGCATACTTTGTTTAAATTCATAAATAACGTAAAAGAAATTAAAGACACTTTTTGTGCAGAAAATAATCCATTCAGAATCGTTAATGAATTCAGGATATGTAAGATGGCCAAATGTCACCTTTCTAAAACAGTCGCGGATGAAATTAAGTTTTATGATTTAAACAATATTGACGATTTGTTAAATATTCTAATACGTAAATTTAAAGATCATAACCCAACCGAGACAAATTTTAATAAACCTTTTCCACCCGAACATTTTTTGTCCAAAGACGCTGACGAACAGCCAAAAATAAAATCCGGAATTCCAAATAATAAATTTGAACAATTACCTAAAATTAATATTCAAGAAAAGAAAATAGACTCTGAAACATTACCGCTAAAACAAGATAGAGACAAAACCGGGAAAACATTTAGTTTAGATTCAGAAATGAATAAGAGAGAAAATTCAAAGTGGGATAATTTAAATAACATTGTGAACATCGAAAAAGAAAACTCAACAAAACAAAAATCACATCGGTCGAAAACGAAAAAGAAAAATGTCAAAATATCCAAAAAAATAAAAACATATTCTATACATCGTATTAAATTTACTAAAGGAAAAAAAGGAATTCGAAAAAATATATCAAAAAAGTAAATCAATTTGGTGCTAAATCGAAAGTTAAATTAAACAAATTGTCAAATCAAAACTATAAACATAACAAACAATCTATGTATGATGACAGGACAAGCCAGTCTAAGGAGCCTCCGGCTATCCATAAAGATAAATTAAAATTTAAAAATAATAAATCGCTCGACTATAATAATAAAATATCAACTTATAATGCGAGTTTACATAAACAGAATGTTATAATTAAAACGAAAGAGGTAATGAAACCCCCTCAATTAAATAAGAATTCCAGAAAAAAGGTTTGCTCAGGAAATATTCCCAAAATGGTAAAATCCATTAGAAAAGATTTAATATATCTCTGGACGTTGAAACCAGATGAAAATCTCAACAGTGATAGCGGTCCGAGATGTATGTAGTTTTAAAATTGATAGAAAAAAAACAAAAAAAAAAACAAGAAATAAAAATATTTATAATAGTGTATTGTTTATTATATTGATGGTTGCACTTAATGTTAATATTCATTGTCAATTGTTTACACTAATTTGAAATGTTATTTTTAGAACTATATATAGGTAATAATAACTTCACAAGATAAATAGAAAAAAAGAAAAAAAAAATTTATATAAAAATTGAGAAAACGTTTTATAGATTGTAATAAAAAACAACATAGTTCATGCTTTTGTTTAATTTAGTGTTATGGTTATGTTTTTAATTATTTATAGATAATAATGAGAAATTTTAGTTTTATATAATTGTACTTATAAGTTTCAAGACTATTAACAATGTATAAATTTTTATAGGAATAATGTAATGACGATTGGTAAAACTAATCAATTATTGTATGTAACATCAATTATTGTAATTAAGTTTTTTTTTAAAAGTTTTGATTGTATACATTTATATTCTTAAGAATTATTGTAAACTTTGGAAAAATGTCACTGTTCCCATTCCTGTAGAATCCTTTCCTACAATACACTTTCCTATCCAGAACCTCCGGCTGAAGGACTACTTTATTATAACAATATTAACTGACAAACTTAAACATTGCACTCAAGGGGCTTCGTGCTTAAGGGGGAGAGTAGTTATAAAATGAGACTTAACTTATAAATAATATACAGTAATTATTAATAACTTCCTTTTCTATACCTGAGGGTGTCACCCATAAACCTAGAAAGGACAGACCAAGTACCGACAAAGAACACATACCTGTACTTAGGACACAGAACCCAACATCTGGAAGCACTTCCTTTATGGTGCCGCCTTCCTCATCCCCTCTACAAAACCTTGCTATATATACCTTTTGATCCTCAAAACTCATCACTCTAGTTGTAACATTTACTTGTGTCAAACTCATAGAAGGAGACCTCGGAATGTACACTTGTAGTCACCCTAACTCCTCAGCACAGTTTATTGTATTATGAATATTTATTTTGTTCTGATAATAAAAGCAGTATTTTAATATCTTCACTGTGTGTGATTCATTAACTGAGGAAAGAACACCCACAATCCGGATATCTACCGATCTGCCGCTGTCCTTGAACCCAGGTGATTCGGTTGGAAGGACACTACCAGATTGACCCCAAAGAGAATTATTATCCAATAGTAATCTACCGCCGTACCGTGGTAACCATGGATCGCAGCAACGTGAAGTTAGGTTATACTATTCAGGTTTTTTATGCTCCCCCGAGCGATAAAATGTCTATATGAACACTATATCGCGAGTCCAAAGATCTTTAAGGTCTAATGAATAGTAACAGGTCTATAGTGCTAACAGAAAGCAAAAATCTGGTGCGCGCAACACACGACTTTCACATACCTAAGCTGTTAAAATCAATTTAAGAACTAAAATAATGTTAGAGTTGAAGTAGCTTGAATGACTTCTTTTAGCTCTAATACATCCTCAACCCATCACCAGGAAACAAGAACCCGTCTGTCCGACCTCCACACTCCTTTCCATAGAACCAAAAAATATGACTGCTCCTTTTTAGCCCGGTCCTCTTCCTTATGGAATACTCTCCCTTCAAACATCCGTCATGCTCCTTCCCTCTCATCGTTTAAATCCCTCCTCTTTCAATACTTCCTTTCTCTTCAATCAGATGTAAGCTAATTTTTATCATGCCAACTTATGTAAGGTACTTTGATGAGATGTAAAAGTTACATTTTATGTTTATTCTTATTTATTTATTTCTAGAATTTGTAAATAGAGATGACACTATGACCCTTAATTTTTTTATTATTGTTATTATTATTTTATTTTATTTTTTCACTCTTGTGTTATCTAATTGTATTTATATATTGTTTTTGGCCAGTTATAATTTATTATTTAGTTCATAATTGTTATTCTTAAGGGACATTGTCCCAGAATAAAGTTTTGTTTTCTATTCTATTCTATTCTATTCTACTTATTGCCCTAGATAGAGGCAGATTGTATTAATTCTCAATAAAGCAATATTATTATGAAAAAAAAATAAGTTGAAATAAATTTAAACCACTGTATCCATCAAATTTACATCGAATTAGTCAAAATCTTTAGAACCGTGTTTTTGTGAAAATCGTAAAATGGTGCAAACTATAAGGTACAAAGTGGCTTTTCTGGTTGCCGATTTCGATGAAAAAGTTCCCAGTAATATAAACATATGAAATTTCAGTTTTGTACAACTTTTCGTTCTCGAGATAAACCTACCACACACACACAGAACTTTTTGCAGAACCTTGTCATTTGGACTCTGGAGACCCTAAATCGTGTATTTTCGTCGAAAACTGGAATTAAAAAATTGTCACGATCGCAATACTTTCCCTTAGTATATATTTCATATATAGTTAAGTGAAAGTGAAATGTACTGTACAACATTGTTATTCTTAAGAGACATAATCCCAGAATGAAGTTTTTGATATTTATTATTAACATGTCTTCCGACAAACATAATCATAAAGTTTTAAGCTGTTAGTGATACTAAGTGACCAAAACCCATGTTAAAACTTTTGCAATATCACATAAGCAGTTGACAAATACGAGATTCTCTTGAAATTACGTGAATACCCCTTCTAATTCATTTTCAATGGTCGCTCCGTTGATTAGCAGATCTGTTGTAAAAAAAAGTTTTTTTCGTTTTTGCGCTAGACTTACCACACCCACACAGACCTTATTGCGGGACCTTGTCATTTGGACTCATGGGACCCTAAAACGTGTATTTGAAAGAAAGAAAGAGAGTAAATTTTATTCTGGGACCTTCAGTCCCCTAAGAATAACAAAAAAGTACAAAACTTTGGCTTGTGTCTGGCACAGAAACAAAAACATAAAAGAAATACAAACTTAAGATATAATACTATTTAAAAATAAGAATAAATAAAGTTAAATAAATAACTACGATTACTTAGTATGCATATATGTTTATAATTATATAATCATTAATGTGTATCTGAAGATATATTACTATTGTGCTTCTTATGGTATTCTTATGTTAATGTGTGTATTTCTCACGAAGAAAATATAAAATATTTATAGGTTTTCAACAAGAAAATATTACTCCCAAAAAAACATGAATATACAGTAACAGCTTACCACATTAGACACCTGAAGGTTTTCCAGTTCTTTTTCTTCTTCTTTCATTAGATCAAAAGATGTCAGTGGATCGTTACACTTAACAGCAACCTAGAAAAAAAAATAGAGAAAGAAATAATCATTGTTTTATGTGAGTGTTCTGATTTACCTTAATAATGCTTAGTAATGTTGGCAACTTATATAATTCCATGCTGCATTCCAAACTGATTCAGAGAGAAATTAGTTGGGAGATCAGCAAAAGTAGTTAGAGTATTATTATATACAACAACTAGAGAGTAGATTGTATTACTATAAAATTTTTTTATCTTCATATTTGTTATTTGAACCTGTAAAAATGGATATGTGAAAATAAGCAAATGTGCTATGAAAACATGAGCAGCGGCCATGGTAGGCATGGGGAAGGAAAGTACCCAGCAGCATCCCTTCGTTAGGCTTTAATTTAGGAGAGGAGGTCTCTCTGCTTGAATCACCATGTCAATGTCTATTTCTTCCGAGAACGGTGACGATTTGTATAGTTGGTTATACGATTAAAGATATGATGGAAGTATATTTCTAATTTCTTTTTCTTTAATAAAAATACTGGAAGGAATTAGTCCGGGTGGCGGTCATTAAATAAAACAACTGAATAGTTTCAACTATTTTATTGTTTGCCAACGTTTCGACCCCCATTGTGGGTCATCATCAGGGCGTCTGGTAGGCGAGTGGAAAAATGGTCCAATTCATTCCAGTAATTCTCAACGGCCAACTAATTATATCTACTTTAATAAAAATAGGGCAAAGATTTTGAAACGTAGTCATGAACCAGAAAAATTACACATTTTAAGCAGCTATCACATTATGAACCTTTAAAAGTCTTTGTTTTAAAGATTTAAAAGTAGTGTATGGAAGAATATAACCTCTGAAGGAATTAGTCCGGGTGGCGGCCATTAAATGAAACAACTGAATAGTTTCAACTATTTTATTGTTTGCCAACGTTTCGACCCCCATTGTGGGTCATCATCAGGGCGTCTGGTAGGCGAGTGGAAACTGGTGTAATTCATTCCAGTAATTCTCAACGGCCAACTAATTATATCTACTTTAATAAAAATAGGGCAAAGTTATGAAACGTAGTCATGAACCAGAAAAATTTACACATTTTAAGCAGCTATCACATTATGTACCTTTAAAATTCTTTGTTTTAAAGATTAAAAGTAGTGTATGGAAGAATATAACCTCATGAAGGAATTAGTCCGGGTGGCGGTCATTAAATTAAACAACTGAATAGTTTCAACTATTTTATTGTTTGCCAACGTTTCGACCCCCATTGTGGGTCATCATCAGGGCGTCTGGTAGGCGAGTGGAAACTGGTCTAATTCATTCCAGTAATTCTCAACGGCCAACTAATTATATCTACTTTAATAAAAATAGGGCAAAGATTTGAAACGTAGTCATGAACCAGAAAAAATTACACATTTTAAGCAGCTATCACATTATGTACCTTTAAAATTCTTTGTTTTAAAGATTTAAAAGTAGTGTATGGAAGAATATAACCTCTGAAGGAATTAGTCCGGGTGGCGGCATTAAATAAACAACTGAATAGTTTCAACTATTTTATTGTTTGCCAACGTTTCGACCCCCATTGTGGGTCATCATCAGGGCGTCTGGTAGGCGAGTGGAAACTGGTCTAATTCATTCCAGTAATTCTCAACGGCCAACTAATTATATCTACTTTAATAAAAATAGGGCAAATGTTTTGAAACGTAATCATGAACCAGAAAAATTTACACATTTAAGCAGCTATCACATTATGTACCTTTAAAATTCTTTGTTTTAAAGACTTAAAAGTAGTGTATGGAAGAATATAACCTCTGAAGGAATTAGTCCGGGTGGCGGCCATTAAATGAAACAACTGAATAGTTTCAACTATTTTATTGTTTGCCAACGTTTCGACCCCCATTGTGGGTCATCATCAGGGCGTCTGGTAGGCGAGTGGAAACTGGTGTAATTCATTCCAGTAATTCTCAACGGCCAACTAATTATATCTACTTTAATAAAAATAGGGCAAAGTTTGAAACGTAGTCATGAACCAGAAAAAATTTACACATTTTAAGCAGCTATCACATTATGTACCTTTAAAATTCTTTGTTTTAAAGATTAAAAGTAGTGTATGGAAGAATATAACCTCTAAGGAATTAGTCCGGGTGGCGGCCATTAAATTAAACAACTGAATAGTTTCAACTATTTTATTGTTTGCCAACGTTTCGACCCCCATTGTGGGTCATCATCAGGGCGTCTGGTAGGCGAGTGGAAACTGGTCTAATTCATTCCAGTAATTCTCAACGGCCAACTAATTATATCTACTTTAATAAAAATAGGGCAAAGTTTGAAACGTAGTCATGAACCAGAAAAAATTTACACATTTTAAGCAGCTATCACATTATGTACCTTTAAAATTCTTTGTTTTAAAGATTTAAAAGTAGTGTATGGAAGAATATAACCTCTGAAGGAATTAGTCCGGGTGGCGGTCATTAAATTTAAACAACTGAATAGTTTCAACTATTTTATTGTTTGCCAACGTTTCGACCCCCATTGTGGGTCATCATCAGGGCGGCTGGTAGGCGAGTGGAAACTGGTCTAGATTCATTCCAGTAATTCTCAACGGCCAACTAATTATATCTACTTTAATAAAAATAGGGCAATGTTTTGAAACGTAATCATGAACCAGAAAAATTTACACATTATAAGCAGCTATCACATTATGTACCTTTAAAATTCTTTGTTTTAAAGACTTAAAAGTAGTGTATGGAAGAATATAACCTCTGAAGGAATTAGTCCGAGTGGCGGTCATTAAATGAAACAACTGAATAGTTTCAACTATTTTATTGTTTGCCAACGTAGCTAGCCTAGTTTCCACTCGCCTACCAGACGCCCTGATGATGACCCAAAATGGGGGTCGAAACGTTGGCAAACAATAAAATAGTTAAACTATTCAGTTGTTTCATTTAATGACCGCCACCCGGACTAATTCCTTCAGTAATTCTCAACGGTCAACTAATTATATCCACAATGAAGAATATAACCTGTACGGTGGCAACTCTGAATCATTATAACCTCCCTAATTACAACATTAAAAATAAAATATGATCATAAGTTTAGGGGCTTATAAAAACTTTCTGTTTACTTGTATGACTTCGTTTATTGCATATTAAATTTTTTAAAACCATGATTTTTCCGCGGCATACTATATTAATATTCACATTGATGACTTGATTACAGAATATTTCATTCTCTTTTTTTAAGAAAATCTCAATTAGAATGTACTTCACTTATAACCCTTCAGGGAAAATCCCCTAAATTATAGAAAAAAAGTATCAAAATCCGTCGCTTGGTTTTGAAAGAAGGTTGCGGGATCATTTTATATATATACAAATTTGATATCAAGAATATATATTTTTTTTATTGTTAGAATTAGGACAATACTTGGAGAATATATTTTAAATTACACCTAGAAAATAAGACTTTTTCCAATTCGATTGAGAAATATAGACGTTGAGTTTCACTAAGGGATATTTAGATTAGTAGCGATATGGCCATTCCAAAATGTTGACTTTTTCTTACAATATCCTTTCAGTTTGAAGAAAAAGTAATCTCTATTGGCTCCTCTTCCTAAGTTGGTCTCTAAACAGGGCTTGATTTAGGGAGAAACGTCTCCTGGCTGAGGGCCAGACGCCACTCCAGTCGATTCTATCAAGAGCAAATAATAAACCATTCTCACTGCTACTTTCCATCCTTATAACTCTCCTAAAACAATATCAGCACTTTTTTTTTTTTTTTTAAATAGCACAAGAAAACATATTAATGCTCGTAACTGAAACAGGTAAGGAATCAATGTCCACCCTGTAAGAAATGCACAAATTAAAAACAAAAAAAATTGAAATAAATTTAAATCATTTTATCCATTAAATTTACATCGACATAGCGAGTTTAATCAAAACTTTTGAACTGTTTTTGTGAAAATCGTAAAATGGTGCAAAATGCATGGTGTGAAGTGGTACTTCTGGTTCGCCGATTTCGATGAAAAATTTGCTGTAACATCTCAGGCATATACGATCATAAAATATGAAATTTCAGTTTTGTTCAACTTATCATTCTCGAGCTAGATCTACCACATACACACAGACCTTTTTGCGGGACTTGGTCATTTGGACTCAAGGAACCCTGAAACGTGTATTTCCGTTGAAGAACAGGAATTCAAAAAATTTCACGATCGCAATACTTTCCCTTACTATATATTTCACATATAGTTAAGTGAAAGTGAATTGTACTGTACAACATTGTTACACATAAGAGACATAATCCCAGAATGAAGTTTTTTATATTTATTATTAACATTTCTTCCGACAAACATAATCATAAAGTTTTAATCTCTTAGTGATGATAAGTGACCAAAACCCATGTTAAAACTTTTGCAATATCACATAAGCAGTTGACAAATACGAGATTCTCTTGAAATTACATAAATACCCTTTCTAATTCATTTTCAATGGTCGCTCCGTTGATTAGCAGATCTGTTGTAAAAAACAGTTATTTTCGTTTTTGCGCAAGACTTACCACACACCACACAACCTTTTTGCGGGACCTTGTCATTTAGAATCAGGGAAACTTAAAACGTGTATTTGACGTGAAAACTCGAATCGGAAAATATTCAGTGCCGCAAAACATTCCCTTAGTATATATTTCATTTATAGGATAATTAAAAGTAACTCATATCTACCTAGCTCTACCATAAATATTGTTACAAGGAAATGTAATGGTCAATCCATTTGAAATCGTTCCATTTTCGTTAATTTTGCCGCATTATCTATTTATGTCCACTCTGAATGGAATGCACAAATTAAAAAAAAAAAATTGATTATCCCATGATTTTGTATAGAAAGTAAAATACCTATTATTAATAAAATACCATAAACAACATTTGGTCGAAAATGGTATTCTCCTGTGTATTGCTCATGAAGATGTAAAAGTGAACTAAACCTTAAAAATCGCAGGAGTGAGAAAAAAGTTGGGAACTCAATTAGATACTTCTCAATTCATACACAACACCAAATTTTTTTTTTTAAATTGAATAACATCTAAAATAGTGACGAGAGTAATAAGTAGGAATCAATATTTGGATAATATCGAGAGATAGTCCACCCAATAATGTTTGAGACGGTTTATCTACAACCGGGACATATTCGCCAGTGACAAATAGACAATTAAAGTGATATAGAAATAACTGGTGTGTTAGTAAGGTTAGGGATGAAGCTTTACAAATGCAGATTGCTTGTGAATCTCAAACCAAGGTAGTATGGATTCAAAGGAAGCGGTTACATAATAGGAGAATATATAAATCAGTATTTATTTTTATCTCCATGCGAATATCATAATTCTAATGCTTCCTCTTTATCTGTCTCCTCCTCTGGCATATGACCCTCATGAGATCTGTATGGCTAAGTTTTCTCTTCTCAGACCTCGCAAGTCCCTTTTTGGAGCGCTTTTTTCTCACAAGAATCCTGGTGTGTGTCCTTCTGTACTCTTCTCTGTCCAAACAATCTTGGTCTGTCAGCCCCACTTGGTCCATATTATCTTCAACATGCTGGAAATATCCTTTTGAATTTTTTTAACTTATTGTTCAGTCTTTCAGGATTCATCCTTATCAGTATTTATAATTTAAAAAAATTAAAACCTGTACCTTTACAGCCCATGTACAATGAGGTAATTAGCCGAGATCACGCTCGGTCGCCAGACCCCCCCCCCATTTTTAAGCACCCACTTTATACAGCGTGTTTACAGTCGGTTGTTTCCAAATAATAAATAAATGAATAATAACACGGTTGTGAAATAAATTAATAAATAATAATCTGCGACATCCGGGATTCGAACCTGGAACCTGGAGCACAGTAGACTAGCGCTCTATCTACTGGACCATGCAGCTCTTTTGTATTATATACGAGTACAAGTATTTAAGGTATGGACGGAAGAACGCGGGGTGAGAAAATATTTTCTTCGGAAATAAGGAAAATTCCATCTATATCTGCAATACCAGCGTGAAATGTGAGAGCATATGGGGAGATCCTATAGGAATCATTTCTTATGTAATGTATGGCGTACGTATTACAAAACGACGGGTTTATTGATCAATAATATTTGATCCCAACCGATACAGGAAAGACATTTATATCTGCAGTCGATGATGAGAGTACATTCGGCAGTAGATAAGAATTGAAAGAGCTGGTGAATTTTTTGGGCCGCCAATCAGATGCCAGAATTCGGTCACGTGACCTATGATGCCATCATGGCGGGAGATCTGAATTTGAATTAAGAACATGACCTAACATACTAAACATGTACCTAGCTAAAGTAAGCAACAATCACATGGTATAGTTTTGGGAAAATAAGTAAAGAAGAATTAAAAACGAAGTAACCGTATAAAACTGCAAAGAGTGACAACAGAAGAGAATTAGTTGTCATTACTCGATTAAGACTAAGTCTCTCGCCCATCGGTCAGTCGCATAAGGCGAATTCTACCTTATCGAGTAGAAAAAACTTTCTGACTGTGAAAACTGGCAACGTACAACTGAACATTAGTCGTATTCTAGAAGAATGCCCGCTTTACCACAACTATTTCAAGACAGAAAATATGGAAAGAAACCTCAAGGTGCTAGACGATAAAACCATAACGATTAGGAAAACAATTGAGTTTCTAAAAAAGTTTAATATGTTTAAAAACATTAAACGCAATTGAAACTAGAAATTAAAAACAAATTTATATAAAAGGAAAATAAAGGCCACAGAAGTTGTAAGTCAATAAATAAAATAACCAAAGCTAACCTTGGAATTAAGTCGACAGGGAGGGTTGAAACAGTAACATTTGTTTGAAAATGTCCTGATGGATTAAATTTCTTAAATTAAATATGTTGAAAACTCACAAGTGAATGTTTGGTTTTTTAAAGACATTTAACATATTTGTGAACATTTTTAAAACACATAACTAATCCTATATTAAAGATCAAACTAAAAATAAATCCCATCAAATAACCTATACCCTTCGTCGTAAACCTTTGACTTCCTGCCCTACAGTATCCTTTAATAACACTCAATTAGTTCCTGTTATACAGATCCGATACCTAGGACTCCTTATTTACAAACGCCTAACTTGGAATCCTCATTCACGACTAAAGCAACCAGAAACTGCTCGCCGTTTTAGGCTACTTCAACACTAGTAGTAAACAAACGGTCAAACCTTCCCCTTAACTACAAAAGGCTCATATACATAACTATTCTAAGTCCAATCTGGAGTAGAGCTATGGGGCTCTACTAAACCATCGAATTCTTCCCGTATACAATCCTTACAATCCAACATCCTTCGTAAAATCCTCAACGCTCCTCACGAATAAACTCATCCTAAAGACCTTAATGTTCCCTATGTTACTGATTTGGCCCGAACCAGGTATCAATGCTTTCATGACAAACTCCATTCTCACTCTAACCCACTAATTTAAATCCTATCTTCCTCTTCAATTCCTGGTAAACCTCTGAGGCGCCTAAAAAGGAGATGGCTCCGGGACCATACCGGTTAAATTTCATATAGCAAATATAACTATCACATTTACTTGATATATATTTTTTTTTATACAGTTGTGTGGGATCAAATTCTAAAATCATATATCCGAAATCTCTCGTCGTACCCTATCAACCTTAAAGCGACTGCATTCCCTCCGTCACGTATTCCCGCATGAAACCCGAA
Organism: Piezodorus guildinii; assembly: GCA_023052935.1. Classification (NCBI taxonomy): domain Eukaryota; kingdom Metazoa; phylum Arthropoda; class Insecta; order Hemiptera; family Pentatomidae; genus Piezodorus; species Piezodorus guildinii. The sequence goes on from CM041295.1 coordinate 82,405,136, forward strand.
AACTCCTCGTCACCTCTTTAATATTTCCCCACTTCAACTATTGCTGTACGCTATACGACGGTGTTTCTGGGGATCTCGAGGTAAAAATAAAACGCTTAATTAATCGCTCTGTTCGATTCATCTTCGGAGTCCCTAGATACACCTCCGTATCCCAATTTTATGGCGAGTTGAAGTGGCTTTACCCTTCCAATCATGACAAGTATTTCCTTGCGTCATTCCTTTACCAAGTTATCCAATCCCGCCGTTCCTCATACATGTTTGACAGTTCAAATCCTCTGTCCACCCCCATTGTACACTCCAGGCCTTCAAATTTATACAGTACGGCCCACCAGTTTGCGACAGATCTTTCTCATTCGATCCTCAATCCTATGGAATTCCATCCCTCCTTCCATCCGTCACTCCAACTCTCTTTCTACCTTCAAATCCCGCATATTTAATCAGTTAATGAATATCCGGGCCCAATAGAATTGTAAATAAGATTTTATTTATTTTTCGCTGTGGTTGTTTTTTTATCATTCAAATATGTCTATTTTATATCAGTAATTATTAATTTGTTTATATGTATTTAATTTAATCTAAGACTCCAAAGCACATACTGTACATTCTGTATATTTTATTCTAAAGGGACATGTCCCAGGATAATAAAGAATGAATTTATTTATATATCAAAAAGACAAAAAATAAATAAAATCCCGGTTAAAGATGGGAAATGCGTGTTATTATTTAGTTGCTAAGTTACTCAGTTCGCGGCTTCTATCTAAAAACTTAAAGATTTGAATTTATAAAACTATCATTCTGCCGACGGTTCTTTACGGATGTGAAACGTGGCCGCTTACTTTGAAGGATGAACAACGGCTTAAGGTTTTCGAAAATAAGGTACTGCGTAAAATAGTTGGTCCGAAGAGAGTTGAGGCCACTGGGGAGTTTGGAAGGTTACACAACACGGAATTGCGGGACTTGTATCCTTTGAATATAATTGATGAGAGCATCGCGGAGACTCAAATGGGCGAGTAAAGTTGTTGGGCTCCGAGAAAGTAGGTATTTGCTGATCCGACTGGTAAGCGTCCGAAAGGTAGGCCGAAGCGTCGATGGCAGGATTGCGTTAAGGCTGATATCGGGGGCTTGGGCTTGAACGGTGAACATTGGATGAGTCTGTGTAGGCGGAATTTGGTGGTATCGGCATCGAACCTTCGGGTTCGCTAAGGCTATTATTATTATTATTATATATAAAAAAAAGTTCAAAAAAAAAGTTATAGGCTACAAAAAAGACTTAAATTATAAACTGAAGAGGGGGCGATACAAACTAATTGGGATATATTAAAAACTAAACAGTACTGATAAAATGATAATCATTAGTGACGATTCCTTTCATGACCGCAACCACATCAATACATTACTTCAACTCAGATCCCGACTTTAAAAAAGATTAGGCTTCACCTCATGTATTCCCTATATAAGCATGTTTGGGATCAATTAACTATTATTTGCACGATGAAAATTTGAATTTCAAAAAATACACAGACGGATACACTTGTAAGGCTGTCCTCAAAGGCTGACCCTCTAAGCTAATAGCAGGGGACCCCTCATGATGGATGAGCCATTGTCTTGCCAACCCCCTTCCTCCACCGCCTACAGTCGTCATGAATATTGTCCTCTTTTCTTCTTCTCTGTCCAATGGCCAACTCCAACAAAAGGAATGAGTTATTAAAAAAATAACATTTAGCACTAACATGGCACACTGTTTTTATTCCTGGGGAACTAAAAAGCTATGGTGGTGGTTATGGTTACTTAAAAGGTATGATTAGTAAGCTGGTGTTCGCAATACTTGGTTATTTGGTCTACGTCTCTAGGTGATTGTTAAAAAAAAAAAAAGATCTGTACCGCTACAGCCTATGAAGGTTCTAGGTTTTAGTACATAGAGAATCCCGTTAAAAACCTCGGTGTCACCCTCGATCAAGTCTTGTCCTGGAAAAACATGTCTTCGAAATCTATCACCGCACATTTTCCGCCTTAAAACTTCTAAATTACTTTCGTCAACTTCTTCCGGTTAAAACGCATTGGCACTCGATGGTAACAGTCACATTGCTTCGTCTATCAGATTTTTGTTTTGTTTTCAGTAGGAATTCACTTGAGTTTAGTCTGGAAAACATCTCAGGGCTTCAGAAAAACCATATCAGTGAATATTGAAGAAAACCTAGGTAAGCAAATTTATAATTTACTTTGCACAATCATGAAAAATTGAAAACACGATAACCTCTTTATAACAACGATAAACGATAAACTCTTTTTTTTCTTTTTTCGATCTTGTAATATCTGTAATGGAATCTAACACTATTCCTTTCCATCAGTTTGGATTCCGTTCCCAAAATTCCACTGTTCAACAAGGACTTCGAGTTATTAACCATATTTTCTTTTGTCCTTTCGAAATTGTCGAAATTTTTGTTATCAATTATTCTCTATCCTTTCCTCAATATAAAACCGCAGATAAAATATTTTTCTAGCGAATACTTTTAGTGTTACAATCGCTTTAATTCAGGTTCGGGGCTGATAACATGTATTAAGAAAATCATTCTAACTCTTGTAACTTTGTTGATATCAAATCAAAATAAAAACTTCCAATAACAAAGGATATTCTTTATATTTTTTGTACTCTCAACTTATTAACTAAATAGTGAAGAAAGTGGTTAGCAAAATTCTCGAAAATTAACAAACAATGAGGCTTTTATCAAAATAAAATCATATAAAGTAAAAGAGATTCTCCTTTGATTATTTTTTCATATATAGCTTAGTTATAGTCCTACTTTTTGTAGACATTTAGGTCTTGAGAACATAGTCCTTTGTTGTACATTGATTTTCAAAAATAGCAAAAATCCAGTTTTCCGTGATGTTTACACAGAAATATCTTAAAAGGGATTGATTGAACAAATGAGACGTTGATTTCCAAAAGGTACTAAAGGACATTTTTTACGAAATTGATTTTTTTACATATTTGTATTCTCATCATTTAGTTTTATCTAAATATTCTATTTGATGTTATCTAATGAACTTTCAAGTCCTTAAAAACGACGATTTAGAAATACGGTCATTTTCTTAATGTACTAATTACGCATTTATTTTCGTTCGAAATCATTCTAAAAAAAATCATTTTATAAATTTAATATGATATTATTATTATAGTAAAAAAATAATTCTAAATTTTAATGCAAAAAGACCCAAATTAGGTAGTTTAATAATATAGTAATGAGAGATTTTCGCGCTTCCTGTACAATTTCCTAAAATGGATATAGTACCTTTTGGAAATCAACGTCTCAAATATGAAACTAAAACAGGTTACACATCTATACGATGAGTATAAGTGATATGGATTTCGTAACTGCGACTAATCCGGTTCCGGACTTATAAAAATTCTCTTCGCTGTTGAAATAACGATTACTTTAAAAATTATTAACTCTGGTAATTTTGATTATTTCAGAACGAAAGAAAGACTAGAATAATGTTGAGTGTGCTGTCTGCAGTTTTGGTCCTTACAGATCATTACCTAAGTAACCAAGAAAATGTTAAAAAGAAAGGTTAGAAAGGAGTCTCACGTTTTTGTTTTTCTTGCCTGCACTACTTTGTCCATTTTTTTAATATAATTTTTAAAAAAAGGGTTTTTGCTAAGTTCAGCAAAATTAAAATCGGGATATCGTAAAAGGAATTGAATAAAAACTGATGAAACTTGTAGATATTATACCTCTATTTGATAAGTACTGGAAGATAAAGTTAAGTAGCTTACGAGAATTTATTTAACGAGTTTCTACACCCTTTAGCTAATACGTCGTGAGGACAAAAAATATAAAGGATATCCTTATCTCATTTTTATTTGATATTTACCAAATTACAAGAATCAGAAGAAATTTCCCAACGCGTTTTATCAGCTGTGATGCTGACTTAAAACGGCTGAAACACTAAAAGGGCAAGGCAGAAAAATATTTTATCTAAGGTGTTATGTTTAGGACAGGATAGAGAATAATTGATAAATAAATCGTGAAAATAAAAAATGTTGAGTGCCAAGGTCTGGACGATTTCGAATAGATTGACCCAAATGTAAACTTATTATTTCATCAACATTGGTGTATTTCTTTACATCAAAAAGAAAAATATCCGTGATAAAAATCGTGAAAATCAAAATTTTTGAGAGGCAAAATTAATGAAAATTAGACGAATTCAAATGGATTGACCCAGGAAAAGAAACTTTAATATGATCATTAAGCTAAACAGTAAATTATCTTTAATATTGATTTGTTACAGAATTCGATACCAAATTATCAGCTACTAAGTTATGGAATGGAGTAGTCATGGTATTCTCTTTGTAAACATTATATAAAACTTTTGATGATTAGTTTGACTTGAAGAAATTCTTCTTATTTTTTACATATTAATTCAAACATAGAAATAGAAATTTTTTTTTATTATTCTGGGACAGGGTCCCTTAAAAACTATTGATATGTACAATTATGATATACGATGTGTCTGGCCAAAAGACCAAAGGATTATAATTAATTTTTATTTACAATGGTATCAGAAAAAAAAGTGGATTAAAGTATATAAAAGAGTAATATACACAACATCTTATAGATTAAAGCGTTGAATAAACTAAAACATTGAAACTGGTTCATAATAACATATTCATTAACTGAGTTTAATATAAACAATAAATAATACATTTTCTGTATGAATTGAAATTTGATTTGAAATATCAGGCTTGTAGTTCAGCATCTGTTTGGGATGACAGTAGGTACTGGAACAACTGAGACTTGAATGATGGTAGGGATAAAGCATGGCGGATATGAGTAGGTAAGGAATTCCAGAGAGTAGTAGAGCGGACAAGAAAGGAGTGATCAAAAGTTTTTGTTCTATGGATAGGAATATAAAGGTCAGAATGGCGTGATTGTGGATTTAAATTGCAGAAGACTGTGGATATAGGGAGGTAGCTGTGAGTGGATGGTTTGGTAAAGGTATGATCCTAGGAAATATTGTCTGCGGATAGAGGGAAGGAGCCACTTTAACTCGCTGTATAAATGGGTCACATGAGACCTCTTCGGTGTGCCGAGGACAAATCTTAAAAATATGTTCATAATTCGCTTAAGTCTGTCCTCGAGCGCAATGGAGAGTCCACCATATACCCCGCAGCAGTAGTCAAAGTGGGGGAAAATAAGTGAGGAGACAAGGAGCTTACGGGTGGATCGCGGAAGAAGATGGCGGGAGCGATGGAAAAATTTAAGGGTACTTATTGTTCTACGGGATATTTGGGCAATATGGGGTAACATAATTTTCTTCCATCATATCTTTATTCTTATAATTAACTATATAACTCGTCAATATTAGTCGAACTTTCGGGGCTTTTTCCCCATTATCTAGATAATCTATGTTGGTCCAAATGCTCATCTGTTTTTTCTTTCAGATGTAAAGAATTATTCTTCATATGGTTAATGCCGTTTTTCATATTATGTTGTAGTTTTTATGATTAGTTTGACTTGAGGAAGTTCTTTAAATTTTTTTACATATTAATTCAAACCTAATTTTCCTCCATCATATCTTTATTATAATAATTAACTCGATGGAAGAAAATTATGCTTGAATTAATATGTAATAAATTATATAAAACTGTTTATACCGTGAACCTATTATGTTTTCTCCCATTTAAAGCAATATTCACCTAAGAGTATCACCTTTGTGCTAACAGATAGCAGCACTAGTTCAAAACCTGAAAATAATGGACTTATCCTGTTCTTTTCCTGTACTCTTCAAATGTGTTGGAAAACTAACTTATATATAATATTCCATAACTTATAATAATATTCACATATATATTCTATTCACCCATATATTAATAATTTAATACTAGCTCAAAACATAATTGACTACAAAAATCTTACTGAACGATTAATACAAAACGATATCGGATAACAAGTGTAAACTGGAGTGGAAAGAATATTCTTCGAAACACAGAAAATATGAAAACCCTTGGCACGATAGAAATGGTCAAAATCAATTATGGCAGTAACTTTAAAAGGACCGAGGCCAATGACAGAATTATACTAGCACAAAACCAACAGTTATGACTTAATTAAATCCATCTACAGTTTTGACTTTGACAAGTTGACCTGCGGTTGAGTAGGGTGGAGTGTCAGAAATGGTATGCTACCTACCTGATCCGTCCTTTCCTAAATTGGAAAATAATTATTTCAGAGGATTTAGTAGTTTTTTTTTTTTTAAATACACGTTTGAGCCTTCTTTTTTATTTTTTTATTTTTTTTTTTATCACATTTGGTTGTAAAATAAAATCGTGGCGTTTTTTGACTAGGGGTGGGCATAATCGAATGATGGTCATAATCGGAGGATCGGACTTCAATGATTTAAATAATCGAATGATTTCATAATCGAATGATTAGTATGGATTCTGGGATACGATATGCCTCAATTCCCGTCTCTATAATGGCTGAGCTGGCTGGGCCTAGGTGCAAATAATTTATGTGATGAGAAAAAAAAAAAATAAAAAAAAAAAAAAGGTCGTTCCTTATAATCCCTCGATTATCCTTAACGATTCGTTTCGAATGATCATTCGTTTCTCCAAACCGATTAATCGAATGATTGTAATCGAATGTTCCGATAATCGTCATTTGATTATGCCCACCCCTAATGTTGGCATCATTCATCATTTGGTCATCATCAACGGATGAAGGTCATCATTAAATTTCTTTATTTCCAGATCGGCTGCTTGAGCCATACATGTTTTTTTTTTTTAACATAAATGAATAATTATTACAACTCGTAACAATGGAAAAAGTGGGGGTATAGCCTCGTACAAAGACACCCCTAACGATTATAAATTTATAATTATTTCTGAGAATTAAATAATAAAAACAATTTGATAACATAACGAACAATTATAATAAAAACTAAAGAAAGAAAGAGAAGTAATGAATATACAAAATTAATACTAGGTTTGCAAGAATATAAATTATAAATTTAAGATCGATTTTAGTCTAATAAAAATAAAATATGAATAAATAGAATAAAATAAAAATAATTTAAAATATATTAAAAAAAATAGAATAAATAAATAGAGAAAAAAAATTCAAAAACAAAAGCTAAATAATAATAAATAAAAATAAGTTAAAAATATACATAAAAAGTAAAATTATATGAGGTTCATAAAAATAGATAATAATATTTACAACAGCATGTCCTGTAGAAGCCTGGGTTTGAGCCTGCGAGATGAAGTTGGAATTCCTATGTTGTAGGCTACTTCACCTCCAACTGCTGGTAGCTGCGAGTGGTATTTTTTGAAGCGGATTTTGATGAAGTCTTCCATGTATTAGATTTGTAGCTCACGATGGAGTTGGCTATTTCTAATAAACCATGGGGCATCAACGGCTATTCTTACTATTTTGTTTTGAAAAGTTTGCAATTTTTTTCTTTTCGTTGAGGAAGCTGCGCCCCACACTTCACAACCATAAATTAGTAATGGCCTTAATATTGTTTTATATATAAGAATGGTTGTTTCAGGTTTGAGACTAGATTTTCTATTGAGGATCGGGTATAGCATTGCCAGTCTTGCATAGGCCTGGGTTAGTTTAAGGTTAATGTGGTGGTTCCAAGTGAGGCGGCGATCGAGGTGAACCCCGAGGTATTTTACTGGTTCGTAGGCTGGACTCCATGGCAGCGTATTACCGTTGAGCGTCAGTTCAGGTGGATCCGAAGGTCGTCTTAATGTAAATATTTTTGAGTTACATTTTTGCACATTTAGACTTATCTTCCATTTAGTGAGATATTTTTCTAAGTCTGTGAGGTGGCTTTGGAGGGTATTACGGGCAATATCTATATCTTCATGCTGAGTGAAAATTGCCGTGTCATCCGCAAACATAGCAATCGAGGATGAAGATCGACCTGAGTCTTTCAAGTTAAAATTTCCTGTTATCAATCGAACAAACCACTTACGGACGGTGCTTTCTCCTTAGGCATCATTGCCAAACACCATTCAAATTTTGTTACCCGTCTGTGCAGCGGATTTTCCTTTTCGGAAATATGAAAATTATTAAATGACGAAAATGAATTTTTTTCTTTATACCACTAAAAGATAAGGAATCTCGGTTGAAACTTATGCATAAAAGCACCTTAACTAAACATTTTTTTTTTTTTTTTATGATATGTAATGATTATTGATCAAGTACACATGATTTTATACACGCAGAGAGGGTTAAATTGGAATATTGAAAAACGGTACTAACTTACTTTACACCACAATAAAAATATAATTTTTTTCTTGTAGGTGCTTCAATCATACGAAAGATGAAATATTCTATTCCTATTAATTCCTGAGCAAACATTCTTTTTTTTTTTTTTTTGGGGGGGGAGGGGTATTCATATTTTTCCTACCAGAAGTTGTTAAAATAGCTAAGATGCCATAAAAATACAAATAATTCGGTTATTTTGTATAAAAAAAAGTTTTATTTATCTTAATCATTCTTTTTAGTCTTAGGAGTTAATTTTTGTGAACTCAGCTCTAGAAATAAATACAGTATATAAAAAAAAATGATCCGGAAAAATATTCCATTCAATTATACATTGATATGATGAGTTAGAAACATATAGTTCTTAAAAATCCTTCTAACTGAAGGATCTTTAGAAAATTGTAAACATTTATAAAATCCGTGGAATAAAGTATCACTCCCGGCGAGTAAGTTTTTGGGAAATGTTGGTGTAACATTTTAGAAATATAATTATCCTAAATATGTGATTTCAGTTTTGTACAACTAATAGTTTTTGTGCTTGAATTACCACATAACAGTGCAGGGTAAAATTGATTATAACTAACGAATAATAACAGGCTTTTGACCGAGTTTGGCACCCAGGACTTCTCTACAAGCTCCGCAAATTCCTTCCTCCTACATATTACCTCATCATCCAGTCCTACCTCTCTAAAAGATCTTTCAAAATAAACCACAATAGTTCCTAGTCATCCCTTTTTCCTCAGTCTGCTGGTGTCCCTGAAGGTAGTATCCTAGGATCGATCCTCTACACAGTCTATACAGCAGATATCCCATTGTTGTATTAAGAAAATAGAGTCGTAAATTTCAATAAAAATATTATAAAAAAAAAAAAAAAACTAACGAATAATAGATGATGAATGATTTAGTTGGTTCTTCGAATAATGAATGATTTGGTTTTCATTCGTTTTTCTAAATAAAATCTTTATTAAAACCGAATAAATTGATGTTGTTTATTCTGTTTTAATTCGCTTTTCCAATAGTTCAAATAAAAATTCGAATAATTCATGTATTAGGCAAAACAGATTTCTCTAAGTTAAAGGCTTTTCAATCTATATGAAGAGTTAAAAAAAGAAATAATCATACTAAATTTTAGAATTTTTTACTTTGATAACGGACTATTGATGGATTTTGACTATTTTGAAGTAGAATAATACGAAAATTATTATAAATTTTCATTAGCTTTTCTGGCTGTATCTTGTAAACAGGTCAATAGATTCCACGATTTTGATTATTTTCAGTCTATTTAGGGGTATAATTTGATTTAAATTTTTAAATATTTATTTATTCGGATATATTACAATCTGTCACTATAGACAATAATAATATTGCTATAAGATTACATTCATACAATATAACACATACAAAAGGAAAGTCAAATTACATAAAATGAAACTAAAATAAATAAAGGTATATAATAACAAAAATGGGTAGAATTAAAATAATAATATTATAGAAGTAAAAATTTTCACTCGGTCCGGCTCTTAAATATATATATATCAATAATTCGCATGTATGTAAAAAAAGCCGACTAAAACGATTTTGATATCGATTTTAATCAGTCGCAGAATGCCTAGCATAACGGCCTTCTATGCCAAAGGTCACGGGTTCAAACCCGCAAGTGGTTCTAGGAGTAAAAAAATCCTTAGTTATGCCGTCCTTCGGAGGGGACGTTAAAAAGTGGTCCCGAGCCTGTGCGATGTCAGGTACTCGTTAAAGATCCCTATCCTAATAAAACCTGGATAGTCAAAATTTAGGACTCCCACTGTAGCAACGTCCGATAAGCCACAGTAGCATTAAGTGACATTAAATAAATAAACAAAAACAAACAATCCAATTTTAACTACCGTTAGCATAGAATAGAATAGAAAAAACAATTATTCTGGGACTGGGTCAATTAAGAATAACAGGTTGTACAGTGATATATAAATGAAAATGAAAAAACTTCTTTATTATCCTGGGACTAAAGTCCCTTAAGAATAAAATAAAATACATAATTGATGACCGGAACAGTGTGGTCATGATTTAGAATAACAAAATACTAAACTAAAAAATAATTAAGGTAGTAATATATGTACATATTTACAAGTCAGACTTTCGGAATAAGAAAAACAAAAAAAACAAAAACAGAAATAGCTGGTTCGTCAATGATAATTTGAGTAATACAAACACATAAAAAAAAAAAAAAAAAAAAATAATAATAATTGGTATTTATAGCATCTGCAGTTTGAAGTTATTGTCTGTTTGACTGGGTAAGGAGAAGGTGGTTGAAAAGTAGCGATTTGAAGGAGGAAGCAGTACTTGCATGACGGATCTCAGGAGGAATAGAATTCCAAAGAGTGGTTGCTTTGGCTAGAAAGGACTTGTCAAAGGCAGCAGTACGGTGAGGAGGAGGGTAGAGGTCAGAAAGACGGGATCTAGTAGAACGGGACTGAATTGATGATTTAAATTGAAGGGATTGGAAGATGTAGCTGGGACGATGAGTTCTGATAACCTGGTAGAGGAAGGAGGCTAGGAAATACTGGCATCTGTAACGAGGATAAAGCCACCTTAACTCGGTGAATACTGGGTTATATGCGTGTCTCTGGTGATTCCGAATACAAACCGTATTGCACAGTTCATAATACGCTTAAGTTTTGCTTCGAGCTCACCTGAAAGTCCGCTGTACACCTCGCATCCGTAGTCAAAGTGGGGAAAGACAAGGGAAGAAACAAGGAGTTTACGAATATTGAATGGTAGGAGGTGATGGAGGCGACGGAATTGCTTTAGGGTTGTTATGGTTCGGCGGGATATTTGGGAGATGTGCGGTTTCCAAGAGAGAGTTTGATCAAGAGTAATACCTAAGTTCTTGACAGATGAATGGAAAGAGATAGGAGTATTGTTTAGGAAAAGGTTGGGGGAACTGGGAAAGGATTTAAGGAGAGCAGGTGATGCTATCTGGATGGCTTTTGTTTTTTCAGCGCTTAGCAGGAGTTTGTTGCTGTTTGACCAAGCACTTATATTATTTATGTCCTCCTGAAGTTTAGAGATAGCATCAGGAAATTCATTTAGGGTAAAGGAAATATAAATCTAATATCGTCGGCATAGAGGTGGTATTGGGAGTGCTTGATGGAGAGCGGAAGATCATTTATGAATATGGAGAAAAGGGTAGGAGATAACGAGGAACCTTGTGGTACACCTTTTGTTAGTGGCAGTGAGTCGGAGCGGGGTTTATTGGGAACTACAACATACTGGGAACGGCCGGTAAGGAATGATTGAAACCATTGAAGAGCGCCTGTGGATACTGGGAGTCTATGGAGTTTGGTTAAGAGGATATTATGGTCCACAGAATCGAAGGCTTTGGAAAAATCAAGCAAAACAAGGATAGTTATTTTGTGCTGATCTATGGCCTTGTGGAGATCTTGGGAAATGTGGGAGAGAGCAGAGTGAGTAGAATAGCCAGGCCGAAAACCAGACTGGAGGGGGTTCAAAAGGTTATTTTGCTCGAGGTAGAGGGATAACTGAGATTGGACCAGACGCTCTAAAGGTTTAGAAAGGTTTGAAAGGAGAGAAATTGGGCGAAAGTCATTAGGAGATACCGGATTTGAGTTTTTCATCAGTGGACGGACCAGAGCGGTTTTCCAGGAAGTTGGGAAGGTTGCACTGTCTAGAGAAAAGTTATAGATATGATATAATATTGGAAGGATGGAAGGAAGCGAGGCTTTGATTAGTTTTACTGGGATATTGTCAGGTCCGTAGTCATTGGTTTGGGATTTACGAATAGAATTAAAGAGGTCCTCAGGGGTGATATGGGAAAAAAAGAATGAATCCGGATTGAAATGGTGCATAGGAGCAGGCATCGGCGTCTGACATGATAAGTGAGAGGAGCAGGAAGCAAAGTGGGTGTTAAGATCATCAGCGGAAATAGGAATAGGTTGGTTATGGGTGTGTTTTCCTAAGGATAGTTTACGCAGGATTGTCCATTTGGTTTTGGAGTCGGAAGCACAAGATAAGGATTGCTGAAAATATTGGGATTTAGCTTGGCGTATCATGGATTGGGTACTGTTTCTGAGATGTTTGAAGGTGGAGTAATCACTAGGAAGACGGGAGCGCCTGAATCGTCGCCTTGCAGCATCCCTGTGCCTCATACATTCCCTGATTTCTGGCGTTAACCAAGGAGCAGGAGGGTGTCGGATTTTCTTTGTGATAAGGGGAGCATGGTTGTCTAGGATATTATGGAGATGACAGGTAAGGGTTTCAACCATAGAATCTACGGTCCTAAGCGAGTATATGGTGTTCCATGGGATAGCTTCAAGATCTGGCGCCAAGATTTCAGAGGAAAGGGTGTTAAGGTTACGAAAAGAAATGGTTCTTGGGGAAAATAGAGTGATCGGAAGATTATAGGATATCTGGATAAGGTCGTGTGCAGACAAGAACGGAACAGGATGTTGAGACGAGGCGAGGAGTTTATCAGCAGAATCCAGAACATACAGATCGAGCCAGGATTCTGAGGACTGGGTGTGGTGTGTGGGATTATATGGTACAATATAAAGATCGAGAGAGAAGAAGAGGTTGGTTAAGTAGGCATGGTCTGAGGAAGGCAACAATAGGTTGGTGTTAAAATCCCCAGTGAGGATGATATTGTTATAGGATGGGATTAGATTGTAAAGAGTGGATTCGAATTCTGTCTCAAAGGGTACTCTGGGAGGGCGGTATATGACTCCAAATAGTAGGGAATGTGAAGCTGTGGATATTTCGGCGAAAAGGTATTCGAGGTGAGGGCAATCGGAATGGGGTGATTGAATGAGTTGTTTGGATTTGAGGCTGTCATGAACAAAGAGACCCACGCCGCCACCCGTTCGGTCATCTCTGTCATGACGGAGCAATGTATAATTCGGAAGGGAAACTTGCGATGTCGGAATTGTAGGTTTCAGCCAGGTTTCAGAAACAGCTATTAAGTGATAAAAGTTATGGAGGAAAAAGTCATGGAATTCATCGATATGGGCTAGGAGTGACTGTGCGTTGACGTGACAGGTTAAAAGGACATTAGTCATGGGAAAGGAAAATTGGAAGTAGTGAACCGAGATGGTGGGCCATGAGAAAAGGGGAGCGAGGAATGAGAAGATGAATAAACCTGCAGTGCATTGACATTATTTGTGGAATAAGAACTAGAAACATAAACATTCTTAGAAAATAGAAATAAAACAAACATAATATAGAAAATCAAAAAGGTTTTTACAATTTCAACAGCTGTTAGTAGTCTGTACATAGCGAATAAAAATAAAATAATTATTACTCTTGTTGAGTTAGATAACAAAAAATTCCCGTATATTTGCGAATAAAGAAAAAAAATTGCATTTTGTCTTAATGTTGAACAAAAATAAAAATAGCTACAGTAATAAAGAAAAAAATAATGATGAGATGAAAATCGCGAATTAGTGGTTAAAAAACGAATGGTCGAAAGCCGATGATCCCGAAAGGTGAAAAGTAGTCCCTGATGTCAGTCAAAAACTTCTAAGTCAGAAGGCGAGTTGATGACTATTACTGGTTGGCCATCCGCACGCCGACATTTCACTTTACCATCATTAAACCATGTGTATTTCAATTTGCCGGCGGCTCTTCTTTGCCGGGCCAGCCAGTAAAGATGCCTGTTGGTCGGGGACATCGCCTCACCCAAGAATATTTTATGGACATCGTTTTCTTGCCATCCTAGGTGGCGAGTAGAAAAGTCTCTGACAACCTTTCTCTTCCTCACCAGCTCATCCCTCACAGTCTGGCGCATAAAACGGACCATTAGTGGCCCAGGTACATCATCTTTCCTAGACCTGAGCCTCTCAACATGGTCGATGTCTTCCACCTCCAACTTAAGGCCTAGCCCGGCTCCGATGCCCATCACCAGGCCCATCGGAGACTCACCGGGCCGCACCGGTATGCCCCTAATCTCTACGGTCTTAGTGAGGATATTTTGCTCTGATCTGTTGAGCCTAATTTCAAGCTCGGTGACCCTAGTTTTTAATGTGATGTTTTCTAGAGCGAGGACATCAATTTTTTTATTTTGGGCCTCCAGGAGTGCCTCGACCAATTTTAAACGCTCCGCGTTCTCGAAGCTAATCGTCGCCTGCTTATTTAAAGTATCTTTGATATCCTTTATCTCCTCGGTATTGGCAACGAGTGAGGACTTAAGATCTCTTATCTCAGAAACGAGATCCTTCAATAATTTAAGTACGTCGGCCTCACTGCCTCCACTCTGGAGGGCCGACCCGGAGGGGCTAATGCTCCTGTCACCACTGGCGAACCTCTTAATTGCTTTGTCGCAGCTAAGACAGACCCATTTGTTTTTTAAGGCTTTAAATTTTTCAACATCCAGGTCTTCCATTTTGAGGCATCTACTATGAAAAATGGCTCGGCAAGTTTCGATACTGCATGTGAGTGCAGTTTGGTCATCTCGCGTAACGGTTTGATTACACTTAGGGCAGACAACCATTTTTAGTATTTATTATGGAAAAAAAGAATAAAATGAAAAATTTACGAAGTTATAATGAGTTGTGGAACAGAGAAAAAAATCCAGCAACAACCTATTTGACGGCTGATCAGGTACTGTCTTCCAATTGCTTCTTATCTCGGTAGCGTGGTTTATGCGCGTGCGCGTCCCCACTCCAAGCTATAGCGTGGTTATCTATCAAGCTACTTAAACAGAATTAATAATATAATATCTTACTGTTCTCAGCAAACTCCTTTAAAAAAATATAGCTCTGTGCTTCAGTTAATTTTTCGACTGCACTTACACCAACATACACACTACAAACACCTTCGCAATTAGTTATAACTAATAACTATTATGGCTAATACGATAAGGACGATGCTATCACTTTGAAGGCTTAGACCACACTGATAAAATAAAAAATAATATAATAGAATATGTCTGGCCAACAGACAAAATTAACATGGTTAGTTATTATTTAAAATAATGAGATAAGAAATAAGAAGAAATATAATACAATAAGGAATAAAACTTTCCGAAAACGATAGTGTTGAACAAAATGAAAAATAAATGAATTCACAAACAATATATACATTTAAACAGTAGACTTTTTACTTATTTTCTATATTTGAAATTTAATACTTATAATTGGAATATCTTAATTGTTAAGCGTCAGTTTGGGATGACAGCAGGTACAGGAAAAGTTGTGATTTGAATGTGAATAGAGAAGCAACATAGCGGATGTTCGCGCCACTTATATCATCCTTCCACTTTTTTTTATCTTCATGTCTATAATTCCTCACAAAATTTCTATAATGGCCTTAATTTTTATCACGTTTTCTTCAATTTATGTGAATCAGGAAATTTTTTTTTTTTTTTTAATGTTGGAACAGATTGAATAAAAACAGACAATTATTATCGGTCTGTTACCTAACCATTTGAAATGTGTTGGTACCAAATTTTATCTCTTATACGTTCACATTCCTGTTCTGTTATGCTTGCTAGTTACCGCTAAAATAAAATTTACTATTACGACCACCTTCATCTATTTATACTGAAAATTAAATCCTAAAGTTCAAACAAGTCCTATGAATCAGCTCATCTACCAGGCACAGTGAAAGGAAATCCCTAGGACGACCTCGCTGGCCCCAACAGCGGATATGGGTTGGTAGAGAATTCCTGAGGGTAGTAGAGCGGATAATAAAAGAACGATCAAAATACATTACTACTAACAGTCGATTTTCTAGTCCTACGTAGACTCGCTCTCTTGATTCCGAAAAAAAAATATGTATATATATACTGGAGTAACTAAGATATTCAACGCAATATTCGTCTCATCTAACATCCTTGTGTATAAAAGTTGCCGAAAACAGAATTAACGTTCAGTGGCTGGGCTACGTCCCGCGGACCGACCATTGAAGAAAGTTACTCTGGGTGATCAATAGGATGAAATATTACGACAAAGGAGGGTATAAAGAATATCGGAGGGAGGGAGATGTAACTTGGTCTAAGCGAAAGCAAAGTTGGACGAAGCGTAATGAGAAGGTTCAATCAGGCCAAGTCAGAGACCGACTTACAAATAGGGGATGTATTATTCAAGCGGCGTATAGGTAATATTGACGTAGATTCTATGAAGGGTTCCTCTCCTTCACTCTTTGAATAAAACATCAACTGACCGAGTCTTCCCTTGTCATTAACCTAACCCATCTCTGTCTTGTCTCTAATTATCCACATATATGTTAAACAGTCGTTCGGATAGGGAATAAGTCTCTGAAGGCCCCGTTTTTAAAAATTGCAACCCCGGAAATGGGGAAAACTTAGTCTGTAACAAGTATCGATCACACCTACGATTTATTATACGATCACACTTAAGATCTGACTGGTCTTAAATGCCGAATTGTAGTACCCTAAAGTACCTTTAAAAGTTAGATTATAAATTAACCATATCACCTTATTAGAATTAATTAAAAATTTGCTTAATATACTATTCAAATAATTTTATAACCAACTACGAGTAAAAATATTTTCGGGAAGCAAAACCAACGGTATACTAGACATCATTTAACCAAAAAAATATTTTTACTCGTAGTTGGTTATAAAATTATTTCAATAGTATATTAAGCAAATTTTTAATTAATTCTAATAAGGTGATATGGTTAATTTATAATCTAACTTTTAAAGGTACTTTAGGGTACTACAATTCGGCATTTAAGACCAGTCAGATCTTAAGTGTGATCGTATAATAAATCGTAGGTGTGATCGATACTTGTTACAGACTAAGTTTTCCCCGTTTCCGGGGTTGCAATTTTTAAAAACGGGGCCTTCAGAGACTTATTCCCTATCCGAACGACTGTTTAACATATATGTGGATAATTAGAGACAAGACAGAGATGGGTTAGGTTAATGACAAGGGAAGACTCAGTCAGTTGATGTTTTATTCAAAGAGTGAAGGAGAGGAACCCTTCATAGAATCTATATACCGTTTTGAAGCAAAAGATTTTAGAGAAATTTTTACTGATTTTCTGTTCTATGTTCGAATCATAGTTAACTGTATATTAAATAAGCCATATCATAATAATTACTGTTTATAGAAACTTTTTGACTTTCACTTACCTATGTATGAAATACAAAGTAAGTGAAGGTATTGCGAACGTGAAAATTTAAAAATTCCATTTTTCACCGGAGATATGCGGTTAAGGATCCCCGAAATGAACAAACCCCACAAAAAAGTTTGTTTGAGCGTGTGGTAAGTCTAGCTCGAAAATGGTAAATTTCATGAAACTGAAATTTCATATTTTCCGAAGCGTATATGCCTGAGATGTTAAGGCAGTTTTTTCACCTAAATCGGTCAAAAAGAAGAGCCACGTTTGCACCTTTCTATGATTTTCTCAAAAACGAGTTTGATTGAACCCTATCATATCATGTACATTTCATTTTGATTAAAATAGTCTGACAGGGCTTAAATGCCGAATTTCGGCACTCTGAATAACCTTTAAAAGTGGAAATTCTAACAAATTAACCATATCACCTTATTAGAATTAATTAAAAGCGGCTTATTATAAAATTTGAACGAATTTGATAACAAAACAAGAGCAAAAATATTTTTTTGGTAAACTATTTTGTCTGATAAGAATAGTGATGTAGATGTATAATATACCGTTGGAAAGCTAAAGATTTTAGAAAAAAAATATGATCTTATACCTAAAGTTGTGAAAGGTAAGGAAGATTGATGAAAAGCGGATAAAATTAAGTTATTGTTATAATTAATACTTTAACGAGTTTCTTTATCGAAAATTGAGACGTTGATTTTCAAAAGGTACTATATCCAGTCTAGGAAATTTTACAGGAGGCGCGAAAATCACTAATTATTATATTATTAAATTAGCTAATTTGATTCTTTTCGCATTAAAATCCAGAACTGTTTTTTTAGTATATTAATAACATCATATCAAAGATATGAAATGAGATGTTTTGGTATAATTTGGAACGAAATTAAATGTGTAATTATTTCCTTTAGAAAATAATTATATTTCTAAATTGCGTTTATAAAGGGCTTGGGTGTTCATTAGATAAAATCAAATAGGAGATTTATATATAACTAATTGATGAAAATACAAATGTGTAAAAAAATCCATTTTCTAAAAAATGTCCTTTAGTACTTTTTTGGAAATCAACGTCTCAATATAGAGGAATATTAGTGTAAACGGCAGCTATTGCAAAATAAGTCTGGTGTATCGTCCAGCTATGTTTTGGTCTCACTACTAAGCTATGGTATGGCTGTGGAAAAACCATCTTCCCGACCAGCTCATCCCGTCTAAATATATATATATATATATATATATTATATATATATATATATATATATATATATATATATATTTTATAATTGAGATTATGTATAATTTTTTTACGGTATTGCAGTCCATAAGGCGAGGTGTAAACTCAAATTCCTTTTATTTAGAACCATTAAAAGGTATTAAAATGATTTCAAGCTTTCCTATAACTAATTCCTACAAATTTCGGTTGTTTACTGGCCTAAAAAAATTTTTCTTTTAAACGTTTATTTTTAGATACAAATACATTAGTAGACATTCTGAATATGAATAAATAACAAAGAAATGGCATAGAGGGTGGGTGATTTTGACCAACAGGTTAGTTATGAAGGTGAGAATGTTTACGACGATCCCTATCCAAACATCGCAGCCTTTTCGTGGTCCACTATAAACACCGCCTATAAGTACCACTGTTGCTATTTGTATATCGTTTTAGAAAACCGCGAACACTCTTAGCAATTCGCTTCAAGTATCAAATATAAAATAACATAACTAGTATAAAAATAACATTATCTAAATATTACATTTTAACACTGCCCAGTGCTTAAGTTCTATATAATTTTTAAAAACTTTTAAGTTGAGGATTAATGCATTTAGGTCGCCGAATAAATATAGGAATTTACTAAACAATTTATTAATTACAACAAGCCGTGTTATCTTTCAGTAAAAAAGCCGAAAACGTGCAGTGCAAAAATATAAAATGTGCAAAAACGTGCAGTAAAGATTTTAAACAAACCTGGTGCACCTAACACACGACTTTCAGGTACGTGATTAAAACCAATTTAAGAATTTTCAAATGCAAAGATGAACAAAGGTTAAAGAATTAATTACGTTAAGTTTTATATCTATTTCACTATTCCTATGTTCAAAAAGAAATATTTTACACGTACCTGCAGACAATGTTTGCTCTTCGTCGGTTATCAAATTCGTTCAACTTGTATATTTATCCGTTTTTTATCAATGCTAATAAGATGATATGGTATATTTTTTCGAATCTACCCTTTTAAAAGTACTTTCACAGCTGGCAAAAACTAGAGTTGGAACAAACCCTCGCTCTGATGAAATCAGCTGATCTTTTAATTAAAAAGTATTTAAATTAAGGGAAGTTACAAAAAGATTGATGGTGTTATTGGTTATGTATCTTAGTCTTGTTCAGTTTCTGATACACGTTTATTATATTAGTTTGGTTTTGATTTATTAATGAATATTGAACCCGTAGGGGTAAGTTTATCTTTGACGTTTAGTATTTTTTTTTGTGTACAGTAAACATTCTAAATGTGATTTATTATAAAATTGTATTGTAACCTTTTAGGTTCAATTACCTGATGTGAACATAAAGAAATTTCAAGTAAAAAAATGGTTACTACTCACTCCCCCTCCGCTGGGCTAACACTTATTTAAATAAATAATTATATAACGTAAATAGAGACGTTACAGTACTTCCGAGTATGAAATTCGGCTAAGTCCAGTCAGACTATTTTAAACAGAATAAAACGTACATGATATTAAAGAGAATTAAACTTTACTTCGATATAGGGAGTTTAATCAAAATCGTTAGAGCTGTTTTTGAGAACATCTTATAAAGGTGCAAAATGCATGATGTTAAGTGGCTCTTCTGGTCCAACGATTTTTAAGGAAAAGTTGCTGTAACATTTCGGATGTATAGTTGTCTTAACCCTTAGGTATGGTTGGGGTCGGATACGAGAGTCTTTTATAAATAGCAATAGGGCAATAGTCTTAACGATCCGTGCACTTCAGTTACCCTATGAGTCATTCTTATTTCTTATTTTACCGGAGTGGGTTTTCCAACTAGTCCCTTCTTAGTAACAATTATAAGCTCGGTCACTCTCTGGGCGGGTAGTAAACGTCCCGACCTTACTTATTATACTTATTCCAAATTTGTATTAGACATAACCGTGAAATTCTTGAATTATTAGTTAAATTATTTTCTATTTAATCTTAAAAATAATTTTTGAAGGTTTTTATCTTATTTATTTGAACTTATTTAGAGGGGAAATTTTTTTTTTCAACTCCAAAAGAGGCTTTAGAAAAAATGTGACGTTAGCAAGAGGAATCCGACAATATGGCTTTTCTGTCTGATGAGTCGATTTCCGAAGACTAAGATTGCGTTCTGATAAACGATGATAATCTGGAAGGTAGTAATAATTCTTCAGTGGAAAGTGACAGTGAATATTATTTACAACCCAATTACAAATTTAGAGTTACCTTTTCACAAGTTTTTTTTGTTAATTTACCTATTTTTTTAACTGTTTTAATGACTTTTGGCTATTATAATACCTTAAATAATTTTTTTTATTATTCATATTTGGTTTTAGACTTTATTTGTTCCTAAGCAATATTAGCTATTACATTAACAGTTATATGAATCCAAATGTTTATTTTTCTGTTATTAACTATTATTTTAGTTGATTATATTAAATAGTATGCACTACTATTAAAATGAACCATCAAAAAAAGTTTAAACGTCTTTCTGAAAGTAGCGGGTCGAATGCGACCCCACCTTACCATGTCTGAGTCTGAAATTCATCTTACCCACGGAGGGTTAAATATGAAATTTAAGTTTGAAGTTGAAGAACCAAATGACTTGGTTATTTGGACTCAGGGGAACCTAAAAAGCGTATTTCTGTTGAAAACTGAAATTCGAAAGTTTCCACGGTTATAATACTTTCCCATACTATATCTTTATATACCGTATAAAATAAAACACAAATATTCAGCTTTAAACACCTAAAACAATGCGAGAATAAATAATAGCTTTTATGTTTAAAAGGAGTTCGCGTAAACCAAAAATCGCGACATCATATTATATATAGAGAAAATACGAAAATATTTTCAAATGTTATCAACGGTTTCCAACTAAAGGTGATAATCTTTGAATGCTTATTATTTTAAATTGAAAAATGTAGTATATCGTGATAATAAAATAAGTAATCAGTTCAATATAAATGTAATTAATAAATGATAGATATTGTTAAATGAAAACAGTAAATATAATTAAAAGAGTACTTTTAAAAAATGGAAACGATTATGATGACTTTTCATTAAAAAAGCAAATTAAGATAATATAAATTAAAAATACTAATTCAATGAGAGGAGAAGATGAATATTTGAACCGGGCGGAAATGAGATGGGGGCTAAACTCCTTAATACCCGACCCCAGTCAAATCTCGCCTCGGAATTAATCCTATTTACTTAGCAGCCACCTTTAATAACAGATAACACATTCCACTTTAGACAAATGCATACTATGAGTATCAATATATATTAAATATCACAGATAAATAGCAGGGATAGCAGCTTCAAAGAAACATTGAACGGATGGTAGAAGTAAGAAAAGTTATAATTAGAAACAGGATTTTCATGTTTTTACACATTTGTTTTGCTTCAAGCCTGCTATCCCGTCTGTATATTAGGGAATAATAGTTTCCAATTTTATATTGCACGTTTTGCTGTTTGAAATGAAATGAAAATTAATTTTATTCATGGGGATATTTGCCTGAGCTTTTAAGTTTTTAGTATAACAATATAAGTGACGGATTTTGTAGCAACGAATAGTTATCATCTATAGATTTAAATATTTCATTTCTCGACTCGTGACAATTCCCTGTGGAATTTCACCTAGAAAATTCTAAAATCCCACCATATTTTCTATCCGCTCCGTTTTAGTAATGGTCCCTGAACTGCGTCTGATGACGTGTTGTAAATATTACATATGTTGGGAAGATTGATAGTTACTTAGATGGAGAAATAATTATGTTCAAAATTGGCAAATGACGAGGCTTGACGAATACATATAGGCAATGCATTCCAAAATAGGATAGCACGAAAGACAAACAATTATTATTACCGAGGATAATCGGTAATGAGCTTGCAGACCAAGCAGCGAGAAAAGAAGTTACGATCTCAGGGCGAGGAACACCAATCTCGACCTCGTCTGACCACTAAAGAAACAAGTAGAGGACATCAGGCAGGCAATGTGGAACGAGTAAATTAAAAATTAAAAAAGAAAAAAATGTCAAGCCCTGGTCCACATCTAATAGTAGTAGCCGCCGAGAGGAAGTAGCGTTGACCCGATTGAGGATAGGACACTCCCGACTAACATGTTCTTACCATTTTGCGCAGGAGCCCGTGCCCGGTGCCAATTTATTGCAATAACATTGCAATTTATCCCTCTTGAGTCATATTTTACAAGAATAGCTATATTATTCGGCGCTGCGCTCATCCCGGATATATCCAGAGTCCTAGGAAATGATGAGGATTAAATTGAATTTCGTAGGAAAAGTTCTGTACTGCCGAAATTATATTGTATATTGCATATTAATTATTTAGTTTTATTCTATTTTTTATTGGCTTTTGATCAATTATTGTTGTTGTGTTATTTTTAAACGTTTTTTATATACATTTCTCACTTAGTTTCTGTTATTATTAGAAACCTACTTAATTGATCTCTCTATATATACTTTGAGTTTGGTATTATTGCTATTTCTCCCTTTTTATAGAGGGTTAACAAATATATAAGTATCCGTATAGGCGTTGACGACATTGATGTTTTACGCCTCAAAGCCATAACATACAATACCATTTTATCGAAAGAATAATCTATTATGGAAGTAAAAACAAGTCCTAAGCACA
Organism: Piezodorus guildinii; assembly: GCA_023052935.1. Taxonomy (NCBI): domain Eukaryota; kingdom Metazoa; phylum Arthropoda; class Insecta; order Hemiptera; family Pentatomidae; genus Piezodorus; species Piezodorus guildinii. Next base: position 82,428,394 of record CM041295.1, read on the forward strand.
AAACTTTATATAACAAACTGTTTCGTTTTTGTTTTTCTATTTATATGTTTTTTGAGGTAGTTTCTCATCTTCTGTTTTTCCCCCTTTTATTTATAAAATTTGTCGACTGTTTCGATTGACAGTAGCCACGAGCTTACCGCTTATGTATGGACATATGCCGCAAGAAGGCTTTAAAATTTATTAATTTTGAGTCAGATGATTCAGCACAAACGTTTAATATCTACTTTATATTTCAAGAAGCGATAAACGGTTCTAACGATTCACAATTTAACCCTCTATATCTATGTGTAATTAAACGGTCTTTAACATCACACAGGTTATGTCCTCACTGAACTAGCCTAACAAGGGTTGGATACTTTATTTAAAAAAAATATTGCTCTAAACTACTTTTACTTTTGTTTGTTGGAAATATACAAAATTAAAGGTACTCTACCACCAATCGTTATAACTGATAACTGTAAACCTTCATCAAATTTGACGATTAACTAAAAAGAATGAAAAAACGCAATGATTTGTAATGCAGATACATAATAAACAGTTGAATATTTAAATATTTATGAATATATAAATTTTTTTAACATATGAAGTATTTAACATATAAGCTGAAGTTATTAAATAACTTGAGTGCAGATATTACTTCATTTTGTTAGTAGATCATAAATATTTTCACAGTAACAAGTATTTTAAAATTTTATATATAAGTAGGTAGGTTTGTGAAAAGGGCATAAAAATATAAGTATTTTTATTGTTCTTCAATACGGATATTAGGTCTATAAGAACTTACCATTTTAATCTACTCATGAAGATATAGGAGACATTTTAAAGTTGTGAGTGGACTGCACTTCGAAAAAAAACAGCAACACCAGTCTTGGGAGAAAATGAAAAAAATATAATATAAATTAATTCCAGGAAATAGCTTCAAGGTCTGGATTTCGAGATGAGGGGGAAATGATAAGTTCCAGGAAAACTTATGAGCTGTGCTGAAAGATTATGGGTCTTATACGATGGTAATGATTTTATCTATCAGAATTTCTTCAATATTTAATAAACATTAATTATTTTACTAATAAGATAAGATAAGCATTTATTTACAATTTTACTAATACGATACAATGTAAATAAGAAATAATACTTTGGAAAAGGTTTTTAATATTTTTGGAGAAGGTAGAAAGTATTGTTTATAAAAAAAACAATATCATTCTACATAAAAATAAATTCTTTAGATTTATCTTTACAGGTATCCTTTAATAACTTCACCCTTACTGCTGTAGAGCAAATCCGATACCTAGGTCTCCATCTTGACAAGCCCCCACACAAGACTAAAAGACAAGAAACTGCTCGAAGATACCGATTACTACAACACTTACTAGACACACATTCAAAACTTCCAGTATATTACAAAAGATTCATTTACGTAACCATTATCAGACCTATTTGGACATATGGAATCGAGCTTTTGGGCTCTAATAAACTATCTAATTCCTCTCCCATCCAATCCAAAATCCTTCGCAAAATCCAAAAATAGCCCTTATTTTGTCACAAATCAACTCGTTCATAATGGCCTAAACAACCTATCTGTTGCAGACATAGCCCGTGATACATACACCTCTTTTCATTCTAAAGTCCCTGCCCACACAAACCCACTTGTCCGTAATTTATTTTCTTTAGATATTACTGATAACCCTCCGAGGCGATTGAAAAGAAGGTGACCTCGGGACCTACTGCCTTAAAATAGTTAGTATATTGCTACAACTTGGTAGTTCTTCCTGAAGACATTTTCATGACTTTTCCTCACTCTGCATATTTACTCATAGTCTTGTATAACACAGTTGTAAATTACAATAAATAAATAAATAATACATTTATAATTTCTGGAGTATAATTTCTTTCGCCTAAGTTATATTTTAGCATCATCTTTATGCCTGATGGACACCCAAAAACATGTTTTTCGGAAATGAAGAAGTTCTAAAACTCTGTTTGATTATGTTTTTTGTGGTACTGATTCCAAATTTCAACTGTTACCACAAAATTTCCAAAAATTAAATTTTTTTTTATTGTATAACTTAAAACTCTTATTATATTCGAGTGATTTATCGATGAACTTCATTTCAAGTTATTACCTATAAAGGGCATGATTATTCCCTTAAATGCCTTTAAAAGATTTTTATATATGCACATATTTTTCTATTTTGTTTTTGTATAGTTTTGTTATTAATTATTAGAATTATGATTGTTAGAAGCTACCTTTTAATTTATTACAATAGTTCATTTTTGTTCATTTCAAGACACCAAAGTTCTTTTTATATATTTCGTAATATTATTCTAAAGCGACTTTTTCCAGAATAAATACAGAATTTATTATTACCAAAAGGTATTTATAGATATGGAGGAGTTTTATAAATCAGTTCGATTATGTTTTACGGGGTGCTGATTATGAATTTCAACTCTATTTCCCCATACTTTCCAAAAGTAAATTTTTTTTGCCTGTATAACTTAAAACTCAGACGATATTCGAGTAAAGTAATTAACTTCACACTGATGAGTAAATTACCTATAGAGGGAATGATTATTCAAATTGACAGCCATGTTTTGAATTATTCAATATTTAAAAATTACCCCTAGTTACCGCATCAATGCAAAAACCCATCAGCGCTAGCTTAATAACTAATTTATCAGGAGGGAATCTCATAGCGGCAATCTTTTTCTTTTTTTTTTTAATATTCATGACAGGCCTATTGTCACTAGAACAAACAGACATGGGTCAACACGCCAGAATCCAATCATCTGCCTTATATTATTTCCAAAAGACTGGGCAGGGAAGTGTAGTGTGTTGTGCGTTATCAACCCACGCGTTCCAACGCTTATTTATTTAATTGAATAAATCAAAAAAAAAATCATAGTTTCTTTCTGATAGAAAATTTATATATATATGGCATATCTATTATTTGGCTTTTGAATCACAAGGGTTTCGACTTAAAACTTGACAATTTTGCTAAGTTCAGATCAACTTCATAGCTTGTTCTTACCACCACTAAATATACTGGCTGTATATATAAGGTGACCAGACGTTCCGCTTTTGAAGGGACAGTCCCAATTTTTCACAATTTGTCCCGCGTACCACGACGTTTTTAAAAAGTTCCGACTTTTAGAATTAAGTTAAATTTAATATTTATGAAAATCACTGTTTTGCGTTCTAAGAATCCTTAAATTTGTTTGGCGTTCTAAGAATCCTATGGGCTACGGTGACTAACATATTGCTTTTGCTACTCACTTCGTGTTCGTACTGCGTGCTAGCAAGATAATTCAACCAATAAATATTACATCTGCTAATTACCATAGAAAATTAAGGTAAGTAATTTATTTATATCTTTCATAAATACATAAATTTTCTTAAACTTAGCTTAGTCTTCATATTTTATATTCATGAAAAAAGTATATCACTGACTTTTAAATACATTTTAACTTAACTTTAAAATACATTTTAGAAAGAAATATAGGAATAAAATTTTTCAAATATTTTAAGTCAATCAAACTAATTCCGTTATAGCAACAATAAAATATGTTCATGTTAATTAGGTTTAGGGCAAATAATTAACATTTAACATCAAATAACGAATATTTGTTGTATGTTTTCATAACATTTTAATAATTTTTTCAATTCTCATAGACATATAATATTTTTACTAAGTTTACTAAAGAATAGTTAGATAATCACAAAATAATTTAAAATTTAAATTTATTTTAATAATCGAAACATACAATTATACGTTTTTTGTACAGTTAATAAAGTGTGGACATCAGATAAATCAAAATTAAGTGATGAAACTTTGAAAGCCATTTTATGTGTCAAATATAATTTGACAAATTCTTGTGAAGATTTTTACAATATTTTAAAAAATGACAACAATCTACTGAAATAAATTCACTCAACCAAAATATATGTCAAGAATAAAATATTATACATACATTTTTTTATATGAAAATTTTTGTTGATCTCCCTCCCCCCCCCCCTCCTTCAGAGTTGTCCCGCTTTGCCCATCTTAAAATGTGGTCACCTTATGTATATATCATTTCTAAGTCATATTCAATCTTTTCCAAGTTAAATCCATTCTTTTCCAAGTAAATGTCGTCTTTTTTCAACATTTTCCACTTCAAATTCAACCTTCGATACCGGGGTCCGTAATTGAGTCATGAAGGGGGTGGGGTGGGGGGTTCGAAGCTCTCGAAGGAGCTTGAGGACAGATTAAAACGAGTCATGAAACTGTTTTTTTCTGTTGTCTTCGGTACCTCTAGACGGTCACATGTATCCCGGCTCTGTGATGAGCCAAATTGGCTGTTTCCCTCGATTTGAAGGCAATATTTCCTTGGTTCCTTTCTCTATCAAGTCATCCGCTCCCACCACCCCTCTTACGTCTATAGTCCCCTGCAATTTAAATTTACAATCCATACTCAGGAAACCAGATCCCGTCTTTCCGACCTCTATACTACCTCTATACGCCTTCCCATAGAACCAAAAAATATGAATTTTTCTTTTTAGCCTACTTTTTTCTGGAATATTCTCCCATCATACATCCGTAATGCTCCTTCCCAATTTTCAATCTCTCCTTTTTAAACACCTGTTTGCTTCCCAACCAGATGCCAACTACTTTGAGTATGGCGATTGAAGTGAGGTGAAAAATGTCTACATTTCATGACTAAGTGATAGTAAAGTTGATTTTCATTTTTATTTTTAATTATTTTAATGTTTTTTTTGTTTGTTAATTCTAAATTACATTTAGATATTGTTGTAATATTTTCAATTTTATTTTGCATTTCATTCTCTTTTTGTCATTTAAAATCAGTGTATATAATTATGGTAATTATTAAAGTCATTAGTTTTTTTTTTTTTTTTTTTTTTGTATGTGTTCTATGGCCAGTTATAAACCTTATTTTTCTTGTACATGTATGTTATATATAAGTACATGCATGTAAGGGATCTATTCTCAGAATGAAGTTCTTTTTTCATTCGTTCATTCACATATTTCAGGAATTGATGACTAGGTTACAGACAGTTCCTTCTTCTCTTCTAAATTGCAATGTATTTTACTAAACTTCAGGAAAGAATGCCCTAAATAATAGTAAAAACTTTATTGAAATCTGTGATGTGGTTTAGGAGTCCTGAGAAGCCATGATAACCTTCACACAACTACGCCGCAGTTAAACAACAAAGTTTAAACTGAGGATTAATTTAACTAAGCCATAATTGTTGGCATCATAATTATAATTCTGCCATTGGCGAGTTACCTTTTAAAGCTAGAGCCATAATTAATTTTGACCTTTATCTCCTCTCGTACTGGTACAAAGAGCTGTCATGCTCTATGAGTTTGAGCGTCCGCCAGGATAACATTTTCCAACTTGAAATGTAATAATTTTAGTTAATACCGTTCCAGACCAAGGTCCGACGTTCCGATGTTTTAACTGGGTAGATTTGATTAGGTATTATTTCATTATGGTTATCATTCATTAAAATTTTTGCTTAGAACAAATACAAAAAGTTCTTATTTTTAATCAGACAAGAACTCGATAGGAATATTAGAAGATTCAAAAAGAATATTAGAAAACGAGTTTTAGATCAAATTTCCAGTTCCTACAACAATTCTCATTGTTTGAACAATGGTCGAAAGGGTACACTGCTGACCCTGCGGTAAGTATGGTAAATCAGCCACCATGGCTTTATGACTCAAACTTGAGGGATCAGTTTGCTGTCAAATAAAAATAAATCACCTAAATTTTTAGCTTTTTAATTCGGACGATTTTCGAGATTTTTTTTAATTATATTAATTTTTTAATAGTTAAATTTGAAATTTATTAATGATGATTTTTTTCCCATATTATTTGGAATAAAATACATGAAAAAATGATAAGATCGCGATTCTTAAACCAAAAGGCGATTGTTAGGGGAAGAAAGAAAATCAAAATATATATATTTTTAACCTTTTTGAAAGGTGCCAATCACCGATTTTTATTTCTGAAAATGTTTTTTATATTCCTCTATACATAGAAATGTTTTTGAAGTGGTAAAACAATATGAAAAAAAAAAAAAAAAACGAAAAACTCATTTCTTTTTGAAATCTTGCGTTTTACTTATTGTTATTGATAACTTATTGTTTTTAGATTATTGATAAATGCGTAGAAAATTTTTTTTTAACCGAAAATACGTCCTCACTAGAGAAAACCATAGAGAATAGCTAAACAAGCGAGATCATAGAAGAAATGATTGATAGTGGCTAAATTAATAGCGTTATAGAGCGCTGGCCTAGTGTTAGCCTGGAGCGCATTCTGAAAAACACAGCTTTTATCCAAACATTTTGTAGTAAAATGATTGAAAATGTTTCATGAGTAATATAATTCTGAATTTTTGGTGAGAAATATTTGTTTACACATTTTTCAATAATAAGAAAAAAAATAAGTTTAGTGCAAGATTTTCAGAAATAAATTGAGTTTTTAATTTTTTTTATATTGTTTCACCACTTCAAAAAATTCGAAAAAATTCCTATGTATAGAGGAGTATAAAAGACATTAAAAAAAAAAAAAAAATTCGTGATTGACACATTTCGAAAATGTTAAAGAAATGTAGATGAGGAAGATGGTTGGGGGTGCGGTCATAAATTAAAACCACACAATTAAAAATAAGAGTTATTTTTAATTTTGTGGTTTTAATTTATGACCGCACCCCCAACCATCTTCCTCATCTAATTTCTCTACGGTCAACAAAACTCCATCATTATTAAAGAAATGTAGATTTTGATTTTTTTTCTTCCGCTAATAATCGGTTTCATGATGATATCAATTTTTCATGTGTTTGACTCCTAATAATCAGGAAAAAAAATCATTAGTTAATTTAAAATTTAATTATTAAAGAAATAATAAAATCTTAAAAAGAGATTTTTTTAAAAATCTCGAAAACCGTTTAAATTAAGAAGCTAAAAATTCAGGCGAATGACTTTTTATTTGACACCAAACTGATCTCCCATGTTTGAGTAAAAAAAGCTACGGGGGCAGATTTACTATACTATACCCTTTGGGGAAATTAATGTAACGGGAATAAAAGGGCATAAAGTCAAGTGATTATTGTGAAATTTTTTTCTAGTTATATTGTTATATGTTCTTAACTT